>JBBPBQ010000002.1:2186292-2287860 GCA_037974755.1 Cicer yamashitae
TGTTCATTGTAAGTCAAGTATTTTGATGAAATTTGTCCCATAAAAAGTATTTTTATGAGAAAAAATAGTAAATTTAAAGTTAACAAAAACATTAGACTGTATATATTTTACATAAAATAGTGAATAGAATAATTTAGTTAATAAAAGATAACAAATAAGTAAGCTGATTGAATTTAAAGTGTTGGTTAAAATAAATGGTTGAATTTACTGATAAATATAAAATAAATATAAAATAACATGAAGATATATTTTTAATCTAAATTTAATATTTTCCGATTAAGATAATAAGGATAAAAATGAGAAAAATATAAAACACTATAAACTATAAAATCAATAGTTTTTTAAATAACATCTTAAAAAACATTATAAACTTGTGAAAAAATAAATGTTATTAAATAATTATATGATTGTAATAAAAAAAACTCTATTTTAATCATACGTGTATATTTATATATATGTTATAACTATCCACTACAACTAAAGTTGTGTTCCTGTCAAACACACTAAAAATATTGAAAGAAAATAAAAGAGCTCCGGTCAAAAATCTCTGTTTTTCACCAAACAAGAAACATAACAAATACCCCACGCAATTAGTTGTGTAGTAAATAATGAATCAATACACAAAAAGAAAAAAGAACCAAAATACTACTTGACCAAATCAAATGCTTTGGAGAAAATAACATCACAGGTATGGGAATCCTAATTTTCCACCCTTTCATTGATAAATTAATATTTTTTGTGGAAACAAGTTAAACTTTTTCTCTTTCGTATATTGACAAATTCATATTTTTTGCGGAGACAAATTAAACTTTTTCGCTTTGTATATCCATATTATATGGCAGTAACACATTCTGCACGTGGATAAGAGGATTTCAACAATTATTAGAGCCCGTTCATTTAGATTTTTAAAAAAATAATTTTTATAATATTTATTTTTTTTATAACATTTTTTAAAAATAAAACTTCAAATAAAAAATTAATTGAAATAATTTAATTTTAAATATCATTTTAAATATTTTATCTATTTACTATAATTTTTTTAGGGTGATCAGGGAAACAATTTTTTTTGTTAAAGGGTGAATAAACATTTATTTTGGTGAAGGGTGAAGGAAACAATTAGCCACGATAAAAGCATTACAGATATTCATTATGTCACACAATATAATTCATGTTTTTTGACTCAAACTCAATATAATTCATGTTAGGAAAAGAAATTAATATATTTTATAATATGACTGAAATATTTTTTGTTCACCAAAAAAATAAATAAATATTTTTTTTTATCATATTCTAAATTCTTTATTACTTTATTTTTTTTTCTAATTATCTTTTCCATAATATTAATAAAGGATACTTTTTAAAATAAACCATATTTTTTTATAAAATTAACTACATTTGATTATTTATGTATTATTATTTAATAAAAATGACTTAAATTGTGGTATATTATATATATATATATATATATATATATATATATATAATGAATAGATTTTTTTTTAGTTTTTAAATTTTAACAACGAAATTCATAAATTAATTGTCGAAAAATGAAAATTCCCGAAATTAAGGTATCAAATATACACCTCCAGCTATCATATTAGTTGTATTTACAAGAAATTACTCATGTAATTAAAAGAAATAGAACCGTGCATTATTGTTTGATGTGAAGATCCCATTACTCGGAACGTATCCGCTGATGTTATAACCTTTTAATCTGAATAAGCAAGCTTAAAGAGAAATGAGAACAGTCTGAAATATATTTGCTAATTTGAACTAAGTAAACGAAACCTTTACTAACCATACATGGAAGCCTGAATAAATTAAGTATAAAAAAAATTTAGAGACATTTTTATTAAATAAAAAGTTGATTTTTTATAGAGACATAAAATGATTGCTTTAGTGACTTTATCTTTAAACTATTCTGATTAGATTTCAATTGAATTGATATGATTATTGAACTATAAATAAATAAATGTATTCTTTACACAATTAATCTAAATTCCATTAACAAATTAGTCTTTAGTGAATTGAATTAACGTGCAATGCGATGTGTTCACTTAATGCGTCTCATTATATTCTTTAAATATAAAAATTGATAGATCAAATAAATTAATTTAAAAATTTCAGATATATAATCATTAATTCACAAAAATTAAAAAATATTTTGACCTATTCTTACAAGATTGAAGAGTAATTTTTTTATTCAGTCAAATTTATTTCTTTCAATTAATTTGTACCTTGTACTCTTCATGCTAGTTACTCATCAGCTGTCAAAAAATCTAGCCACTCAACAAAATATGATACAGTCAAACTTTGGTCATCATATACTATTAATGAATAATTGGACCAAGTTTTCAAACTGTAGCCGTGTTGTTAACACGGTAATCCATTTCTACAAGAAATTTCCATTTTCTAGCGCCACTTTCCTTAACCATCAAGTTTTTGTATAGTTTAATATACAAAATTTCCGTTAATTTAATATTTAATTAATGTAATACATTCACACACTCAATCTTCTACTAATTCCTATAAATAAATAAATCTTTCACACATTTACAATAATAATAATCCTCTGCACACTTAGTAAAAAAAAATAAAAAATCCTTTGCACACAACTTTTCAATCTTTTATTCTTTTACAACATGAGCAGCCACAATCATAAACAGAGCAAGTCTCTATTAAACCGACTAAGAACGGTGGTGCAAAAAGTAAAGCTTCTTATAAGCTCCACCATACTCAGCCACACGTGGGACGTAGCAAACATGCTTCGCAATGGTTCTTTAAGCAAACACCGTCTCAGTTTCAACGATCGACCAGGTTTGATTATCTGTTCTTCAGATGAAACGGATTCCGAAGGTTCTGTTTCTCCATCGCATTGTCTTCAGAGAACCATAAGTTTTCCTAATGATGATGACGACATTGATAAGAGATCGGAGATTTTCATTGCTAATTTCAAACGGCAACTTCGATTAGAGAGACAGATTTCGTTGCAGCTACGTTATATTGCAGGGAACAACATAGTTCTAGATTGATATTTCCTTGAATATATGTTGTTCTGTTTTTTTGGTTAATCGATTGATGGTACAATGGAGAACTTTGGTTTTTTTTTGGATGAAAGGATCTCCAGTGAGAGAAGTACATGTAAAAACAATTTGTTGATTTAATTTATTTTTCTTCTTTTTCTTTTTCATAGTGATTTGATTATAGAGGAAGTAGGGAATATTTTTTTAAAGGATATCTGAATTCGAATTTCTACTTTAACATATCAACTGTTTCTGCCCATGTAGAGAACATTAATTTGATGTTTTGTTAGTTTTTTATTTTTATTTTTATGAAATATGTTTTTGTTAGCTACGTTCTCTACCATTTGTTTCTATCTTTCTCAATTGTCCATGAACAAAAAAATATTATTTATTAAAATATATCAAATTGCATTTATAGTTGTCTCATTCCAATCCAAAAGTTACAAATCTACACACCTGAATTTGGTATCATGATGTGTAACAAAAGCAGCAGGTCACATTTTTAATTACACATTCAATTAAAAATTGTTTGCTCCCAATCTTACCATATATTATTGAAATACATTATAATATTTATGGGGTACAAAAAACATATTAGTATTTATCTACCACATTTTGACAATAGTGTTATTAATTTTTAAGGAGTATGAGTCCGGATACATGTAGGTATGTATACCTTAATCCTATCCATTCCCGTTTATTAATTTTCGATGTATGTGATTAATTTTTATAATGTAGGAAACATTTATTTATTTGAACTATTAAGCTGTCTATCTCGCATCCATAATGGACTTTAATCGCATATCTCCAAATATGATCATTTTTTTTTTTATCATCACTGGCTTACATAGTCTACTCCACGTCTGTTCAATATACTATATTTTTTCTTAAATATAAGTCTGTTTTAAAAAAAATTGTATCCCTAAATATAAATTCAATTTTAAATTATTAAATATATTTATTATTACTTTTTAAATATATCTCTTATTAATAATTAATAATATTAATTGAAAAGTGTCTATTTTTGAATATTTTAAATACATTAAATGTGGTTAAATAAAGGATAAGTATTTTAAAATTATATTTATGTTATTTAATAAAAATTCACATTTATGGATTTACCACAATGTCTAAAGCAACTGTATGGTTATGTGAGTGTTGTAAACTTTGGGTATAGAATCAGATTCATAAAAAAGAAACATTTATTCAAAGTAAACTATAGATAATGAGTCAAAGAATACTTGTTGAATATATAGCATAAAATTGATATCTTAACTACATATCCTTTTAAATATACTTTGACCTCTTATAATTGCCACACGAGCTTCTTTTGTACCATGTTTAGACTTAGATTTAGATATTCCACTCTATTTTTAGCATATTTTTATATGCTCTTTAAAATAATTTATAAAAATAGTTTATAGTTTTTTATATTATAAATGTTTAACTAAGTAATTTATGACAGTAAGAGTATTGAATTGTTAGAGAATCAAATAAGGTATTTCATTTTTAGTTAGACTAACTTTTGAATGGTCTAACTCTTACTATTTTCACTTTATTTTTTTAATTTTTTAATGTATTTTCACTGTAAAAAAATTATTAGTTTGTGGCAGTCAAAAGCCGCCACGAAGGGGGAAAAACACTCACAATAAACACATTTGTGGTGACATACGCTAACCACAAATATTTCAGTCAAAAACTTTTGTGGCGACATAAGGGAGTGAAAAATAACGCAGTCACAAACTTTTGTGGCGGTCAAAACGGCCATAAATGTTTTTTTTTTTAGCACTTGTGAGGGTTTAGACCTGCACAAAAGATAAAGCTAATTAAATCTACAGTTTATGGGGGCTAAGGTCGTCACAATTTGTCTCTTTTGTGAAGGATTAGACTGTCACAAATTATGAAAACTAATAAAAAAACACAATTTGTGAGGGCTAAGAATGTAGAATATATTATTTTTAAAATTGATTATAATATTATTTTTTTATTAGTTTCATCATTTGTGACAGCCTAAGCCCTAAACAATTTGTGACGGTCTTAGCCCCCACAAACTGTGGATTTAATCAACTTTATTCTTTGTGGCGGCCTAAGCCCTCACAAATTTGACTTTTCCGTCACAAATTTGTGAGAGCTTAAGCTCTCACAAATGATAACAACAAAAAAAAACATTTGTGGCCTTTTGGCCGCCACAAAATTTTGTGACTTGGTTATTTGTGGTTGCCTTGTGCCGCCACAAATTTGTCTATTGTAACTGTTTTCCTCCTTTTGTGGGGCTATTGGCTGCCACAAATGAAAGATTTTTTTTGTAGTGTGTCTAATAGTAAACTAATATTAATTGAAATAACATCTAAAATATGTAATGAAAAATTCACATAATGACCTCTTAGAGCAAGAACATCCGCAATATTTGTTTCACGATGAGTTTGGTTCAATCTAAGAGTCAAATGGGAAAAAAAACTCATTGAGGATAGGTTTAAAAAAATATAAATGGGAGTATAGCAATTTTGGATCATACGAATAATATGACTGAAGTCTGCCTCAAAAGTAATATGGATCAACTGCATGTATTTAACCAATTGCATTACCAAAACAACACCCATTAGTTCTGCAAGTAATACATTTCTCAAATCAATTTTGCAAATAAGAGTGTTAATAACACTCTTTTCAACACTCACTCTTTTGTTTGCCATCCATATGGATCTCACCATTTCATGTGGAACCTATTTTCAAAGTGTGAGACCAATATGGATTTCACTCAATAAAAAAATGAATGTTACAGTGATTGTTAGGGAAATAGTGTTTCTAGCACTTCTCATAGTGCAAATAAAATCTTTTTATGAAATAATCATCGTGATCTCTTGTAATTTCTAATGAGACTTATGGAAATTGAGTTTCCTCAAATGAAAGTGAGTTTTAAGTTTGACAACACCAACGGGAGGTTCATTCCAATGGATTAGCTAAATTTCTAAGTACAATGTGTTCTTTTTAAAAAAACGGTTTACTCTATTTTAATAAAAAGTCACATGACATGATCCTAAAAAGGGAATTGGAGTAGTCTTCTTCAAAATCTACCCTAATAGAATTGAGAAAATCTCTAAAAATATCCAACTAATCAATGAAGTCACAAAATCACAAACTCGTCTCAAGTGTATGAAACAAGACACAATCAATTAGAGAACTTGTCTTTGAGTTACATATACAACAAAGCGTGAGCCTATTATTCAATGTTCCCCCTTTCTTTCACCATTTATTTCAATTGTTTAATTGTGTTTAATTTTTTTTTATGAATGTGTACATAAATGTTACATTTTTTCATACTTGTGGCCGTGAGTATTTATTTTAATTTAAAATGAAAAACGTTTAATACTCTAACATAAATATTTCTCAATTATAATAATAGAATTAAAATCTAGTAAATAATTGAAATAATGTGTTAATACTTAGTAATCTAGTTAGAATTTGATATCTTCCAACGGTGTCTTTAACGAGAGAACTAGATAAATGCTACAGAATAGATGAACTGGTGCAAAGGATATGCAAAAAGTAACATAAGTAAAGTTATTTTACTCCATGATGATTTTTATTATATAAAAAGATTAAGAATGTAAAGACGTGTTCCCAATGGGAAAAACACAAGGGCAAGATAGGCAAATAAAGAAATAAGCACATGTCTTTCTACTTTCTTCGCAAGTTAGAGAAGAAATTCAAAATGCGCAAGTCCCACAAGATTTGGGTCTCAACAATGTTATAATTGCACACACCCAAACTTTCCCATCATTGACATCTGAAGAGTTCGTCGAAGGTGATACACGTTTTGCAGAAAATGGCAGAGTATAATATCCGAACTAAAAGAAGAGGATTCCTGAATTCTTAAACAGTGTACACAAAACATCTCCAACGTTTTCATATAAAAAAAAAAAAAAAAAATCCTCAATGCATGCTATTTTTCCATGTTCGAGTAATAGTGCTAAAAAATCTCTCATTTCCTTCAACGCTAACAAATTGATTTCATTTTTCACAACAATTTCCTGTTTCTCTACACAAGTACATACCAAATAAAAATTCAATTACATATTAAAAACTACAAATCGCACCTTACATGTTAATAGTCCCCTCTTTTCTCCTCCTTCAACAAACGATAACAACAACTCATTAAGACCTTAAGTTAATTAAATTTCATATCATATTGATGGTTTTAAATTAAAGTACCCAACCAAAACTTAAGCCGCAAAATAACTGTATATTATGTTGCCAAAACTTTAATAAACCAACAATTTAGACTGAAGTAATTCTCTCCAATATCAATAATCGCTCTACAACACAACACATATAATATTAAAATAAACTAAAATAATGTTGAATAGCAAAGATTAGGTTAACCAAAAAAAGGCTAATCAAGCTAAGATAGATGATACA
This sequence comes from Cicer yamashitae, assembly GCA_037974755.1. NCBI lineage: Eukaryota > Viridiplantae > Streptophyta > Magnoliopsida > Fabales > Fabaceae > Cicer > Cicer yamashitae. The sequence continues at coordinate 2,193,732 of JBBPBQ010000002.1, forward strand.
AGTTGGATCGCATCAAAGGAGAAGTGTGGTTGAAAAAGTTAAGTGTCTTCACCCACTTCTCTTGATTCTTCAACAAATGAACCGCAATTGTATCATCCACAAGTTCATGACTACAAACCGAAGGTGGATCAGGATAATTATACATAGCCCATTTAGCATTATACCTATTTAATCCTCTACGACCCCACCTCATCCAATCTCCAAACACCTTATCTTCTGGACCCTCCACGTGTTTCTTCGGAATATCAGAACCGTGAATCCACTCAACAATATCCCAAGACACTAAAAACCCCATCCCAGACATGTAGTGTTTAAAAGGGTCCATGCTTCCACACGGTATCACGAAACCATAGTATAAATCCTCGCTCGGTAACGGTTTTAATGATTTCACTAAACTGTTGAGCCTCACGTAAGTGTCGTCGTCAGCTTTCATAACGTAATGGTAGGGAGGGTAATTTGGTCCTTTTACTGTTTCGTTGAAAATCGAAGGGAGAGTCGTGAAGAACGTTGAGGTTTTCCCTTTGTTCATGTTTTCTGTGCAGTTGAGAATTATGATGTCGTTGTAACGCATGATTTCTAAGGCGATTGTGGTTTTTTGTTCTTCTTTTGTGAGGTTGCAGAAGACGAATTTGACGTCGATTTTTGCGCCTTCGGGGTTTTGTGTTCCGTATACGAGACGGAGGAAGTGGCGTCGGAGGTATTGGTCGGGGAGCGTGAGAATTCCGATGAGGATTCTGATGTCTTGTTGTTGTTTGTTTGAAATGGAAGAAGAGTTTGAGAGAGAGCATCCACCGAAACTTATGAGGTTGTCGAATCGAAGTTCGTTTATGGAGGCTAATATGCAGAGGAAGAAGATTGATATGAAACAATAGAGCATGAAATGTTTACGGTTTGGCTTTGAGGATTTCACCACCACCATTGTGTTGCTGTTGAAGCTTTACAAATGTAAAAAAGAGAAGAAAAATGAATGTGAATGAAGCACTGCATAGAGGTTTGGGAATCTGAGTGGTGATGATGTGATACTAATTATAAATTTTCTGAAGTTTCTTAGAGGTAACGCATTGGTGTTCATTTTCGTCTTATTGGGATTTCCCTTTCCCTTTTGACTTGCAAGAAGAGTGTGATCTCATGGATCGATAATAAATATATTATTTTACAATAATTAATGTGTTCAATTTTTTTCTTCTTCTTAATTCTTTGGTTTTTGCGGAAAATAAACTCTAGTAAATCTAAATTCAATAGAAAAGTATATAAAGATGAATTAATAATTTTTTCGAATTTAATATTTCAAATCAATTCGATTTATTTAAAGTGAACTACTTGTTTAATGTGTCAGGAAGTAAAATAACGTTTTTAATAAAATAATGTTTGACATGAATAAAAGTATTACTAAACATTAAACAAAATTAAAATTAATTAATGAATTTTAGTTAAAAACGACTATTTTAAGAAAATCTTAGTTTAAGTTATTATTAGAATAATTATAGACCAAATTTTACTTAATTTTTAATTGAACTATAAATTAATAGAATTAATTTCTTTAGAAATCAAATGGTTAATTACTAACTAAAATTTGATTAAAATGATTAAAAAGTTGGAGAGAAATATATTGTGATGATATAATATTGACTAACTAGACTAGGGATCAGTGTTTGTTTAGGTGTTTCAAAGTAGTTTATCCATAATATGTGCCTGATGTGGAGCAACTTCATTAACTACTAATTATTAATTAATTGAACACTAGCGTAGGAAAGGAGTATTGAGAAGGTGGAGTTGAACCTAAATGCTGGCTGCAGCAATATTTTGAGTCTCGCTCGCGTGATTTTGATGTAAAGTGGTTTGGTCAACTTTTCGTAATTAGGCATATTTGCATGAACAAATAAGGCGTCGACATAAATCACGCCATCCTAGCTTGACTGTGATGCAAGTAACACCATTGACTGGTTAAAATGTAGTACTAACTATAATCGTAATTAAGTTTGATCTTATTGGACATTAGTTTTTTACCAACACCAGCTTAATTAATTTCACCTTAAAATGTGTAAGTTGAGTACATTTTTAGGTCTTTAAAAATCTGAGTAAATGATCATAATCTTTGTTACCCTCAACTTTTGTTATTGTTATTGTCTTTCACCTATGATCTAACAAATAATTCAGACACAGTAGCAAACTTTGAACAAAAATTTTGAAGTGTGAAATTTTTAAAATTTTAATTGATAAATTAAATATGATATTTTATTGTATATTAAAGTTTTAAGTTATAAATTTGTAATGTGAATATGCAAAATTTGCAAACACAACCGCATAGAAACAATGAATTAGACAAAGAAATTCCACAAGTTTGAGATAAATAGAGCTACGAGCATGACATATCAATTTAGTTGATTGTTTTGGAGAGGAAAAAAAATCTGAACATCAGTTTGGATGAACTTTTTCTATTTTTCTCACAATTTTCTAACCAAACCGATAAAAAACATGTTGATTTAGTTGGATTTAATTGGGTTGACATTTTTAAAAATTAATACATTTATTTTATAAAATTCATTTTTTTCAAACGCTGTATTTTTATACTATTAAAATAATTGCATAAACTTTTTTTATGACACAAGTACATAAACTACAGTGATAAAATAATATATAAATAATTTTTAAAAAAAATACTTAAATACAACACATTTTTTATGATAACACTGATATAGTGTGAAATAAAATATAATGGTTCCATTCGAATATCGATCGTTGATTTTAAATGGCATAAAACCATACCTAATCATTAGAGGCTTGATTTATCTGATTAAATTTAATTTGAACTAAAACATTAAAAAAGCATAAAAATAAAAAATTAACTAATTTCAATTAAATTTTTGAGTCTATCAAATTATTAGTTTAATTTTTATATCTTAAACAAATCTCACACCACACAATTATAATTTAGAATGAAATATGTAGTGTATTTTTTTTGTAATTTTTTTTATAGGTACAAAAAAATTGTTAGGCACTCCAAGTTCAATTCAGCCAACACTCTTAAACAAATCAATCAATTTATACCATATGGAAAAAACATCTATACTGTGTGGAAGATAAGAATTCCATGACGGGCTTTTACGATGGTTGGATGAACAACGAATGTACAAGAAAATGTGGTGACACTTTTTAAATTAAAACTAACTTTTATACATCAGTTGTCCATTTAACCGATACAAAAAAGTAATACGGTGACTTTTTTAAATTATGAGTACTATTTTTTACATTGGTTAAAAAATTACTAATGTAAAGAGTCATTTTAATAATAAAAATATTGCATTAGCTGTTATGTTAGATGAGGTTGAAACTATTATACATTGGTTAACAAAATACTCGATGTAAGAACAATTAAATTTTGAAAATATGAGCAAAACCTTCACATTTCATTATACTTCTCACTCTCTCTCACACACAAAATCCTAACTTTAAAAAAAAAAAAACAATGATGAAGAATTTAAAGAACGATAAAGTTTTCAACGATAACAAGACGTAGTCTCACTTATGAACATCACAAGGAATTGAGAAGATGCGAGGATTTTGTTGCACATGCCACAAATTCTCTCAGTGTCGTGTTCCTTAATCATTGTTGCACTGCCTTTCGCTTGATCAATCAAATAAGGTTATAATTGTGGCGGATCGGGCAAGATGAGGATCAAAATCAATAATAAATATTTCATTTCCTCTAATATCTCTTCATTTATGCATATGTGTGCAATTTCTGCTTTTACATTTACTTTATTTATAATTTTATAGGATTTGGAAGAATTTTATAGAATTTGGAAGAATTAGGTATTTGATGATTGTAATGGCTCTAAAGAGGGGCGATGTTGAACCTGGTGGTGTTAAATACCCCTTCATCACCAATCTACCATTGATCATATGCACAATAGTTTTTCATTTTTACTATTTAATAGTTCCATATTACATGTACTCCTCTTTTCATTTTTCTCTCATCTTGAGCTACTTTAGTAAAATAATGGTAGTCTTCATTCATGTGCTATGTATAGAAAAGACACAAGAGAAAACTATCTTGGTTTTAGAAATTTCATATGAATCAAATAATATTTTTGAAACACACTTAATATTGTCGATATATAAAAGAAAATAAGAGCATAAAAATTTGACTAATAGAAAATTATAAGGTTGTATCAAAATTTTAATAAGGAGTTTAAGTATAGTAACAGTTAACACATTTATTATATACTTATGACATAAATATTTATTATGCGTAAATTATTTCCCTTCAATTAGTAATTGGAGTATGATATGGAAGCCACATTTTTCACCTAGGAGTTCGGTCGTTTATTTGAAAAACAGCTCAACATTGCTTCCCTATTCGTGCCCGTCTTGTTGCTAAAGGTGTTCCATGCCATTATGTTTCCTACTTTGCAATCAACATGCTGAGACTTACAAATACACATTTTTGCTTGTCACCATGCCGCCAAATGTTGGGAATTGCTTCACATGGATGGGTTTGATGGTGTCATGCTTCCTCAAACTGATAATTTTGCTTATATGTTTTTCATGTTATGTGTCTAGTTGCTACATAACCATCAAAATATATTTGCAATGGCTTTCGGGAGTTTATGGAAGAATCATTAACTCTAAGATAAGGGACATCCATTTATCCCCTCATTCATAAGTAATAATCTTTTAAAAGAAAAGAATCCTCAGTGAAAGGGTTTGTATGCAAAAATATAACTAATCCGATACGGTCATTGACACCAAAGTTCGTTAATTACATAAACTCAATCATTTATATTTATTTTCATGTTGTTGTTATTATATTTTATTAACATTATTATAATTATAATAGTAATTACAAACCTGCTTATGAGATACTAATTTTAATGATTAATAACAATTTAAATGATTTTTATCATAAATTAATTAACAATTTTAATTAAAACCCTAACTCAACCAAACCCAGCAGGTCGATAAAAAAGAATAGAATAAAATGCAGCGGCTGGCACTTTGGCATTGTATATCAGAAACAAGTTGGAATCGCACTGAGAACTCAAGCTGTCCGGAAAACGCAGCCGGACTAGGTCGTCAGCCGCCAGACACAGTAAGAAACAAATTCTGCCTTTTCCCTTTTCTTCTCTGATTCGATTTGCGGCCGCGATAGCTGCCTCTGCATATGCCAACACACCGCATAATTGCGTCGCAGCTGAGCAGAGTAGAACTCCACTCTGCACTGCGATTCCGCGGTACTTGTTATTAAGGTTATCGCCACAGTGGACTCCGACGAAGTTCCTGATCCGTTGCGGATCTGTTGTAGACTTATTTATCTCCTCAATATTGACAATTATGACTGTGATGTTGTAGGGTTTGGTGCAGTTCATTCTCACTCATAATGGCCAATGGTCCAGCACCGTTTTCTGAGATTGGCAAAAGGGCAAGAGGTATTATTCCTGCTGCATTATAATTCACTATTTATTTTCCTATATCATTTTCCCCCTTATGCTTTTTGTTTGAAAACCCCTTATGAATATATTAGAAGACATTTATGGCCAAACATCTAGGTTTTTCGGTGTTGGCAAGCTTTTTTATGTTTCCTATCATTCTATCAAGTCACATATATATTTTCTAAATTATATATACTGATGGGTATTAAGCTGTCAATTTTTTTGGTTTTTATGCAGACCTCTTGTACAAGGATTATAACTTCGACCACAAGTTTAGCCTGTCGATTCCTAGCTCCAGTGGATTGGTAATTCATATTCCAGTTTTTTAATTCTTATTTTTTAATTTTTATTTTGCCTGTAAGTAGACTGTTCAATTTCTCATTTTAGTTGATGCTAGTAAATATAAAATCCTTTCTGCTTGCATATGCCATAGTTCTAATAGCACACATATATTTGCGTGCAATGTTAACATGATTATTCTTGCGTATGCCATACGTCCATTTGTCTATTTTTTCTCTTTAAACCATCTAGTGAAAAAAAGCCGAGATGACGAATGCATATATTTGATATAATAGTAATACATAATTGATTGATGTTGTTGAAATATGAAGATGTGTTTTTATTGTTATAATCAAACATCATTGGTTGTGGTATTACATTTACTTCAAGACACCATATAGAAATATTGTTTTTTTTCAATGTTGTCGATTGCGAATCGCAAAAAATAGCGGTTTGTTCAAATTCCGCGATGCTATAGTGTTATAGCGCCGCAATAGCGGCTATTTGATAATACTTTGTACTAAATAGCATATCAGTGAACGATTGCGGTTTGTTCAAATTCCGCTCTGTTATAGCGATATAGTGCCGCTATAGCGGCTATTTGACAACTCTGGTTTTTTTTTTACTAGGAATCATTGTTTATTCTATTTAAGGTACTACATCACATATGCTAAACATTGGAAGACCATGTATTGTAAATATCTAAATAGCAGATTATGTGTGCTGACTATCTAAACCTACACCCTCCCACCACATGGAATTGTACCGTTGAATATAGCACTACTGGGAAGAGAGTGAATATTACTTTTTCCTTCCTTGACAAAGTTAATTTTATAAATTTGGCAACTCTTATATTTTCTCTTTTCAATTCAGGGATTGTTTATATATTTTCATGGGTTGGGTGGTAAAGAGGATGCATATTTGTGGCAAATGGAAACTTGTATTAATGTTATGTTTTATCAAATGTAATGTAAATCAGAGAGCAACCTTTAGTCTGTCCTAACTAATGCTGTACCATGCCAATTTTCCCTTTGGTAGGGCCTTACTGCTACAGGGTTGAAGAAGGATCAATTTTTCTCTGGCGACATAAATACACTTTACAAGAGTGGAAATGTTATAGTGGATGTGAAAGTTGATACATACTCCAATGTAAGAAGTAGAGGCCTTTTTATTTTTCAATCAAATATGTTTCCTTTTATATTTATAGTACAGATACTACTACTGCTCTTAATCTTTTGATTAGAGATTTAAGCAAAAGTTCAAACTAACTAAAAGTTTAAAACTGGTTCAATTATGTACGGCAATTTGAACTAAAACCAGTAGTTAGTATGATGCTTGATTAAAGTTTTTACCATCTCTCGATTATAATCGTGTTTCTGTGATTTACCTTATCAGGTATCTACAAAAGTGACTTTGAATGATGTTTTCCGTTGTAAAAAAGTAGCTTTGAGCTTCAATATACCTGATCACAAGTCAGGAAAGGTGAGTGATCTAGCTCTCCCAATTTATGATAATGTTAATGCATGTTTCATAAGACTCAATTTAAGGATTCATTGTTTGTATTTGCTCCGGAAAATACTTCAAGTGTTACCTTTAATTCTCTATCTGTGGACGTCATAAATGACTCTGCTGGAGTCTAATCCACACTAGCAAGGAATTGATGATAGAGCTTTTCAAACAAGTTCTTTAGTCAATAAAAGGGATTGAATTCCTCAAGTTATGCTGAAAATGGTGGTTGGTAGCATATCATCAGAAATTGTGAATTGATAAGCCAATGTACTGAATTATCAAGTTAAAAATTGTGGATTTTTTGTGTGTGTGGAGACAGTTTGTCTCTTTGTGGTAAAGTTACCAGTAATGAGTAGTAAGTAGTAACGGTAATAGTGATAAAATGATTTTATTTCAGCAGTAGCTCCATGAAATAGCCTCTCCAGGCGTGGAGTGTGGCTGCTTATAGTTGACAATTTGAACATTCCAAAACCCATAATATTGGGGGAGGTTCAGCTTCCTGCAGAAGGATCCTTTTCATATGCTAGTAAGATGTATGCAATGCATTTACTTTGGCATTCTTACGACATATCTGACTGTGAAATATTATGTCAGTTGGATGTGCAGTATCTTCATCCTCATGCAGCTATTGATTCCAGTATTGGATTGAACCCATCCCCTCAATTGGAGCTTTCAGGTGCATTTGGAAGCAAAGATATCTGTATGGGTGCTGAAGCTGGATTCAATACAACTTCTGCTTCGTTCTCAAAATTTAATGCTGGAATTGCCTTCAATAAACCAGATTTCTCTGCAACACTTATGCTGTAAGTTTTGTTAGTACCATATTTTCCTGGTTTAGTATCATATCATAATATCTTGTCGTATTTCAATGTTTCAGTAGCCTAGATTTTTTAATGTTTTCAACTAGAATCCTTGAAGTCCTATTAGAGAGACAAGATAAAATTGTGAATCTTATAAGCATGGCTAGAACTAGCATTGCATTTTTTGGTTTAAGAAAGATGTTATGGTTTCACTAATTATTACGTAAGTTACCTCGGTTTCACTTTTTTTTTTAAAGATTTAAACAGAAAAATACTAGACAAATATTTGAAAGGGTAAATTACACTCATAGCCCTTGAGAGAAGCTTGAAATAAATTTCTCTCCCCTTTTATTTCAAAACCTGCACTCCATTCTCTTGATATAAAAAACGTATTACACTTTAGTCTATTTTATCAATGAACAAATCTTTTAATGGTAATGGACGAATAAAAATTGCATTTCATCAACTTCTTTTCTTTCTCCATAACTTTTGATTATATTAGCAGCTAATTTTGAATACTTCATTTTTTAGGATTTTAGAAAATAAAATGAAGTTTCAATTACCTGTTTTTACCTGATTTGAAACTTTGCCCAAAATAATTAATAATCTTTCATCCTTCCATTGTTGAATGTTGATAGTAGTGAATAGAAAATGTTTTCTTAAATTAAGCATGCTCTTGATTATCATTGAACTCTGAAGCCTAAAAGTTGTTATGAACAATTGCTACATACGAGTTGAGCTGAACTAATTGCAGTGCATTGGACTTGAGGGTATTAGCCGTTTTATTTTTGAATTTTGAATTTAAATTGGTTAAAACCACAGTTCATGAAAGAAAACAAAACACATGCAAATTATTTGCATTTAGATTCACAGATATATCTTCTTCTGCCTCAGTTTTGTAGATAGCAATCTTAAAACAGTGTGGATAATTGTATGGTTTGCGTGAAAATTTCTATTAACATCGGGATATTTCAATTTGTTTTTATGAGATCATTTATGGGGACAGGATATCACACAGTTAACACATTGGCAGCACCATGTCCCATTTAAAAAGGGATCACTGATATTTCCCCTCATTGATAACCATTAGATTATGATAAAAAAGTCAGAGTTACTTAGACCACACCCCTTTGATATTTGGAGATAGAAGGTCACATTTTACTGAGAATAATGCAAAGGAGATTAGGAGGGATATCCATGAGTGCATATATGAATGAATAGTCTATTGTTTTCTTTTCCATTTTTTTTGTGTCGTACTTTTGCTTACAGTTTGTGAAAGTTGTCTTTGCTTTCAGAAGTTGTAGGATTCAGGACATGGATTTACCTGTTTCGACAGGGTATCTCATTCATATAACAATATCATCGACTCGCTATTTATGCAGGGCTGATAAAGGAGAGTCTTTGAAGGCATCTTACATTCATTATGTAGATCGCCCGGATGGCTTAACAATTGCTGCTGAAATGGCTCACAGGTTTTCCACCTTTGAGAATAGGTTTACCATTGGGAGCTCACAGTCAATAGATCCGAAAACAATTTTGAAGACTCGATTCAGTGATGATGGTAAAGCTGCCTTCCAATGCCAACGAGCGTGGAGACCAAATTCACTCATAACCCTATCTGCTGAGTATGACTCCACAAAGATATTTGGTTCACCCGCCAAATTTGGTCTTGCTCTTTCTCTAAAGCCTTAAATCGGTTTGCCAATTAAATCTTATTCAATGACGTTTTAACTTTACCATTCTATCATTTTCATTGTTTCCAATACCCCTGGTGGGATGTTTTAAGCCCCTATCATATCATAAGATAAACCAAAGGAATCAGTATCATTTGTGAATCTTCCTAAGCAGAACGGGGAAAGAGACCCAGTTTTGAAAACTTACTTGATGATTAGAATTTTTGTAGCCGATTTATAGTACTACCATTCAGTTTCTGGCATATGATTTTGTGGCCAAATTCTATTTATTTCAGTGATTCATGGTCAGGTGGGTAGTGTATGCCTGAGGTTTAATTTCATTATTTTTGTCAACATCTTCTCATATGGCTCTACCGTGGTTTATTATTCTATTTCTTCAGCACTTCATATATGGAATAATACGCACCCCAAACATTTGAATGATTGCAATTTATGTTTTATATACTAAGGATGTAGTATGAATAGGAGTAAATGAGGTGTGGAGATGGATACATATGGTGGATGTGAATAATTTCAACGGTATGTATTATCTTTTTTAAGGTGGTTACATTTTGGATATTGGTGTTTTGTAATTACCTTTGATTTCCAAGGGTCCGTTTGATTATAATATTTGTCTATTTATGATGAACAAGACTTATATCAGATTCATTGCAATTTCATTTGTGTTCATAAAGTAAAAAATCACGCTTTGTAAGTTTATGCCAAACCTGCAGTTGCTACGACGTCAACATATATTTGTTCATAGGTTGTTGGATATTCTTCTTACAATCGAGTGATATTCAGCCTTACCAAAACAATGCTATTTTGTATTATTTTCGATGAAATTGGCTGCACTCAGGAAGATCTCACAATTATACTCACAAAGATTGGAGGTTCTTGAAGCACAAACTTCAATTTTATAATACATTTTGATGTGGAATAAATTGTAGCCTGTGATTGTGAGGCTATACTTCTAGTATGCTACTCCCTCTAGTCCAAAACATTAGTTGTTTAAGGCTTTTTTTAAAAACAAATATATGCAAAAGGATCCCATGGCAAAAAAGAAAAGTACACCTTGGCTGCAATGTATCATTTGCAGCCTTTTAAAATGTTATTAAATAAAAAGAAAAATATTTAATTGATATGCCTAAGTATCAAAAATACATTTAACGTGTTGATTTTCAATTTTTCAAAAAATATTAATAAAAATGGTGCTAGAATCACACTCTCTTTGTATAATCCAAATAGAGTAATTATTATTTAGGGGTATATTTGTAAAAAAATGTCAAATATATTAAATTGAATTTCACTGAAATAAAACAAAACTTCAATTTCTTTTTCTTCAAATTCAAATCTCGTATTTTTCACTTTATCATATAAATTTATTTGTGAAAATGGGAGCTAATAGAGTTTTTAATTGTGGTTCACAAGTCTCTTTTTGTTTGTCTTCATGTCTTTTGGTTGATGTTATGAGCATATTATTTTTAAGGACATAATAGTCTAACTCTTTTTTTTTGTTTTGTTTTTTTTTTCTCTGGTAATAAAACAAACAAAGAATTCAAATCTCATATCTTTTAAAGTCATTTAAATTTTATCAAAATATTACTAAGTTTCTATCGTTTAAACATGAAAAATTGTTTTTTTGTTGCAAAATCTCAAATTATTTTGACTAAAGTGTTTTTTCAATCGAATTTTTGATCAAATTGTCGATAAGTTTATATTTGCTTGATTTTACAATAAATAGTCCTTACATTTGAAAGTATTGTTAAAATAATCTTACAATTTGATGGCAAATCATTGAAATCATAATAGGTCGTCAATTTTTTTCGGTGAAACAGAAAGTAAAAAATATTAATCATAAAACAAATGTAATATTAAAATATTATTATATATGTATAAGGTATTTTGGTAAATTGCTCTAGAAGAAAAAGGTAGAAACTAAGATATTATTATTATATACGATCCTAGTGTTCAAATTATTTTAAGAAGACTTTTTCCTTCACCTCAATTTTTAATGGAAAAATTCTCCACCAACAAAGATCTCACTTACAAATGCAAATTGGCATCCTTAATCTTCATATTAATTTATGAGTCATTGTAATATGATATATTAAATAAACACATGACACATTAAATTCTTGCATAACTATAGATTTGTCCCTTTGGAGTTTACTATAGATTTGTCCCTTTGGAGACTAAACTCGTTAAAAACTTTTAACAAATTTCATATGCAATTTACTATACATTGATACGATCGTAATATAAAAACAATCCACACAAAATGTCACATGTTGATCTAACTAATCACGTCATTAGATCAATCTATTATATATTTAATTGAGAAGTAGACAATTACGTTACCAAAATTGAAACTAATTATTAAAAAAAAAAAAAAGAACAGAAGAAAAAGAATATAAAGGAATATTAACGCGGAAGCTAAATTAAGGAGAGAGGGAAATAATAACAGTGAGAGAAACTAAGCTGGTGTTGAGTTTGTTGTTGTGAGAGTGAAAAATGTCACACAGCGACACCATACCCCTTCACGCATCATCCCAATCAGACATCGACGAGATCGAGAATCTCATCTATGCTTCTCCGGCCACCGTTCTCCCCGCCAGACCACCAAGTCCACCACGCGCTTCTATCCCCGTCTCTTCCTCTTCTCCTTTCATCTCCTCCAATCTCCCTAATCCCGCTCCTCCCAAATCCTCATCATCTCAATCTCAAATTCCAAAACCCCCTTCTTCTTCTCTCCTTCCTCCACCTCCTCCTCCTTCTACCCGACCCGATATATCTACATCCGGATTCGGACCTGCCCCTAACACGCTAACCGAACCTGTTTGGGATACTGTTAAAAGAGATCTCTCGAGGATCGTTAGTAATCTCAAGCTTGTTGTGTTTCCTAACCCTAATCGTGAAGATCCTGGTAAGGCTTTGCGTGATTGGGATCTATGGGGACCTTTCTTCTTCATTGTTTTTCTTGGTCTCACTCTCTCTTGGTCTGCATCTGTCAAAAAGGTATCGCTCTTTTTTTCTTTTGCGTTCGTTTCTCTGTTTATTTACTGATTTTGATTAATTCAGTTCAGATCATGCTTTTGTTCATCTAGATTTCTTGATTATTGTGCTGATTCTGATTATGTGGAAGTTTGTGTTTGTTATAGTAATTGATCTAGATCTGGAAGATCAGTGATTGTTAATGTGTGTTAAAAATCGCTTTTAGAATGGATCTTGTTTTTCTCATTATATGTTAGAATTTTCTAGTGTTTCTTAGGAAATTAAGAGAGTATATATAATGTTTGATTGCTGGTTTTGATTCAAAGTAGTTGATTATTTAGGCATTGTTTCTTTCTTTACGAAATTTCTGCATTACTTTGGAATTGGATAGTGGTTTAACCCTTTTCAAAATATAGTAAATGGTTCCTATACACTACACTGTCTTTTGGTGTGCATAATTTCCATTGTTGTAGAAGTTGAATTTAATATTAAGGGGTACTATATTATATGGTTAAATAATACAATTGCTTTCCTGTTTGGATTAGACTTGAATCTAGATACCTTGTTTTATGGGCATAGTGGATCACTTAAGTGTTGTGCATTAAACCAACGATCATATGCATATTTTGGGTTCATTGGTTTGGTGCCGAGCCACAGGCAGAGCTCATATGTGGAACTGTGTCTGTTCAAGAGATTTCCCTAATTTTAAATTGTTTATAATCTTTATATTGTTAATTATACTCATTTTTATCCCGACTCATTAAATTGAATTTCTTGTTGGGATTCTCTTCAATTTGTGGTTTGGTAATATAGTCATTCTCTCTCTCTCTCTCTCTCTCTCTCTCTCTCTGTGAATTTAAACCAGATGCATGGGAACATATAAATTTTGAAAATGGAGAATTAAAAACTTTATGATTGGTTAGTTAATTAGTTTTGTGAGAGGATTTTTTAGTTAGCTAGGCTGAGTTAGTTAAATAAGGCATGTGGCCTATAAATAGGGAAAGAGATTAGAGAGTGATCATCTTATCATTTGTATAGACTTGGTCCCTTTTGGCATTGGGATAGAGTCTCTCAAATACTCTAGAAGTTCTATTGTAAACAGGGGTCTTCCCTTAATTCTTCTTCTATTACCAGTTGGTTTCTATCTCTCGAATACGCTACGAATTATGCACACACACACACACACATATATTTATATATATATATATATATATATATATATATATATATAAGAATGCATTTTGACAGAAATATAACATTGGCCATATTCTTTCTGACTTTATATGAAATAGATTTTAAACTTGTATTTGCAATTTCCAAAGGTAGGTTGTTCATTTTTGTAAAGTTGTCGCCCTGTAGATTACTGATTTATATATTGTGTCATCTCTTGCAATGATAGAACTGTGATCTTAACTCATTACCTAGAAGTGTATGTCATTTGTTTTCTGCAATGGCATAAACAATCAACTGCAACTACTCAGGGTGAGGGATATCCTTTGAAATTCCCTAGAGTATTGATAGTACACATAGTTTTGAAGTTTTTATTTGATGGGATTTTCAGTGAACAAGTGGTGGTAGCCACCAGTTGTCAGTCAACTGCAACTGCTCAAGTGTGAGGGTTTTCCTTTGAAGTTCCCTAGAGAGCCGAAGTGCTCATTGTTTTGAAGTTTTCATTTGATGGGATTTTCAGTAAACAAGGAAGAGTGGTAGCCAACAGTTTTCAGGACTTCATGCTCCTACCCCACCCACCCAAAATGTCCCCTTCAGTTCTTTAAAGGTTATAACTCATTGGCTGTGATAGATGCAAGTAAGAGCTAGTGTTGCCTATAAAATAAAAGTTTGATTTGAAGTATCAATAAACTTGCTATAAAATAAAAGTTTGATTTGAAGTATCAATAAACTTGATTTGTTGAGGGGGCTGTTATAGTGATTGGTTCATGGAGCCCATAGTGAAAATAGTTTTACCAAGTTTCACATAGAAAATACAACACTTTGAAACTTTACTTTTGTTGAGCGGTTCAAATTCTAATCTGGCTCCTTAGTCTTCTATACTATTTTCGGCTCATTTTGGTAGTTCTGTATCTTTTTTCTGCTTTATTTTCCTGAGCTGTCAAATTAATTTGGTGAGTTTTAGTCATATTCCTTCTAACATTTTCTTTTTACTTTCACAGTCTGAGGTTTTTGCAGTTGCATTTGCTTTACTTGCTGCTGGTGCTGTAATTTTGACATTGAATGTTCTGCTTCTGGTAATAGCCTCTCTCTCTTTCACCTCGCCAGTCAACTTTAATTTTTGTAAATGTCATATTCATCCGTTGAGTGTAGTAAATTATCTGTTTTTATGTATAATAAAAAGAGAGATTTAATTGTAGCATAACGTAGCCTAATTTAGAGTCACAAAGGACTGTGGCAAATATTTTACTGTCTTTGTCTCTTCAACATTTCAGGGTGGACACATTATTTTCTTCCAGAGTCTGAGTCTGCTGGGTTATTGCTTATTCCCTCTTGATGTTGGTGCATTAATTTGTATGTTGAAGGACAATGTTATAGTGAAAGTGGTAGTGGTATGTGTGACATTGGCTTGGAGCTCTTGGGCTGCTTATCCTTTCATGAGTTCTGCAGTCAACCCTAGGAGAAAAGCTCTTGCTCTCTACCCAGTTTTTCTCATGTATGTATCTGTTGGTTTTCTTATTATTGCAATTGATTAAATGCATCAATGTTTCTGATTACTTTATTCCGATAACCACTTGGAATTCCCTTCTAAATAGGAATTTTTGTTTAATGATCAACCTTCTCTATTCTTTGTTGCCTTTCTTTTGTATGCGTGCCCCCTGTTCACCCCCCCACCACCTCTTTTCTGTTTTAATATTTTTGCTAGAGGGAAATAGAGACAAACAGTTGTATAATATTACATGGAATATATGATGGGATCGAACGTGCTCTGAGCACTCGTTTAAAATTTGTTTTTTCTTATTTTATGTGAATATGAATTCTGGTAGGTTGAAGGACCCATAGAAAGAGGGAGTTAAACAAAGATTGTTTTATTTTTTGGATTACTTTCCTCGCGATTTGGAAGAATGACATCAGTCATTCACTTGCATATTATTGGATTCATCTGTTTGTTACGCGTACTTCGTTGCCAAAGGAAGCACAGACACATGTTTGGATCCTCTTGCATAATACAGAGGGAAGAGAGACACTATTGATCCACTTCACACTTTGGGTGTTTCTAGCTGCATATTATGATTAGGTGAATACTCATTCAGCCCCCATATTTTGGCCTTCTACCGGATTTTCGCTCCCTATAGAATCCTAGTTTTCATTAGGGTATTTGGTGACAGGGAAGCAAAAATTAATCCAATATGCAAGATATTGATAATAAGCATGAAAGAGAGGAAAATAAAGATAACTTTTATATTGATGAATTGAGAAAGATGATTACAATAGTATGTATAATGAAGCTTATATACCTAAAATATACTAATTAATTTCTAATTAGAGTAACTAATTTGTAACTAACACCCAACTAAAGTAACTAATTTATAACTAATTTTACATATTTAATATCCCTTTGCAAGTTAGAAAGTGACACTTTTAGTTTGGAATGAATGAATATTGATAAAAAATAAAGAAATATAATGAGAAACGTTGAAATACATCAACTAAATGATTTTGAAATGCTAGAAATAATTCGGTCAAAAGATTTTGAATGCCGAAAATACATCGGTTAAGATTTTTGGATGTCGAAAATACACCGGCTAAAAGCTATTTTTTGGAAGATTTTGAATGTAGAGTTTACACTTACATGCAATATCTTGCTTGCATTATTTTTTTAATGTAGATTTGATTAAAAAGAAAGATTTTCTTGCCACAAAATATTGTTGGTATTCTTGAAAAAATTTCAACAATTGTATTTGACGCTATATTTTTCATACTTGACGAAAGTTATTGATGTTGAAACAAGGTTGATATCAAAACATTGAAATTTGTAAATAGTTTTGTTGGCAAACATGTTGCCTTTAATGCCTATTGTTTGATTGGTTTTTTCTTAATATTATCATCATCATGTGAAATAATTCTAATTTGGAATTAGAGAGGGAAAGAGGAAAAAAATAAAAGAAGAAACATAAATAATTAGTTTTGAATTAAGAAAAGAGAAGAAAATGAACGAATAGTCCGGAGTGAAGGCTTATAGAAGGATGGCCAGAGGAGGGATGATATGATAGGCCCAGGGAGCAGAACAGAGAAGAAGTCAACGAGGTTGGGCCTGGAGATCCTGGTGGTGGAGAAGGAAGTACTCCATCACTTTCAAAACAATTGTCTAGGTTTTTTCAAACATTAAGAAAAACTATAAATTAATAAAAAATGTTAGAAATTTTACAAAATTATCTTTGTTACAGTGTGTTGTTAGTACTTCTCTTGATTATTAACCATTGTCGTAAATATATAGTAGAATAGTGGTGTAGACAACATTAATATAGATGTAGAATTGAGAACAAAGTAATTAAAGCTATTACATTGAAAATGTAAAATGACACTTATTTTGAAGCATTTTTTTTTAAGGTTAATGCAACAATTATTTTAAAATGGAGGCAGTAATTAACTGTATTAATTGGCAACATGGGATTGGCCTGGTGGGTAATGGGAATCATTGAGGAGGGACGTGGGAAATAGCATATACGGGAAGGGAAGGATAACCAAATGCATGAGAAGAGAGTAAATGAGTGAAACCATTTTCATTTCCTAGCAATTGATTGAAAGTTGTGAGAAAGGCTTTGGATATACACGATGATGTTGGGATCTTGAGAAGGAGAGACAATAAAGAAGGAATAAAGTTGGTACATGGATTTATTTGTGCAAATCATCACATAAGAAGCAAGGGTATTTATGGAATAACAAAAAAATCACAAACTCTTCCCTTCCTTTCTTCCCATGGCATCGAAGAGTTAAACAGCAGGTGGATCCCACATCTATATTTCTATCTTCCCTCTTTCTTCTACATCCAAACAGTTGTATGATTGTGTGACTCGGGTGATTGTGGGAGCAACAACAGTTTGAGACAATGCTCATGTTGTGTTGGTTCTTTATTTATTAGTACCATGCAATCGTTGCATTGAAATGAAATGGCCTTCGCTATGCAAAACTCGTTAGTCACATCCAATTCGACAATAATCATATACATGTTGGAATCTTGTAAAGGAAAAAGCTTCAATAATTAGGATTAGTAGGTAAGGAATGAGACATTAGTTGTTTCCCTATATATAGATTGGTGGTGGCAGTGTTTGTACTTTGTAAAGACTATACTAGTTGCCCCATCCTAAACAATTACTAATAGGAGTATTTACTCATTACGCTTTTGAATTAAACTTAGATAAGTGCAAGAGAGGTCAAATCCTTGTTTAGCTATGGCCAACAAATATGAAGATGTTTGCATCTTTGTCCTATATGATTATAGTTATGATTAAGTGATCATAATGATGGGTTAATGGTTGTACACTTAAGTTTTTAGTGGACGTAAACGAGGTACGGACCCCGTGCTTTTCTTTCACCGAATTGATCATTCAATCTTTTATATTTACTATTTTATTTATTGGATTTTAAGTTTCATGTAAAATTGAGTAAAATATACTATTAAATTTTAATTTTCGATAAACAAAAACAAAAGATGAATAAACTACAATTGTTTCGTTTTGATTTAGTGAACATATACAAAAACTAAATAAAATTTTGCTCATAATAGTTTTAATAAAAGGTTAAACTCGAGTTTCTTCTTATTGATTCTATATTTACTATAAGCTTTTATATTTTTCTAAGTATACATAAAAAACTATATGTACATAACAAACTTCTAAATCATTAATAATATTTTTGTTTTTTGAAGTTCATGACTCTTAATACTCCTGTCTAAAGTATCATTTTAATAAATAAAAAAATCATCTCAAAATAAATGTTATTTATAATTTATAATTTTAATTATTTTTTATATTATATTTCAATTATTATTATATATACAACTTTTAAAAAATTATTATACTTTGTATTGGTAAAATTATTTCTCTCTTTCTTCTAATTATTATGTTGTATAAAAATCTTAAATGACATTAATTGTGAGAGAGATCGTGTAATTCCTTATTAGCAAATTAGCAAGACCGTTTAAAATATTTACAATGACAAACATGTTGAGTAGGAGTAATTTATACAACCTTTGTACCGTTCTTTATTCAAAGACTTAATTTAATTTAGGACAATTGCATTTTTAATTCTCTTGTTTTTACTGATTTATGAAATTGATCTCGTTATTTTAAAAACCGACAGTTTTAGTCTCTCCCTTTGATTTTTTAACTAAAAAATGATGACGTGTAATGTTTTAAATAATGTGACATATGATACGTTCATGTAGAATGATTAACATCTATTAAATTAGAATAAAAAGCCGTAAAAACTTCGATTTCAACTTTAGAATTTTTTTGATATTTTGAATTTAATCAATCATATATGAATAATTAATATATCTATATGATTCTATATTATAAAATTATGTCATATCATTAAAAATATATCAAATTAATTTTTTTTTTCAACAAACTAAAAAAAAGATTAAAATTGACGACTTTTAAAATTAGATAATATATTCCATAAATTAGTCATAATTAAGAGATCAAAATTGTAATTAAATATTTAATTAAATTTAAAAAGAAACAGACGCAGATGTATGCATATGGAGCTCTAGCTAGCCCTATATGCATGCAATAGGACGGATCAAATTTAAATCAAGTCATTATGATTCCTTGTATGAGGTCGCCAATTTAACTTTATTCTTCTTGTTGGATGGTTGTTACAATTTAATGTCTCATTCACGTACATGTGATGTGGTCTTCTTCTTGGACAAAAATTAATCCAAGCATATAGAAGATAGGACCAATTTCTGCTGTAAGCTAGTTCATATGTGTAGGGTCAAATAATGAGTACTACGTAGTAGAAGTGATATCGTAGTTGGCATGTTGTATAGATTTTTCTAACGGTATCATCATCATTTCTTTTGCTTAACCTACCCCCACAAGTAGCTATACACATTTTGATAAGACCAAACTTCAACGGATGCTAAAGTAAAGAAAACCTAGAGTGGTTGCTTTGAAACTAGAGCTCTCCTTTGAACGCATAAATTGATTGCGAGAAGAAATTGAGAAAAAATTGTTGAAAGAGAGAAACATGAAGTAAATTTGAAGTATTATTGATCCAAGAGAAATAGAATAGACATAAGTGTTGATTGAAGTAAATTTAAAGTATTAAATATCTCTTAAATAAGGAAAAATTCTCATCAACCTCATAAATTTTATTTTATTTTAAAATTTCAATTAATTTAATTATTTAAACCAATTTAATAATTATTACAGTTTCCTTTTAATTTGATCTTTTGATTTTAAAATACTTTTAATTTAGTTCTTTGTCAATATTTTTTTGCGGATGGTATGCAAATCTTTTGTTGACATGATTTATAATATGTTAAGTAATATATTTCAAATTTTCAAACAATTTAAATTTATTCACAAAAATCTATTAGTATAATATAATATTCATAGTTCAATCTATAAATTTATCAAATTCACCCCATCAAAAAAGAAAAAAAGTAAATATCAATTCCATTAATCACTGTTATTATGACTTAAATTCAACAATCTTCACTTTTAAATTCAAATTTCCATATTTGGAAAGGAAAAAAAGAGGTTGTGCCCTATTCCTACCCATAGCATTGGGAAAAACAAATCTGAAGGAAAAGATGAAAGAAAAAATGCAGAGAGGAGGAAGAAGATGATCGCACGCGACCATGGAGATATGGAAAGGGATGGTACACGTGACCATGGAAGATGGGACAGAGATAAATTAAATTAAGTTTTCAAACACTATAAAAATTCAAAATTTTATTTTAAATTACTATAGAAAATTTATACTGTTTAGTCTTTACTTAAATAAAACAAATTTAGCTATTCTTCAAATTTTTAATATTTTTTTAAAATATATTTAGAACATTAAAATAAATTCATAAAAAATTAATTTTTTTTAAATAGGATAAATAAAATATACATCTTTTAATCGTAATAAGTAAAATTAAAGACAAAAAATATATAATAAAATACTTTTTTGTAGGTAAATTTTTTTTAATATTGTAAATTTATTTACAAAAATATATTTAAAATTTTATGTTAATATTTAAGTAGTGATTAAAAGTATCCCCAGAATAATTTTATAAAAATTAAAAAATATAATTTCTTTACAATAATTAAAAATAAATTTAAATGTTTTAAATCCAAAATTTTTACCACAATTGTTTGATTTTGGATAAGAATAAATAAATTGTAGAGTATAAATTTAATTGAAATGATTATTTATCAAATTTAATTTATTTTTTGCCGAACTTTAATTTAGTATAGTTTAATACCTTTGAGAGCAGAAAGAGTTAAAAAATAGTTGTACGGTCATAAGTGATGAAAGACGCGAGACATGATGACTGCGTGGACAGTGTGGTCTCTGTTTGTAGTTAACGTGATGGTGAATTGTTATGTACGGAATCGCAGAAGTAAAGGGATCTCGCAGAAAACGTTTGTCATACGTAATCAGTAACCCCTTTTAACCTTTCTTGTATTTGGATGCACTGTGCTGCCTTCTGTGGTGTGGTCACTGATGCAATGCAAGACTCTGTGGAGTTGCCTATAGTATTAATAACATAAGTAGGTTTATAATCAATAAATAAATTAATGAACATTGGTTTTGGTAGTTGAATATGTGAGTCAGATACTATTATGATCATTTTTAAATTTATTAAAATTATAAAAATATATATTTTATCTTCAAATGTGTTTCTATTGTTAGTTTAAAAATATCTTTATTAGTCTTCTATTAATAAATCTTGTCACTAAAATTTCTAACACCAGGATATTTTAAAAATATTTTTTGTAATAACGAAACATTAGAAAAACTATAATAACGAAACCTCATACATTTACAAAATAGAGCCAACATTTACTCGTAATGTTAAAATAAATAAATTTAAAAAAATATAAGAAAACTAAAACAAAAATATTACGAAAAACTCATATTTTAAATTTTTAAAAATATATTTATGTTTTGGTAAAGTTAAATTATATTTTTTGAATTAATTTGTATTTTAGAAAATATAAATTTTAAATATTTTAAAATATGAAGTATAGATGATAAAGTAAGACAATGTTTTTTGTTTTATAATGTTTTTTAAAAAAAGAAAGATAAAATAGGTAGTGTATAATAAAAGAGGTATGAGTAAAAGTTTCCATCACGGGTAAATGTCACCCTTCGTTCATTTTCGTACATGTTTTTTCCGTTCAAAACTTCACAAATATAATTTAATAATAAAAGGCAGATTTGGGGAGTCAAAAAACAAAAGGTAGGTTTGGTCAAAAGAAAAACTAATATAAGGTTCACCGTTCAATTTATGCATGGTTCCTAAGGACAGAATGCAGGTATCTGATTCTTTGTACATAGAAATGAAAGCCATAACTCCATCCAACGGTGGTAAAACAAAAGCCACCCTTTTAAGCTGAGTAAAAGGAACCCTTACTTGTTCCATTTAGAACAAACTCCAACGGTGGCCAATTCTCCATGTTCCACCGAAAATTTAACTTTTGTGCAAGTTGCACCACTTGAGTGTAGGGATCCCAATGACTATCTACGGATATTATTTTGATTGTTTCGATCTCAGCTCTACAATATAACGTTTCTGAGATATTGTTTGTTTTGAGTGTGTCGGGAACTATCTCACAGTTTGTCTTGATATTGTTTGTTTTGAGTGTGTCGTGAACTATCTCACGGTTTGTCTTTTAAGAAAATGTGTTTTAATGATTTGAGAAATATAAGAGTAGTTTATGAATTATCTTTAATTTTGATTATCAAACAAAGTGAGACTTTTTAGTGTAACCGATACATGTACAAATAGTACTATTCTGCTTCAGTATTCGTAGGATAAAAATGATATTTACACTTTATCTATGTTTCAGTATTCGTAGGATAAAAATGATATTTATACTTTATCTATATCCGTGCAAGTATCCGCTTAATGGATATTTAATGAATTTTTTAAGTATTTGTGAGTATTCAATGATTGCATTATGTAAATTTTTTCCTCCTATTTTGTCAAATAAAATAAGATACAAAAACATTAATTCATAAATAAAATATTATTATATAACAAAATTTCATCATAAAAATCATTATTAAAAATAAAAAAATATTCACTAATATAATTAATTTATTAATTTACTATCGAATACATATATCATTACAATTACCTATGTATCTATTAAGTAATTATTCATTTATTTTTGTGGGTACATATTATTTTATTTTGCCATTCCTACTTGAGTGGGACAAGTTGAACTTATCTAAGCGTGAAATTTAAAGAACTCGCTTTGTAATTTTAAGTCGATCAACTTAAATTTATGATATCTACTCACATAATTAATTTATTAATTTACTATCGAATACATATATCATTATAATTACCTATGTATCTATGAAGTAATTATGCAGTTAAATTATTCATTTATTTTTGTGGGCACATATTATTTTATTTTGCCATTCCTACTTGAGTGGGACAAGTTGGACTTCTCTGGGCGTAAAATTTAAAGAACTCGCTTTGTAATTTTAAGTCGATCAACTTAAATTTATGATATCTACTCACATAATTAATTTATTAATTTACTATCAAATACATATATCATTACAATTACCTATGTATCTATTAAGTAATTATGCAGTTAAATTATTCATTTATTTTTGTGGGTACATATTATTTTATTTTCCATTCCTACTTGAGTGGGACAAGTTGGACTTCTCTAAGCATAAAATTTAAAGAACTCGCTTTGTAATTTTCAGTCGATCAACTTAAATTTATGATATTTACTCACATTTTACTCTAATGGAAGATTTTATCATCAAATTGCTTAATTTGCAAATATCTCTTTCCTCTCTTATATATAACATATTGGTTTTGTTTGGTAAAATTAGTTTATAGTTGAATAAACATTAATCTAATTAAAGTATTTGATAAAATTGATAGTTTTATTAATTTCAAATATAAAATGATATTTTTAATTCAAAATAAATTTAATCAATTAATATTTAAAATATTTTTAAAATAATTATTTAAATTTTCTTTTTTTATTAATTTAAAATTAATCGATCGGATATTTTTTATATTTATTTATCTATTTTATTTATTTTAAATTAAAATAAATAATTAAATTATTTACTTTAAAATACTAATTATTTTAAATTTTAAATACTTCATAAATAATTAAAATTATAATAAATAAATTACTTTAAATTATTATTATTTTAAATTTTTACAATTATTTATTTTTAATTATAATAAATAAATTATAAAAGATAAAAAAATATTTTAATTAGAATAGTAAGGTTAAAATTGAAAAAAAATTATAAATTATAAACTCATAAACTACTTAAATTAACTGAAAAAAAACTCTATAAATTATAAATTTATAAATGACTGTGCTAGCCAAACAAAATTTATAATTTATAAGTTATAAACTATAAACTAGTTTTTCAGTATTGCTAAAACCACGGTGTATCTCAATTTGGTGCTTTTATATGCATGAAAAGAATATTTTAATGTTATAAAACTCATTTTAAGGTTCTTTAACTAAGACCAAATCTACAAAAACCAAAATTATATGCGGCACACCAACATAATATTTTATTATTAAAAAAAGTCTATAAAATCTTCCTGAGATGCCCTAAGCATTCAAATATGTTTAAATGTAATGTATCATTGGCAAACCATTTGTCAATAATTATTCTAACCTAGTAATACTACATAAAATTGAATAACGAAAAAGGTTTTCGAATCATCCTATCTCAACATTGCTTATGGTTTTCTGTTTTAAAAAATCTAATGACCAAAGTCACACATTAAATATAAAGTAATGGGCAATACATATTTAAATTTGTACTCTAATATACCAAATATACTGATACAAGTTTGTACTATGAGACATTTATTATTTTCTTTTTATTAGTAGTTAATTGTTATGTTGTTATTTTTTACTAAATTAAAATTACTTAATTGTAAATTTAGATAAATCATTTTGAATCTAAAAAACTAAGAAAATACTAATATATAAAGATTGATACTTTATAAATATTTCTCTAATAACACCTCAAATCAAAACTAGTAGAACTAGAGAAGACGTTAACCATGCTTTCAACGTGAAAGATCCAAAATTTTCATCTAAATGCATTGTAAAAGTAACGTGGTTGTAAATAAGCCGAGTTCGTTGACGTTATTTGTACTCTGTGTGTATATATATATATATATAGCATATAAAATAAAAATAAATTTTATAACGAAAATGTATGAAACAGTTAAATTTTAACTATACAACCTAAATGTCGTGATCAAATAGTTATTTAAGTAGTACATTATTATTTACAAAAGTCACATGACTTTTTTTTATAATAATGATTATTTATGGTCATTTGTGTGTGTGAGATAAAAAAAATGTGAGGTTATATGATAGGGCTATCTTTGTGTTGGTCCAGCAAAAAAAAGCCAAACCACTTATCAAATCCATTCTATTTGATTTTGGTGGGACATCTTATTTGTCTAAATGGGGAACCACCAGAAAAAAAAAAAAATCTTTGCATTGATCTCTAAGCAAGGTAGAGATCGGAGTGGATTCTTTCATGTTAGAAAAAAATATGAAGAGGTTATGTTTGCAATTCTTATCATCCAATCCTTTATATTTTTTAAATATATACATTTTTTCATTCAACATATTTGATCAATGGTTGAGATTCAACATGATTAAAATTAAATACAAAAAATTTTCTTTGCAATAGAGACAAGATATTATCTCATCGTCAAAGTGTTATATTGCACGTGTTGATGTTGTTTGTAAATTCTTTTTCTTTTGAGGAAATTTTATGAAAAATAAAATTTAATTATAGGAGTTGGGTTTGGGAGTTTAGAGTCTAATAGGATTAAAAAATCCTCAATACTCATGAGACATTTATAAAAATATTTAATTACATATTATTTATCATCGAAATCTTTATAACGACGACAAAATTCAAACTCAAATGCCTACAAAATTTGAATTGCATTTAATTTTTATTATCTTAGACCGAATCCTTTGTAAGTACTTTTTTGTCAAGTGTTTACGAGTACTTTTTATACAAACCATAAAACTATTTGATAAGTTGAGCTGAATATATAATTTAATTAATCATATTCAATTCCGAAAAGGCTAAAACTTGCGCTTCTGCTTTGACATAAAAATTGACAGTAAAAATGTTATTTTCCAAACACACGCTTAATGTTGCTGGAAAAGGAATAAATGTCAATGATGATTACCCTTATTATATTTTTATTCAATTCAATTGAGTACAACGTCTCTTTATTTTTATTCTTTCAAATTTTAAAAGAAAAGACAATTGAAAGGAGAAAGAGTTTACTCCTTAAAAAAAGTATTTGCAGCCATTTGGCGTGAGGAAATGAAAATGGATATGGACAATTGAGATTCCACGTATGAGGGTTTAATATTTTTTTATCATGAAAAACGACAATCAAAAGTTTTGAATTATTCGTGTTGAATTTAATTAGATAATTTATTATCCTCCTCAAAAACTAACGGATATTATAAGTTGTGTAAGGTCAAATAAAATTCGCAATTGCCTCTGCCAAAAACAAAATCGCAATGCCATACACCGTAGACTTGATGCTTAAAAATGCTTCTTTTGAATCTTTTTCATATATATGATGCTAGTATGAAGAAGAAAAAGTTCCCTTTCATCCTTATGAAGTTGATGTTTTGTGGGGATCTTAGAAAAATAATTTATACGCATGTAGTTAGTGATCACACTTTTACATAAACAAATATTAATCTTAAACTATTTATTAAGTCTTTCATTTAGTTGAATTGTGGATAAAGAAATATATTTTAACCAAATAATTACACGTGAAAATTGATGAGTTTTGCTTTAATTAATATGAATATTGTTTAGTTGCACAGAAAGATTCTTTTTTCAATAACTCAAATGACATGTGTAAAGTTTGTGTACCTTTTTATACAATCTCTTCAAAATTTCAAGTGTATAGTCTTTTTTTTTAATAAAATTATCCCTAACTAATTTACAATAAAAAATTATAACTAAGCAATAAATAATATGAATGGAAAACTTGAAAAAGATTGTCAACAGCTAACAATCTAATATTATTATCCACTTTTTTAACTTTCATGATTTAATTAATAAAGTTTTATATTTAGATATAAAAGACGTATTTCAAAAAAATGATATTGGCATTTAGATATTGTTAATATGCGTTAGTGAAAATTGATTTGTATTTGACTTATTCTATTCAAAATTGGTTTTAGAAGTTTAGAAATTAGAAGAGCGTTGAATATTGGTAGATTTTGATAGTTTTTATAGAATTTTATATTTGGACTGACTTGTTGAAGAAAAATAGTTTTTTTTTTAATAAACAAATGATATTGTAATTTGTGATTTTTTTATTGAAATACTATTTAAAATAAATAAATTAATAATAAAGCTCATGAGTTTAAATCTGAAACTTAGATATGTAATAAAGTTAAAAATTCTTAGTGATAGTTTGTTTTCATTTTAGTCCTACAAAATTCAAAAGATTAGTTTCTACAATTGTGTGCATAAAATATTCGGTTTCCAATTAAAATAAAATTATTCATTTTGAGATAACTTTTTTTAAAAAAAAAGTGAGTTTAAGAATGTTAACTAAAATAAAAGTGATGAAAGGACTTAATAATAATAAATAATTAAATTGAGAGATTAATTTAACTTCAAAATCATTAAGAGATCATAATTCATAATCTTATGGATGGATGCTTTGCAAGTTATAAGTTTAGATTTACATGTTATACTACTAGTAGAAAAACAAATATGGATCTTTGAGTTTATTTCTCATTTTGTCTCTTTTACATTGTTGGCTAATCCATTTTGAAATTGTTCAACTTGCACCGGCCTCGAATATATAATTTAATAGAAATCAGATATGAATACAATAGAAACCTCCCTCTTCGTAAACCAATGGATAAAGTACATTCCATATAATATAAGCTTTGTTATTTATCCAAAAGATTTTTAGTCTTGTTTTTTTATTTTCTCGTAAGAAAATACTATTATGCTATTTGTAAAAAAATATTACTATGTGATAAAACTATTGAAACAAGTATTATTTTTTTAAAAAAATTATGGAAATCAACAAGTACTTTTGTACGTGCAATTGAAGCATTTTCATGGAAGTAATGGATATACAAATTGTTCAAGCTAACTTCCTTTTTGGCATCAATTTTTTGAACCAAAATTCGCTATAGTCCAAGATCCCTAAATTCACAACACAATCGAATCAATTAGAGCCATGGAAAGGAAATCAAATGGTTGCCAGGTCAAAATAAATTTTTAAGATTTGAACTTTTTTAATTTTTTTCAATAAATTTAATCAACTATACAATCACTTTTGATGGTCGGAAATCCATTTTAAAAAATTTTAATGATTGGTTTCTAGTCACTTATCTCTTCTCAACTTTATTATTATTTTTTGACAAATTCTTTTTTTTTTTAAAGTATTTCATTCAGTCACTATTATAAATAAAAATAATTATTTTTACAATTATTAAAAAATTAGTTAAATGTACTTTTTTTTCTTCTAAATTTCATTTAAAATACAATTTAAATTAATTAAATTATCTATTTATAATTCAAATATTTAATTATCGACGTTAAATATTTTTTATTAAAATAAAAATAGAAATAAATTAAAAATATTAACTAAATTTTTTATCACAGTGATCAAGATCACTTATTTCCTTGTAATAATGACCACATGAATACTACAATAGTATATCACTCCTCTTAGCTTGACAATCTTATAAGCCTTTACAACTCGACATCAAAATCAACATCCAAATATTGTCAACTTTTCCTAATTTATGAGCAGACTTTTTATAGTTGCTTTTGTTCCTCTTACCCTACTTTTTCCTAACACAAAATCTGCGTCCCCTTCGGTTGTTTCCACCAGTTAATTCCATCCATAGTTCCCAAAATACCCTCTAATCCTATCCACTCGCACAGTAGTAATATTTTTTAATTAATAAAAATCCAGTTGTTAAAAAAGGTTAACGGTATCGATCCAATCAGACATTGACACCTGTGGCAAACTTGGATTAAGAAAAATTAGTGGAGTTTTCACAAACATAACATCGATGGAAAATGACGAACTCACAATACAAGAAAAACTGTTTCCATCTAACCCATGTAATTATTTATTAATCAACAATGCACTTACCCAACAATTACAAATCTGAGTCACTACAGTTTCAGATAGTATAAGCTATTTTTTTAATTTATTATTATAAATAACACTATTTCCATCTCAAATGAATCTTATATAAATAAATTTGTCTCAAGATGATTTACTTTTCAATTTTAATAATAAATTTTCCCCATTTTACATCTAATTAATACTACATTTTTGTTGTGTGGTGGAAAACGTTGCAAAATACATTATAAAACAGTCCAAAATCCAAATTAAGCTATTTTAGCAGGCGACTAGAATTAGCAAGTCTATTGTTATTCTGAAATGTAAATTGTTATAGAAATCTACAGAATAAGAATAACAACAGTTTTTAGTCAAAAAAAATTGAAGAAGAGAATAACTCTAGTACTTGGAAGCAACAAAATAGCTTAACTTGCCCCAAACCTCAATTGTATTTGTATAATTCAATTCAAAATGGTAAATGAATTCAATTGAATCACCAAAACAAAATTTCAATTTTACTAGGTAACAGTGCTACCCTACTTATCACTCATATTCCCTACACGTCCTATCAAGCTAATAGCCTTTTCCATGCCATGTGCATCCCAGGTGTTTACCAACCTCCCAGCTGGCTACCCAATTAAGTCAGGTTGTAAAGACCTAAATCAAAGTATGAAGAAACCAGTTTCAAACAAAATTTCCTTACTTATATTATTTATTTATCTATTTTATATAATAAAGGATCTCCATTAATTAAAAAAAAATAAAACTTAAAATAAGACATAAGTATGTTACATGTTTAAAATTTAAAGAAGCCATAGCTTTTTCCCTCCCCTGTATTTCACAAACCATTTGATTAAATTCATAGCTTCTTTTATTATGATCACTTAATCTTCTCTTCTTCCTCTGATCCTACCTTGCAATCATCTTCAATCTCAGATTCTTGTTTAGGACTATCACTATCAAGTGCCCTTTTCTCTTCCTCTTCAACATCATCTTCATCTTTTTCCCCTCCGACAAGAACACCATTTTTCACATTTCCCTCAGCCTTGGACTTCAAAATCTCCAACAACTCACCAACAGCTTTCTCCTTCTTCCTCCTATTCTTGATCAAAACCTCACTTATATCAGCTGGTGTCATCTTCGCTATTTCAACAACCTCTTCCAATTCCTTCAAAACAATCTCATCCAAATCCACACCCTCTTCAACACCCAAATAGTTTTTCAACAGAATCTTCAAAGCCGAAACAGAACAATAATTCATAAATATATGCATATCCATTCTCCCACTTCTCAACAAAGCAGGATCAAGTTTCTCAATGTGATTCGTAGTAAACACAAAAATCCTCTCACTACCACAACATGACCATAACCCATCAGTAAAATTCAATAACCCAGAAAGCGTTATTGAATTCCCACCTTCTTCACCACCAACACCACCACCACCTCGCATTTCAACCGAATCATAAAAACTCCTCGAACAAGAACCAGAACCAGAAACATTATTTTTGTCTTTTTTTCTGTTAGTGAGGTTAATAGAACAATCAATATCCTCAATAACAATAATAGATTTAGAACTAGTCTTCATAAGAAGTTTCCTAAGTTCAGAATTATTATGAACTTCAGTTAATTCCAAATCATAAATATCATAACCAAGATAATTAGCCATAGCAGCAATCATGCTAGATTTACCAGTTCCTGGTGGACCATAAAGAAGATAACCTCTTTTCCAAGCTCTACCTGTTTTATGATAAAAACTTTGTCCATTTGCAAAATCTATCAAATCTTCCATTATCTCTTTCTTCTTCAAAGGATCCATTGCCAATGTATCAAATGTACTTGGATGCTTAAACGGCACAGATTCCCATGGATGACCTCTTGAATCCAAAGATCCACCTCTTGAATTTGTGTACAAAAGACGATCCTGATTTTTTCTTCGAATTTCACATGCTTTTTCCATTATGAAATCTAAGTAAGAGTTTAAAATCAAGTGTTTATCTCTTTTCTTAATTCGAAGAGTGAAACCACGTTTTTCGTCTGGTAATGGACGCCATGAAAATGTTTGTGAATTTCTCTGAGTAACGACGTGTTCCCACGTTACGTTAACGGCGTTAAATGTGTCGACGATGCTGTCATTGTTTGCGAGACCGAAAGTGAAGGCGCTTGAGTTAACGGCGCGTGTTAGGCTTAGACGGTTGCCGGTTATGGAAACGGAAGAGCTTAGGTAAAGCTGAACGGCGTTGTAGAGTTCGTTGGTATTGACGCCGTCTATTTCTGTTATGTCGAAGTAACAGTATGTGGAGAAACAGTTGAAGAGTCGGTTGAAGAGTTTTGCGGAAGCGAAACGGAGTTCTGGTGGGAACACCGTTTGGAGGATGGTTTGACAAAAAGCAAAGACACCAAGAATTGATGCAAAAGAAGTCCAATACTCTCTCATTCTAATAACTCTATGTGTGTTGTCCAAATGGAAAAAGACACAGGTTAATTAATGGTTTTGGTTTTAAGACGGAACAAGAGAGATAGATACAATTATTTCAATGATTTTTTTTCTTTCTATGAATGCTCAATTTGGGAGAGGGATATCCTGTAAATTTAATGACACGGTCATGCTGTATTTATAGAGTAAGTGGGGCGGGGTTTCGGATGAGTTGGGATCACTTTATGAACTTTAAAAAATAAAAACATGTATTTCATATTTTAATTATTAATTTTTCTTCTTCTTATTAATGGATTATCACGAGAAGATACAAAGTCAATTTCAGATGTACAAAATAATATAAATTTAGAAAATTATATTATACCCAATAATTTGTTTATGGATAAAAAAATTGATTTTCTCTTCTTTCACATTGAGGTCCAAATAGAAACAAATCTATTATATCTTACTTATATTAGTTTAAAAGTATAATTTCAATGTAACAATTAAAAAGGCAATAATTAAAAGTATAATTTCTATTACTGGTTATGAAACGAGGGTATAATAGGGTTTATGATAAAAAAGGAAATGGAAATTGGACACGGGGGAGAGAAAAACCTGTGGGGGAAGTTTAGTTTGTGGAGAATAGAGGAAGGAGAATAAAGGAAAAGGCAAAAAGGCGATATGTTTGTCTCATATATTGTTCCAATGTATTTCTTTAATTTTATAGTAAGTGTTTTTTTACATATATATTAAAAATATAATAATTAAAAGAAATATAAAATAATTTTTTTAAATTATCAATTTTAATTATATAGTATTGATGTATTTTTACTATATTAATATAAAGTATAATAATATTTTTAAAATTATACATATAATAATAATTGAAGAGTATTAAAAAAGTAAAATTTTATTAAAAAATGAAAATGATATTTATTTAGAAAAAGTATTTTGTTAAAATGAATACGGATAGAGTTATTGAAATGAATGCAAGTGAGTGAGTGGGTGGGGCAAGTAAGTACAAAGGAAAACAGCAGAGCAGAGGCAATGAGGAAAAAAACAAAAAGGGTTTTTGGAATTTTGTTTGTTTGAGTTGGGAAGATATCACAAGATGGGGCCTAATCTATTGGGTTGGGAGCTGGATTTTGAAGAGTGATTGAGTGTCTTTGTGTGTGTTTACAATGCACCACATCACATAGTATTGATTCTTTTTTTACTTTTACATAATTATGGAAATTTTTTGAACTTTGCTGCTACTGATAGCTGACGAGGATTCTGAAATGAGATCAGAAATTACTCGTTTCAAGATCTTTGGAATTGGACAACAAGCAACTGTGTTTGGTTTGGAAAAAGGGAAAGGATATACAACTGGTTGCATTGCAGGTCGGTAAATAAACAGCATCCGTTAAAGTAACAAGTAAAGGTTAAAAACATGTGAAATTTAATGAGATATACTTAATAAAAATCATACATACCAAAAGAAACATTAGTTAATCAAATATAAAAATATTGTTTTAAAAATGTTTGTGAGTCATACTCCAATTATCAAATATGATTTAATCTATAATCTCGTTTACAGATTAAAAATAATTGAAGTTTTATTATGATTATGGTAAACTCAATGTCATTTAATTATGCATTTTTATTTTTACAAGAATATAATCACATATTTAACTATTTGTAAGAATATATTAACAAATATTTTTAAAACATTTGTTAGGTAATTAAATATATAAATTTTATATTGAAATATATTAAAAATTGTGTTTTCAATTTTTTAAATTTAATATTTTTAATACGAAACATTTAATTTTGGATTATTTAACAAGCGCTTTAACAACAACGTTTTAAGGGTATATTTAGTTGGAGGAGTTTGGATACAAAATAAGGTAATATTTTTTTCAAAATGTGTATTTGTTTCAACTTTTAAGGGAAAAAATTTATTCATGGTGATTTTTGCTCCCCCTTAAGAAAATTTGGAGGGAATAAACTCCATATAATTATAAAATTATTTAAAAAAAATAATCTCCTCTTAAATCAAATACAAAACTATTAAAAAAACTTTATCTCCTCCTTTTGTTTGTCAAATATATTTTTATTTTTCTCTCGTCATCTTCTCTCCATTAAAATCTTTCATCTTTCTTCCGTAAACACACCTTAAGACATTTCTTAACATTATTTTATTTTATTTGTAAACCTTAATCATATAGTTTGGATTTTGAATATAGTTACCTTCTTTAACAAATGAGCGGAGATTGATTAACACTTTAATCATGTCACTCTCGGTGGAATGGATGCACTTTGTTGTTTAATTAGTATGTGTTTTTCTAATTGCCAAAGAAGATGAACATAGGAATAAATGAGAAATGTTAAAGGCACTTGTTAGATTATCCACAATGGAGTATTCTTATCTTGGTGTTTAAATATGTTATACATATACCCATCACTCATTTAATAACTTTTTAATATATATATATATATATATATATATATATATATCAAATTTCTCCAACCAAACACCATAAAAAAAAATTAAATGACTTCCATGAATAATTCTATATAATTACATTTCAATAATATTATTTATTTTACTATAATTTATTATGTGAGTCTTACAAAAAAGAAAAAGATATGTATTTTAATAGTCATTATTATTTATTTTTTATCTAGATAAAATAGAAAAAACATTTACACACAACAATAAAATTTTAAATTTAAATCATAAGCATAATATTAAATTTAACAATATTAATATTAATTAATTGAACTATATTTTATGGACATTAAGTCACCACTTTCTACGAGGACCATAAAAGAATTTCTGCTCAATAAAAAATGCTTATTTAACTTAATGTTAAATAGATGAATCAAATAACCTTAAGCCGCCCGATGTAAACCAATAATTGATTGGAGTTGGAAGGGAATGTGACCCCACAACCACCCTAAGATCACATGCCATGCACATTTGTCTAATTTGTTTCCTCTGAATCATATCTCTTTATTATCCTTTTCCATATTTTTCTTACTACAAATAATGTAGTTGCTTGTCAGTTGAGAAAAGATTGAGGAAATAAGTTAACTGGGGGAATCATGATGGAGGGATTCGGTGGCCACATCTTCTATCAGATAATAATTTCAGCCTCATTCGAAGCCATTTTGGAAACATAAAGCTGGGGATTATTTTAATCTGGTGTTGTTATAGGTGTGTCAACACGAGGGAGGAAGTCTTGGGTGGACACAATCATTTAAGCGTATTATTTAAGTATCATATTTTAAAAGAAACATACAACGAAAAAATAATTAATAATATATATTTTAAAATATATAATTAAATGATATATATTTGTGTCTAAATAATTATGAGAAATTAAGTATTTTCTGTGTCAACATACTTTTTTCTTCTTTTTTTCCTTTTTTAATAAGTCATAATTATATTCATTTATAATAAACAAGTACCTTATTTTTATTATTTTTGTGCAAATATCGTTACTTTGGTTAAAAAATCGTGTTGATTAATATTAAAGATAATATTACGATAAACAAATAATATTTATTCAATTTTAAAATGTGGATAATAGGAGACATATTTATTTTTCCTTCTAAAATTATCAAAAAAAAAAAAATGGAATCAACCTTTAATTATTATTTTTTAAGTTTAAACTAGTAAGAAACTCCTACTGTCGCACCGATGATATGTCGTTGACAATAAATTAATAACAAATATTTGTTTCATAATTTTTATGTTTATCATTGAAAATATATTCTTTTGTGTATTAGAAAAAAATGTTTGTCAAATATTTTGTTTATATTTATTAATGACAAAGATTTGTTGCAAGTTTTTTAATTTTTATCAATGATAAATATTTGTTCAGTATTTTTATGTATTAGTGGCAAATATTTGTACTATAATTTTTATGTTTATCACTGACTATATTTTTCTAGTGCAATTTTTTATATTTATCGCTGAAAAATATTTGTCCCGTGTTTTTTAATAGTGTTTAAAATTAAAAGAAAAAAAAAAAAAACAGACCAATAAATATTTATCTCGTCATTTTTTTATATTTATCATTTATGTAATTTTATTGAAACTATAAATTGTTTTTTAAATTTATCACCGACATATATTTGTCTCATGTTTTTTAATACTGTTTAAAATTGAAAGAAAAAAGATAGAAAAAATAAATAAAAGACCAACAAATACTTATCCTATTATTTTTATATTTATTGTAATTTTGGTGAAATTATAAATTTTTCTTTATGTGATTACATTGTTGTTCCGTTAATGCATCTATTAGTACTTTTACTTTAGACATAATTTATCCAGACGACAATTGTATTTCTGTTGCATTTTTTTATTGCAGTTTTATGTTTAGAATTTTTTTGGTTTTTGTGTGCAATTTTTGTTTTGCGCAAGATTATTCATTTGCAGTTTTTTTAACATGTTTTTTTTATTTAAACTAAATAACACAAAATATATTATCATTTAATTGCTAAATAAAACTTAAAGACTAAATTTTAAATAAGTAACCTTGTAATTTTTATGGCATATTATTTTTATATATTGATACTAGATATTTTTTTTAAATATCTTAATATGATATTTTTCAAACAATTAATACTCAAAATTATTGAGAATTTCAAGTCTTACATACTAGTACTATCTTTGTTTTTATGTCTCTAAATATATGTCGTTGATTATTTAAATATATATAAACGACATTAGCAATTAATATTTAAATATAACTAAATCACATTGAATTTAAAAAGTTTACAATAATAATCTTAAACATTTTTAAAATAATATTTTTTTTACAAATTTAACCTTTACAGGAGAAAATTAATTTATATTCCTATCATAATATGTATTTCATTACACAAGAGGTAAAATAATAGGGTTTTATAAAATAACAGTAAATTAATATAATTGAAAATTTGAAAATAATACTATAAAAAAAGGCAAACTTTTTCAAAAGACTCCCATATTTAGATATTGAGGCAGCTAAGTAGTAGTACTTGCCAGTGCTTTAAATGACAATATTAGCGTCGACAAAAAAATATCTCCCCTCTATTTGTTTATACGTAAGGAGAGGCAAAGTGGATTGTAGAAGCCGGATTAACCCGTTTAATTTGCATTTTGGTAGGCGGGTTAGGACTTTCAATCCTCCAACCTCTCTTGTTAGTCCTACATAACCCACCAAGTTAGTTTTTATCTAATTAATTACATGACTTTTATTTATTTTTTTAAAATTTATACTTTTTTTTTCTTCTCGTGGACCTATCCATCTATATAAACATATTTGTAAATATTCTTTTTTATTGTGTTATGTTATTGAGAGTGCAACTTACATATCTCCTATCTATACTGCGGTAAGGTGAAATTTTCAATACACTTTTCTAATTCAACTTACTTCTATTGAACTATGTTATTTGTAATGACTAAGAATAGACAATTTGACTCATTTTGCTATCCATAGTTAGAGATGACTTTTTTATGTGAGTTATGCTTACAAATCTTTTTGTCGTAGAAGAGTATTTTTTTCAAATTAAAATTATTTTTAAACTCTTTAGTTTTTTTAACTAAAATGGTTAATCTTTTAAGCAGAACCCTTTAACCACATAGCCCTTTTAACCACGTATTGGGCTTGTTTGCATCACCTTCCTTATAGTGAAGGAGGTATTTATAAGCTATGGTCAAAGTGGTGTTAGATCAAACTCGGTCTATTATGACTCACCAATTGATTGATTTGTAAAAATTATGACTTACTATGATTATGGATCGTTGTGAGTCGACTCACGAATTCATAGGTTAAATGAGGTTTCTCCATGTTGAGTCTGTCTAAATCACCATTAAAAAATATTCAATTTGTTTATAAAATGTATTCATTTGTTTTTTAAAAAGAGAGAATCAACTCACTCAATCCACTAAAAAAGAGAGAATTAATTTGTTAAAAAAAATTAGTTTTACATTTTTCAAATTTATAGATTTTTTTTATATATATATTTTTTGCTTATAAAAAAAGAAAGAATCAACTCACCTAATCCACTAAATGATTTCCCCCTCTCTATTAATTGAAGACACTTGATCGAAAAAGGGATGGCGAGGGAGATAATTATAGATATTTTTGTCATTAAAAATTATGTTATAAATAAAATTTCGTTCTTCATGGAAAAAATCACAGAAAATGAGTTTAATCCCTTTAAATAAAAAAACAACTTTAGGTGGATGTAAAATAGAGATCAAGTCAAGTTATTGCCTAAACGAACATTTTCTACAAACCATCATTTTATGTATTTACATGTACTGTTTATGTGAGCAGTTGATATTAATGGTTTTTTTTGCAAATAAGTAGTGTAGTAGAGTGGAATAAAATGACAGGTTGGTTTGTATCCTATTTGACTAATTATTAACAAATAGAAAACGTAAATTGATTCCTTCGTCTCTTGCTAAAGAGTTTATCTACAAGTAAAAGACACAACACTATGCACTTCATATTGAAATCCTAAGATATTGCTTCTGTTTGAGTTGCTATTGGTGGTGGTTGATAACGAGTTAGTGCAGTGACAAACAAATATGTTAATGACAAATAAAGGTTGAATTAAAATATCTAATTTGATGCGTAACTAATGTTATGAGATTCAATATGTGGTCTTTGAAAAAGTTTAAGTTGAATTACTTATTTCACATTAAATAGCAGAAATGCAACTGAATTGAATGAACAATCATGAATACTTTGATTATTTAGACGTCGAAAAGGAGTATCATTAAAAAAAATAGAAGGTTCAAATACATTAATGGATTAATGGGTGTAGAAGAAAGATAAATTACAATTTCTAGGTTAATTATTTTGGAACCAAATTGTCACATTTTATATTTATTATAGGGATCAATTTACAATTATGAGCGCGATCTAAAATGTGAATAAGTTGATAATTGTAGATCAACTTTTATATTTGTTATTATTAAGATCGCGTTCATATTTGTCATAGACTACTCTACATTCATCTTACATTTAAATAAAATCAATTTTATAAAAACAAATTTTTCAATGGACAACAAACATGTACTAGACCTTTAATTGTTAGAGAGGGAATGTGGATGTAAAATTGGGGTTGTAGGTAGTAGCTGCTTACAGCAAAATGTTACCCAACATAATAGGCCCATCAGCCCACAAACATAAAGAATAACAGAAAATTTTGTCCTATACCATTAATTTTTGCTCTTCTCTATTCACATTGTATTTAAACTTTCGTTTTATTTTTTTTTACCATACCAAATTCAACTTATGTCTAGAATGCAAATGTATTTAAAAAAATGGGAATTATATATTATGAATTTTTTTTTTGAAATTTTTCAAATCATAAATATATTTTATAAAGTTAGAATTTTGTATTAAAAAAAATTATAAAAAAATTTTCAAAATATAAATGTATTTTAAAAATTTATAACTTTGTATTTTAAAAAATAATTTTTAAGTTTTATGAAACACAAATGTGTTACAGGAAATTTGAAAAAATTCTTCAAAATACAAATATTTAAAAAATTCAAACTTTATATTCTAAAAAAAAAACAGTGAAATTTTCCAAATACTATGGTAGCATATCATAGTTTTTTGCATTTATTTATCAGAGTTGCATTAGGTCCATTTTAAACTTCCCTATCAAAAAAGTAAAAATAAAAAATAAAAACCCAAACCGGACAGAAGCGAAAGAGTATACTGGACCATCATGATGGCAACTGCATAGCCGTTGGATCCATATAATTTCCAAGACTGCGAGGGCAAAGCTCCGAACAAGCTACATAACTCTTTTTTGCCGCTCAATTTCCTTCTCACTTCCTCCACTAGCGGCTTCAGTTGAGAGAGAAGCAAACGACGAAGTATACTTCACTCTCTTCTCCATTCTTAGCATCTCTGAAGCTATCGCAACTTCTTTTGGAGCCTACTGTGTTCTGGTACTTTTTCTTCTCAAATTCTAATATCAATTCGTGTTCGTTATCATTATTTGTATGTTTCAAACGAAATTGAGTAATGCATAATCATTATACATACTATCAAGGATCGCAGAAATTCAATTTGTTCTTCGCTTTTCGCCTACATGATTATGAATATATGATATTCATTTCCTACTCTATATTCAATATTCAATTCTCTGTGATTGTGTAGAGTACATACCAGAATGCCTTTGCCTAGGGTTTGTACATGATACAAGTATACACATTACCAGAAATACAAGAATATGTTGGAATGGAAAATAATTTGATTAAGATATGGTATTCTTCATACCTTGATTATTAGATCAACTAGTTAGTTATCCTTGATAATTAGTTAGTTACACGTGTTAGTTGATCTAGTATAGTTAATATAATCTTAAGGCTGTTAATGATAAATCAGGGATAGTGATTTGTAGGTTTTCAATGAGGAACTCCTGCTTATGTTCTGGTATTGACTTGAGATTATTGTCTGACTTCTAACTATTGAATGCAGTTGCAGTGATGGATACTGATGAGGAGTGCTCAATTGTTCTCGAGTTATCTGAAAACGATCCTTTCTTTGATAAAAAGAAGGTAAATATAAGATACTCGAGTTATTTTATTAATGCTTTTTAAGTTTATGCTTTTTTGTTTCTAATCTTTATAGTTTATAGCTAATTTGTGTTTGTTATAAAATTTCCTTAATCAGTAAAAAGTGATGCGAGTCTTCCATATGGCATGATTAAATAAAATGCATGTTCGTAAGAAAAAATTCTGTAATTGTTTCAAATATGAGAAAAATTAAGCAGCTAAGAGTAGCAAACTACTCCAAGTTAATATAAGTGTAAAACTTAAAGGCAATATAATTTCACAATGATTAAGTCACTAAGATATGCTAATATCTGCCTCTTGTTTATCTTTTTTGGGGATTTCCTTAATTGCTTATGATTTTATTGAACTAAAGTTCCAAGCCATTTCTACTATAATAACTAATCTGGATCGTTTTATCAGAAATTACTACAAAGTAAGGGGTTTAGTTCCAAGGAACGGATATATCTCAGGTGCTCCTTAGGACCTGCTTGGATGAATGATACTGTAAAGATCTTACTCCAGATTGCAAGAATCATACAACTAAATGAGGTTACTTCTTTTTCTCCTCTCCGACTCTGATATATACTCTGATACACAGTATAACTCTAAGGAGAAACTATAGTTAGGGGGCTGTGGTAGTCTTCTTTGGATTCCCCACACATCTTTAGGTCAAAAGATTCATTTTACTCTTCAAATAATATATGATCAAAGTATCATTCTTATCTATTTACCAAGTAGAAAACTGAAATGCACTGCATTCTTATCTATTCAGCTGGAACTCTATTTTGCTGAAGATGACACAACAGTGGAGTTTTACAGCCCCAGGAATGAGTTGGAGGCTCTCAATTCAATTGTTTTGCTCATCGACAAATCACTTTCTAGTTGTACAGATTTCCATACAAATATCTTGCAAGGTGTAAGGGAAACACTTCTTGATTTAATTTCTGATTTTGGGGACCAAAATAATGTGAAGGGAGTAATTGAAAAATACCACAGTTGTGACCAAGAAGAACGCCTGGTTGAGTGGGGTAAAAGCCATGGTGTAAAGACACAATTAAAGATAGCTTGTAAGTTTCATTGTGATTGTGTGATTTTCAATTGGTTTCTCATTTAAGAATGTTTTCTTTCCTTTCACATGTATTATCTCTAAGATATGTAATACATATTTCTTCTCCTCTTAATTTACACAGATGTTGAAGGAGCAGGTCGGGGCATGATAGCAGGGAAAGATCTAAAAGTTGGAGATATTGCTTTAGAAATTCCTGCGTCCATTATCATTTCTGAGGAGCTTGTGCTTGAAACTGATATGGTATGTGCCCTTGTTCAAAAAGTGAAAGTATTTTATTTAAAATACCTATTTTATACTGCACCTCATTTATCTTCTGCTTTGAGAATATAAATGTCACATAGGAATAGGATGCAAGTTAAAATGTCCATCCTTATGTTCTTAATAACTGATATAATTGTCCTTATCCAATTCAGTATCGGCTCTTAAAAGAGATTGATGGCATATCTTCTGAGACAATATTACTATTATGGAGTATGAAAGAGAAGTACAACGGTGATTCAAAACTCAAAACTTACTTTCACACACTTCCAGAAAAATTTAATACAGGTAAGGGTACTAGACTATACATAGATATAAATTTTATGCAGATCACCAATATTACAAGTCACTGTGATGTAAAACACTACCTTTATACTTGAAGAACTTACTTGTTGTTTATAGGGCTTTGAACAATACATACTAAAGTAACTCCCAATTCAAAGGAGTTGTGAGATGCAAGAGTAACGGAACTGTTGAGTAGGGCACTTATTGTGTGATGGAAGAGTTAGTGATGTTTCTATCTAATTGAAGCAAGAGTTATGTGTGAAGTACAATTTTTATGCTTCAGTTTAGTTGTTTTGGCCTTATATACTAGAGTGGTATGCCTTTACTTTTAAGCTTGAGGAAGTGGATACATCGCCAGTAGGTTTCTGTTGAGGGATATCATTTTTGTGAAATTGCTTGCTTTATGGTTAGGGAGACTTGCAACAAACAGGCCTTGCTTGTTTCATGACACATGATGAAATATTTTGTGAAACACATGTAATCCATACAGTTTTTATTTGATGGTTTATTCAATCACACATTCTTGGTTTATTACAAAAGAAACCTGATGCACTTGAAGGATATCAATATTATAACAAAAACAACTTGATGATCAACATGATTATTGAAATTCTCTCAAGACTAAAGGACCAGGATTAACATATCAAAAAAGGGGGGTCGTGGTTGTCTGACATGGTAAGTTTAACCATGGAAATTATACAATTATTTATATATATATATATATATATAGGGCATATCAAGTGAGAGCAAATGTTATTGTAAGAGGTGAGAGCATTAAATCATAGCCATTAGATTTGAGCCAATGGTTGAGATCTTATTTTCCCCAAAAAAACTACACTTCATTTGCCTTAATTGCCATCTACGCGCGCGTGAAAATTCTGTAACAACTCCCAGCATATCCCCCATTGTTTTTTTTCTTCTTTTTTGATTAATCAATTGTGCAGAAATTCAAATTATACACTAATTCAAATCATTCATCTTTTTTCTTCTCAATGACATCTTTCTCCCTCTTTTCTCTCACAATCCTATTCTTTTTTTTCTCTTGCCCCATTTGAAAGTGTTGACTTTCGATTCAGTTGCATTGCAACTAGGTAGATCTGAGACATTTAAGATCTTTATCAGCAACACGAAGAAAAAAATGTTAGATATAGAGGGGGTGGGGTTTGAGACTAGAGAATTTTTTTTTTCTATTGATGATGAAAGGGTTGAGATTCAAAACTTTTATAATGGGAAAACTAAGAAATTTTCACCATGCAACTGTATACGAACAATACTAGCTCCTTTCTCTGTTGTTTCATTCTTCCAATTTTCCAGGAAAAAATCCCATTTATTAAATTTTCTGAACATGGATTGAGAGACGTGAAACGAGAAAAGAGAAAGAAAAATGTAAAGTAGGCGCGTAGGGGAGTGAATAAAATGGCACGTGCAGATCAAGGAATTTAAATCTAATGGCTATGATTTAATGTTCTCACCTCTCTCAATAACACTTGCTCTCACTTGATATGCCCCATATATATATATATATGCCAACTGTAAAACGAAAGAGCTATGAGATAATTAAATATTAAGTACAAGCGTATGATGAGGTTGAGATTTGTACGTCAGATGATACACGTTTATTTGCTAGTCTTTCTTGGAGTTGTGTTTTTTTGACACGTTCTTCCTCTTGATGTATTCTTATACTCAAATTATAGTTAATAATAAGTTCATTTTTATTAAATGACATTAATGAACTATTTGTTCATGAATCGTGACCTTCTGGTATGTTCTGAAGTCTATGTCTGATTGTATTGCAAATTTGCAACCATTAAGTGCACCAAATGATATATCAAGAGAAAAGTTAACCGGGTACCTAGGCTAATTAGATGGGCTGAGGTATAGAAAAGTGTAACATTAAGTATATAGCATATTTGTCTGGAAATCACTATCCACTGACC
The DNA here is from genome assembly GCA_037974755.1 of Cicer yamashitae. Classification (NCBI taxonomy): domain Eukaryota; kingdom Viridiplantae; phylum Streptophyta; class Magnoliopsida; order Fabales; family Fabaceae; genus Cicer; species Cicer yamashitae. The sequence goes on from JBBPBQ010000002.1 coordinate 2,237,286, forward strand.
TTTATTATATTTCCTTTCCCTGCTTTTTCAAATATCTCTTGTATTTAATTTGCAGGATTGAGTTTTGGGATTGAAGCAATTACAATGTTAGATGGAACGTTGCTGTTTGAAGAGATAATGCAAGCAAGACAGGTAATCAGTTCTGACCTTTTTATTGTTTTTAGATTGTAAGTTCTGCCTTCCTTTGAGGTGCAGTCAAATTATTAAACTTAAGTAATTAGTTTATTCAGGATTTAAAGGGAGATATTGAAATAGAATATTGATAGTAAGAATGTAAAAAAAAAAAAAAGAAAACTATTGTATTGAATGAATGAGAAGTCTCTCCTCCAAGGATTTCCCCTTTCTGAAAGGATTTCTCCTTTCGCTCACGAGCTATCAAATGTATAGAACTGTGTTGCTCTCTGTTAGGATATAGAAATAAGGATAATTATGAGTTTGTTAGTGGTGGTGTTCCTAGGTTGTTAGTAGTTGTATAAATGTAACTGTTTTGGTGTTTGTTATTAGTTAGTTACCTGGACCTAATCTCTATCATAATGTGTTGGAAGTCTTTAAATGGAAGCTTCCACCCCTTTAGAAATCATCTTTTAGCAACTTTAGAAATTGAGTGGTGTAAACCATTGTAGGAGTGTATCTGCTCTTGTGTATCATTTTTTTGGAGAGATTCTCTCCCATTATTTTTTATTTTTTTCCAAAAATTATTGTTCTTCCTCTAAATCATTGGAATCCAATTCTTGGGTTCCTAACAATTGGTCCGACCTGCCGGATCTGGAGGGAGCGCCAGTCTTCATGGAAATGGAGGATTGGTGGGCCAAGAAGGTGGAGCTGCCCAACTTTTCAGGGACTGATCCTATTGGGTGGTTTGCAAGGGCTGTAAAGTTCTTTGTGGAGCATGAAATTCATGGATTCGATAGAGTGCAGTGGGAGTTCATGAACTTGGATGCTTCGATACTATTTTGGTTTCGTTCTTGGGATCAAGAAAACCCAATCCAACTTGAGAATCTTTTTCCACAGGTTTGATCCGTAGATTTGGAAGGAGAAACAGTGGTTGTAAGGCAGAGGAAGACAAAACCCACAAATAAATTCTTGGTGAAATGGTAAAACAAGAAGAGAAAGGTAAACACAAGGATGACGAAACCGGTTCTTGGTCTCAAAAGATTCTGACGAGCAATGTGTCTTTGTCAAAACAGTCAAATCAAGAATCACACACGATGACAAATGAAATCCAAACACCTCTGCCAAAACAGTTGGTCGTCAATCTGCTTGTGGAGAGCTATGGGAATACTGCATCCCTGGCATTAGTCGAGCCACCACATCTGCCGGAACCGCTCGATGTTGATCACTTCGAGGAGGAGAAGGAGAAATGGGTCAGCAAACGTCACAAACTGATGCAAGAACTGAAGACAGACGTAGAGCTACTGAAGGAGGGAATAGAAGAAAGAGTGGAATCAAGGAATTAATTCTGGTATCAAGAAATAAATCAAGAACAGTGGCAGAACAATTTCTGACCAGCCTTGTGCCCTGTAAAATCAAATAATTTTTTTTGGAATTCAAGGAGAAACCAAAGTCCACTACTGAGATGGAAGACTCTATCAAGAACAGACATACAAAATCAAGCCAGATTCAATTGACGGAAAAAGTTTCCAAGATTTGTGACGAAAGCCACAAAGGGTTGTCAAGGGAGAGCCAGTGGTTCGTGTTAGGTGACAAGGCAAAGAACAACGAGAAGCAGAATTGTGGTAGTGACGAGACCAGTTCTGGGTTTCAAAGGATTCTGACTGGCCTTATCTCTTTGTCTGAACCGTCAAATCAAGAATTGTGCTTGTCAACTGAGGAGATCCAAGCACCTCTGCCAGAACTATTGGACGTCAAACAGCTTAAGGTGAACGTTGCAAACACCAAAATCAGGGCATATAGTACAGTTTTAAGGGTCAATTATGCAACAGATTTAATGGGTCAAAATCAAGATGCTGAGTAGAGCAAATGGATCATAAAGATGAAATTTGACGCATCGATACAGGAGGCAGCAACAATGCTATGTTTTTTGGCTAAAAACAGCATCCAAAACAGATCATATAGTATAGTTTTTGGGTCACAAGTTTATCCACCAATTCAAAGGGAACAACGAGGAATTGAAGCTCCAGCAGAAGGATTTCCTTTGGTGGCAGCAGGTTCATCAAGCTTCCAACAAGGGGATCCTGGAGGAGAATTTTTATTTTTAAATTTTAACCATTGAACAAAAATTTAGTATATGTCAACCTCGAGGACAAGGTTGTTTTGAAGAGGGGTGTATTGTTAGGATATATAAATAGTTATAATTAGGAGTTTGTTAATGGTGGTATAGGTGCAATTGTTTTGGTGTTTGTTATTAGTTAGTTACCTGGACCTAATCCCTATCCTAATGTATTGGAAGTCTTTAAATAGAAGCTTCCACCCCTTTAGAAATCATCTTTTAACAACTTTAGAAATTGAGTGGTGTAAACCATTGCAGGAGTGTATTGGCTTGTCTATCATTTTCTCGGAAAGATTCTCTCCTATTATTTCTTATTTATTTCTCTAAATATTAGTGTTCTTCCTCTAAATCATTGGAATCCAATTATTGAGTTCCTAACACTCCTTATTTTTTCTATTTATGCATAATATTCCATCTAACTAACCATCTACCCTAAATAATCCTACCTACTCTCTAATCCCCCTTTAACCAAAAATAAACCCTCTAATCTCCCTTTATTCTTTATCCGATGAATTTAAAAATTAAAACAATATGAGCCACAGATAGATACTATCCTTAAACATACTGTTTGTTTAAATGAGGAGTCATTTAAAATGTGCCCTGTTGCTTGGCTCATATTGCTGGTACTTTTTTCCATCATATTGCTGGTACTACTAATGATGCCGAGAGTTGCAGAAAGATAAAAGCTGCCTTGAAGAGACTTGTTTACATTAAAACAGAGCACATATTAATCTTTTAGGGGATGAGAGTGTAATTTAAATATCACTCAAAGAACGGGGACAATCAAATTATTCTTTCATGAAGTGACAATCAAATTAGAAATGATAATATTCTCATCTTTGTACATGTTTGTTACTGATTAATTGTACTTCTAGTGCTAAAGGTTGTCTGCATAAAAGAAAAAGAGAGATATTATTGTAATATTATTATTATTATAGGAAAGATTGCGGGTAGTAGTAGAACTGTGTTTAGCAGCAACAGGAAACAACTCTATCCATCATATCCATGCAAGAGAGGTTGGGAGTCGAGCAAGAGAATTAGAGTCACTGCTGGTTCCTGTTTTGGTTTTGGATATCCAGGTAATTGGATATGGGTATCCAACATGATGATGCTATGGATTGGATTAAAAACCTAACTACATTTGTCCAGATTTTTTATTACCGGATTTGGTTATGGTTGAGCTGCTAATCCAGTTAAAATGAACAGCCTTAATATTTTTATAGGATAATAGGATTTGAATTCTTTTTCATTTTGAATGACAACACGTCGTGTCAAAATGAAACAAATACATGTACTATTAAAAAGTGAAAAGTTCAAAAACTGCATGTGATTTGCGAGTATGTGATTCCACAAGAACACACCTATCGCTTTGGTTCTATACTTTTTATAGGATAGGATATATTTTTTTTAGTTTTTTAATGATCTAATGCTTAGTTTTGTTCCTGATATTGTAATGTGATTCCAATCACGTGCTACTAAAAAGTGAAAGGTTAAAACCTACATGTGACTTGCAAGTATGTGATTCTGCAGGAACACCTACAGCTTTGGTTCTATACTTTTTTAGGATAGGATTTTTTTTTTTAATTTTTTTTCACGATGCTTAGTTTGGTTTTTGATAATGTGATGTGTTGCCAATGATGGTGAAATACGATTAATTCATATGTGCCAGTGTGGGAGAAGTAAGCAACACAGGCGTTGGGTTTGGTTCAATTCACACGACCAATTAATATGAAGTCAAAAAGAAAAAACTTTGGTAGGATGTGAAAATGACGAAGGTGTTTGTGTACTGTTCTTCTTGATGCTTTACTTATGTGGTTGATCATCTGCCATGTGTAAGGACAGTATCATCCACACAACTGGTTTTAAATTTGGCTTTATGCCTTAACCAGTTGTAAACCCATTGGGAACTGGATCAAAGAAAGAAAGTAGTTAGATTTAATAACCAAACCATATAAATGGAGAGAAGAGGGATTTGGTTAAGATTTTTGGAAAAACCTGTCCATGAACACCCATACCATTTAAACAATGACATTTACGTTGTTTTTTCTTTTTTGTGGCAGCTTCTGCATGCTCAGTATGATGAGTTGATTCCTGCTTTGTGCAATGGTTATCCTGATATATTTCCTCCAGAGCTGTACACGTGGGAGAAATTTTTATGGGCATGTGAACTTTGGTATTCCAATAGCATGAAGATAATGTATTCAGATGGGAAGCTGAGGACATGTTTGATCCCTCTTGCTGGCTTTCTTAATCATTCAGTATGTGAATTCTTCTTGTTGCATCGATGTAAATTCTCTCTTTCTCATTTTTTTTCTCTCCTTCCGCCCTCTTTCGTTTTGAATATTGTGTATTTATCACTTTCATTAAGTAATTAGGAACCTAAAGATAATGGAATTTCAAAATAGAATGGCTGTTAATTACTACTGCATATATATATATTTTTAGATCATTAACGCAAGTCGATGGTACCCATGCTTTATGAGATTTACAAATTAATTGTTAATTCCTGTACTGGAGTGAGCTGTTCTGTGATATCAACGATGATGTTTTTTACATTTGTTTACTTGCTCGTGAATTGCCTGGTTTATAGTAATATCTAAATACAAGTTCTCTGGTTTATAATGTTGCTGATTGTACACATTATTTTTCTTGTTTGTCAGTTGCCTGAGGTTTTTGTACTGTAACGAGGCAATGTTTGGGGCCTCTATATGTTATTTTTCTTATTTCACTTTTGGTTTCTGACAACAGCTGCACCCACATATTATGCACTATGGCAAAGTAGATCCTTCAACAAATTCATTGAAATTTTGTCTATCAAGACCATGCAGATCTGGAGAAGAATGCTGCTTAAGCTACGGGAACTTATCCAGCTCTCATTTGATAACATTTTATGGTTTCTTACCTCAAGGAGACAACCCATATGATGTCATTCCTTTAGGTAATATTATCGCCCTATTCCCTTCTAGCCATACGTATCTCAATTCTCAAGTCACGTCCCTTGCAGAATTTAATGGGTCTTTATTGTAAGTTTACTGAGCTGGTGCTGTATATCAGATAAATATTCTAATTGTTATTTGCAGACATTGATGGTTCTGATGTTGATTCTATTGAGGATAAACCTGTGGCTAACTGGGCGATTCACATGGTGCGTGGTACTTGGCTCTCTACCAATCACGACATATTCTATTATGGCCTTCCCTCTCCATTATTGGATCATCTTCGGAGATCTCGAAGTCCTTTGCTGCAAACAAAGACTTTTGTACTGTTCTTTCTCCTTCTAATCTTAATTTGCTTTCAAACATTTATATTTTACCCAAAGTTCTTACTCTGAAAGTTTTCTATGCATTGCATTGTTTAATTTGTTTGACCTTCTGCATAGAAGAAAACATAAAATAAAATGCCCTTAAACGCTTACTTGAACGCATATTGGGCAAAATTCCTATTTCCTACTATAGTTTAAATATTACATAGTTCACCAAAATGTACTGAAATCACCTTTTAACCTACAAAATATTTTTCTTCCACAGTTGCAAGGAAACCTAGAAAATGAGCTGGAAGTTCTTGGAGATCTTACATACATCTTTGATGACATGATGGACAATATGGGCGATATCGATCTTGATAACAGGTGAAGGCCATAGAGTCCATCTGATTTAGATTTTAATGGAATGATTTTGAAAAAATTGAGGTTAAATAATTGATTTTAAAAAAGTGGAGGATAAAAGAATTGATTTGTATTAGGTAATGATGATATTTTAAAAGCAATTTTAGAACAATTGATTCTGTTTGGATCATCATTTTTTAGGTGTAAAAATAATTTTTAGTCTCATTAGAATCAAATCTATTCACAGAAAAACTAAAAAATTACATCTCTTAAAATCAATTCTAGTCACTTATCCACCAAACTTTTTATCCCAACAGCCAAGTTACTGCATAATTGCTTTTCGTAGACTCTAATGGAACTCAAGTCGCATTCAGCTGTTACCCAAACACGCATTTAGTCGGTAATTTACTGAATAAATCATGAAGTTATTTCTGATGACACAATATTTTTGTGGTTCCCAGAGAAAGCTTCAATTGGGATGAAAAATTGGCCGTGGATTATAAAAATCTACAAAGACGAATTGCCCATTCTGTGTCAACTTCATGTCATAATGGGTTCAACATGTTGAAGAATGAACTGCTCAAGTGCATGGCTGAAGACATCCTAGGCTAATTGCTCCAAGCAGTATATGGTCATTTGGACCTTAGTTTCAATTTAGATATGTTGATTGATGATAAAAATCAAAATAAGTTTTGCTGTCATTTGATATATGGCACGGTGCAGCTCATAATGTCTTCTTCGGTTTGAAAAGTGGTTTAGTTCCAGAAAAATTTTCAGGGATACTAGTAAGTATTTGCTTGCTATAGCTATTGACCCCACCGTATATTCTTTTGAAAGTGTGTAGTCTAGTATAAAAACTACCATTTAAAATGCCTCCGATTCGCTTAAAGAAAGTAATGCTCATTGCATTACATCTGAAATGTGTGGTTACTAATAGTGACGGTCACATTCAAATCAATATACGAAAAACAATCGAAAATTATTAGATATTTTAGATTTATTTTTAAAAATTGAACCATATTTATAAATTTTTATTTTTTATTAATATGAAATATTACATTAAACAATTATTTGTTAGTTTTAATAATTTTTTATAATTCAAAATAATCAATCTGTATTATTTTGTTATATTCATTTTTAATATATTATATATAATATTTTATTTTAAATTTATTATATTAATGTAATTTTATAATATCATTATAATTAAAATAATATATTATAAATCGTAATTTAGATTAATTGAAAATCGATTAAATTTAAATTGCATTAATTTGAATTGGATCGAATTTTTTGAGTTGTCATTCAAATCAAACTGAAATGTAATATTTTAGTATTTAGATCTAATAAATTTTTCTTTTAAAATCAATTTAAACTGCACCGCGAATATCCATGATTACGAATGTCCTATCCTAATAACTATATGCAATTGGTGAGAAATATTTAGTTGATCGTGATTTCAAATAATAATCATTTGGATGTGCACAAAAAAGATACTTTTCAAGTGGTCTTGTGACACCGATGAGAGACTCAAGTTTTAGCTTGTGTGGGCAATCAACTGCGATTATTTTTTTAAAAAACTAATTGTTTACTTAATACATTTAAAAATAAATGATATGATAAAGAGCAAAAATAGAGACAAATCTATGTTATAGATTGTGTCTCCACTATGTTTTGGTATTTTTTTAAATGTGTGAGATTTTGTTATAATATTTTTTAAATATAGTAAAATTATAAATAAAAAATCTAAATGTGTTTTTTATTAATTATTTTGATATTTAAATGTGTCTTTAGTTTGTTAATTTAGTTCTCAAATATTTTTTTTAAAGTCAATTTAGTCTATAAAATTACTTATAAAAAGACATTTGAGAATGTAATTGTAATTTTAATAAATTCAAATACTATATAGTGACAACACATCATACATTTAACCATTTAGATTAGGTAAAACCCTAGACGCCGCTCCATTTTCATAATTTTTTTAATTTGAAATCACCCATCTAAATCGTGTTTACCATCTCTTTTATTTAAATAAGTAATTTTCTCACATAGTTTTTTTCCGTGTTTTTTCGTCATCTCAATGCGGCGTAGTTTTTGTTCGTCATCTCAATGTGACGCTATTTTTATTTCTCGTCTTAGTGTGATGTTTGTTTGGTTCAAATTGATAAATCAACTACAATGCTACAACTTCAGAGACATGAACACTCTGTACACTTCAATTTTGTCGTATTTATAGGTTGTGTCACAATTGTATACATTGTATCGATTTATGCTATTAACTAGAATGCTATGAATTTCTTTTCATGTTCATTATTTTCGTTTTTAGCGATTTTAAATTGTATTGTTGGCGATTAATAATACATCTTTTAATAAAATAAAAACATCATATATTTAAGGAAAAAAACTTAAATATTTTGCAATCATTTATGCATAGTCTTAATTTAATTCTCTCAAACTATCATATTAAGACTACTATTATTTGATACATCCCTTGTATCCACCACATCCCTGTACCTTAAAATCCTTCCTCTTGGATTAGGAAGAAAAACATTACTTTCTTAATCAGCAGTGGCATAATGGCATTATCGTACCAGCCAAATAATGTGTGCAAATGGCCAATAGGAAGAATATATATTTGGTAGTATCATATTGTACTAGCATTTAGAAAATAATTTATTTTGGTTGATAATAGTATTTAGAAAACAATAAAATAAAATCCAGCAGTAATTGGAATACGAGGCCCAAAAAAACATCAATAGAAATGCTTTGGTAAACCAATGAGGCAACAACCATAAACGCACTGGCCTCTTGTCCTTTTCTTTCTCCAACCGCCGACGCCTCTCTTCTCTCCATGTCCATCATTCTTCTTCAATTTCCCACTCCTCTATAAACATCCACAAATTCCTTACCATACACCCTCCAATAAAACTTGACACGTCACATATCAAGTACTTGATCAGTTAAAACCGCACACGCGTAAAAAACATATAGGTCGACCATTTTGGATATCGTGAAACTCCTATCACCTTATCATAACCCAACCGAAAAAGAGAACTAGTTACATACCTACAGAGCCTTAAAAAAAAAAAAAAGGAGAGAAGGTTCGCTTAGACGTCTCTCTCTCTTTCTCTCTCTGAAGGTTTCTTTCTCTCTCTTCATTCTTTGCTTTGTTTCGTCGAAGAGTAGAGAGAGAGAAAACCAAACCCATGAGCATATCAACCTAACCAACCACTCTCGTTGTTGTAGCTTCGTCTTCGAGTTTTCTTCTCTCTCGGAAAGAATTGGAAGTTTCTTTCTTTTTGTTCTTTTCGTTTTGGGTTTTTTCGGTTTTGTTTTGGGGTTGCTTTGAAGAAGATGTTGGTAGCTAATAGTTTCGATCTATGGCGAAAAGACGTTTTTTTCTCTGCAGCGGAAGAGGTGCAGGAATCAGCGGATATGTACGTTTCTCAATTTCCCTTTTCGATTCACGCTTCTTCTGTTGAACCCTTTTTAGTGTCTTTTTTTTAATTATGAAATTCGCTTAATTTCGTGTTAAACTGTTTTCTTTAGGATTGAATTTGATGTTGGGTATGGTTCTGTGAAAATAAATTTTAGTAGCTATTGTCTCATAGATTTTTTTTTTTAACACTGATGGTAGTGAATTTGGGTTTAAACTTAGGTTTTTTTAAGTATAAAAAATTGTGGTAGTTTTTTTTTCTTGGTGCATGCAAATGGATTTTCTTTTGGGTAGTTAAATGGAATAATAGAAACAAGGAGGAATAAAAAGTATGAAATTTTAATTATTGTTATCCCTTATATCTCAAAAGTTTGAATTATTGCTAAGTTTACTCTTTTAATGAGATCTCACATGACATGAAGAGTAATCATATTGGTTGAGTGATTGTGCATTTAGGAGGGAGAATGGTGAATGATCATCTCTTCGGTGCCTTTTCATACTTGGAGAGTTAAATTTCTCTGATAATAATTTCATTACCTTTTTTTAATTCAGAATGGAATCGGCATACCGGGCATGGTTAAGAGAGAGGAGAGAAAGGTTGAATTCCAAGGAATTAAATGAATTATGCAGAGAACTTCAAACTGCTTTAGGTACTGCTAAATGGCAGGTATGTAATATACTTCTTTATAAATTTTGACTTTTTCCCAAATGTCTTAAGTTTTCTTATTGTAGATTCTTAGATAAGTCAATTATTTCCCTTTGTTTCACATGTAGTCCCTTATAGCTGAATTATTTCCCTTTTCTGTTTTGAACATGCTGAAATAGTTGGAAGAATTTGAGAAAGCTGTTAGTCTAAGCTACCGACATCTTGGTGACGACAACCGAGCCACTAGGCACAGGCAGTTTATTTCTGCCATTGAAAGCCAACTTTCCCAGGTTGAAGCAACTCTGAGGGAATCTTATATCGAGGAAGGTAAGCAACCGCTTCGGTGGGTGAATCTGGATGAAGAAGAGCGAGATGATTTTGCCGCATTTCTATCTGGAACCTGTGAAACCTTACAAAGCACTAAAGATGAATGCATTGATGTTTCTCCTTCGACGAAAATTTCACTTTGGGAGAAACAAGTGAGCAAAGAAGATAAAAATGTAATTGTAAATGCTTTTCGCAGCTGGGATAGTTCTACTAATGAAAAGGCTTCTATGGATGCCATTGCTGTTAACAAGGACACAGATTACGCAATAGAAATAAAAGCAGATGCCATTTCTAGAAATAGTGATGATGTAGTTTCTCCAACCGATAGAACAACTAGTACAAGGAAGACGTGGAGTCCTCCACCAAACTATGGTGCTTTAAGAATTGTAGTTGCTGATGAAGATGAGCAGAGAAGTAAACTTTTGCGGCCTGTTGATGCCACCCCTAAAGAGAAAGGACTTAAACATCTCTTCTGGAAACAAAAATTTGAAGAATATCCGCAAGCAATGCGAGCAGTTCATATGTTCAATCAGGTTAGATCTATGAATAAATTTTGAGTAAGAACCATGCAAAACAAGATAGGAACTTTTTTCCTTTTACCTTGCTTTGCTTACAATCACCATTTATGAAATGTGTCCTGAAAAATATTGTGCCTTACGTGGAAATGCTTATGAGTTTTCATACTGTGTAGGTTTTTGGTCGCATTGGATTATGCCAGAGACAGTTTCAAAGTCCCTTGCATTTGCGATATGGTCGTTCTCTTAAAGTTACACTCATTCTAATGCTGACCATCTTTCTCCTTGGTACGCATTTGGTTTCCTGTTCCTAAAAGATTCTTAACAGCCGGAAATTCTATATGTATTATTTTGTGCTTATTTAAGCTTTATTCTCATGTTCTAGTTTACAATATAAAAAATAAAGGAGGGGACTTTTCTGTTAAACTTTATTGTCATAATGAAGATTTTTATAGCATTACCATTTTCTGTATATACGATTAATTTTCTGAGGGGCGGGGGAAATAAACACAATGAGGATATTTGTATAGAAAGTAATTAATTAGTTTTGGTATCAAAATGATATTCCGTATTTTTTGGCGAACAATCAATCATTTGATATTTTGGCAATAGATTAATCATTTTGGTCTTCTCAGCTGTGTCAGACTTCTGGTCTAAAACTTTTGCTTTCTTTGTTTCTGTATTAAGCATTGCTAATTATGAATATTTTGTTTCCTTCTCTGCAGTTCCCTTTGTATTTTATTCAACTTGAGCTAAATGGCTTCTTCACTCAATCAGTTCAAGAGGTATTTCCAAAACCATAGAATTAGAACTTGTGTTTTTGTAATGATTAAAATACTAAATAGTGTCAAGTATGTTTAAGGTGTAAGCTAACATCCAGATATTTGCTTTTTCCTTAAAACATGGTTGGAAACGATGAAAGATTGCTTTTTTCCTCTGATGGATTGTTGTGGACTGTGGTTTGGTTTACCAGCAAAATACTAGTTGTTTATTCACGTTTCCTTCATTCATCTGCCCAAAGAAGTAGCAGCACTTCATTCAAGCCAAATTTTGACTTTTGAGGCTGTAAGATAGGGACTTCACAAATAATTTATAGCTAGTTGCTGCAAACATTGTTTGTGTTTGAAGTTTAATGAAAATCTGATTATATAGGACCTAGTTGTTTACTTAAAATCTCAAAATAAAAAAACTGTATGATTTTTTTTTCCAGATACATAAAAGATTCTTTTAGTGCTGGAAAACTTGAATAAATTGGGCAGTGAAATAATTATTTCCAGGACCTAGACTTATATTTGAAGGCAATAATAATAAATGGATATCTATGTTATTTTGTTTATATTGTTATGAATGAATGGATGTTGTGGTTTTGGTGCAGGGTTTTTCATAGATAAAAAAAAGGAGATAGGTGAGTGGGACAGTCAAGACAATCAGTGTCACCTTGTTCTATTTAATTAGTGGTTGTTACTATTATTATTATTGTTACTATTAGATTAGTCTAAGATGAATGGATGAAATTAATTGTGTTGTGAGTGGACGCCGACAGCATAACCATTACCAACCTCCTTCCTACTGGTGGGTGGTGTAGGAATAGGAATAGGATATGTGGGGCTGTTATTATTAAGTGTATATACATTCATTCGTTCGTTCATCATCTAATATTTAATGTAATACAACTTCCACTATGCTACTGGTATTTGTTTGCAAGATAATGCAATGCAATGCAAGCTTAAATTGTAAGTTACATGTCACATGATTCAATATTTATTTATGGCAAACTAGCAAAATATCCTTACATTTGCACATTGTAAGGTTCCATTTTTTGTCTTCACCGCTTCGGTCCCTCTCCTTCTTTTGCCTAACTGATGCTATCAACTTCGTCTCCTTCTGAGGGGACTTTTGTTTGAAGGAATCTATCTTGGCTTTGAAACCACATCATCATGAAAAGTGTCAAAATGATGGGAAAAAAATCTTGCAATTATTAGCTCAAAGGTTACATTGAGAGCAACACATGAAAAATATATTGCGGACTTGTTTGGATCAACAATTTATTCAATGATTAAGTTGTTTTTATTTGTCATCAACAAAATTAACTGACAATTTCATTATTAGTAAAAAGAGTTTGAATATAATCCAACACATTAGTAAAAGGTATATGTGAACAACTCCATTTACTTATCTTTTAGTAAACTCGATCTTAGAGAAGCTAAAAGATGTTCACATTCTTAAAGTATGGACACCACAATAGAGAAGCTAAAAGCTAAAAGTAGAGACATCACAATACTCATACTTGATGTTGTCTACTATTTTCGTTGAGTCATCTCAAATTCAACATTAGCAATAAGTTATTTTTATAATCAAAGAGAAACTCTGCTCAGAGAGTTTTCATCTAAATTTTATTTTGTTAAGTTCTTTTAAACACTTGCATAATTACACAAGTGTTTGCATCAATATTTTTTGCAAAAAAAATGCATGCACCATAAATTAAAATCGAATAAATTATAAATAAATTCTTCAAACATGTCCTATAAATTATTGAGATAAGATTATTTATTAAAAACATCTCTGTCTTCTCTTTATACTGAAAACACCTTCAGTCACAAATTAACATTAAATAGTTGCTTAAAAATTAAATTGTAAATATCAAATCCTCATTTTCTCATAGAATATCAAACACATTATTGAAAATACGTTTCTAGTAGTGATCAATCACCCTTTTTTTTGGATCTATAATCATTTTTTTTTAATCAATCGAAACTTGCTATTATCTCATTCACTGAATTAAACTAATAAGTCTACTTTTGACTCATCTAAATGAAATAATCATATATATACACATAATATTCAGTTAATTATTGATATTATAATCATTTATAATTGATCATATATGTTCATATAATATTAATTATTAATTTAATTATTAATAGTTAATATAACTTACTTTATTGTCTAAGGTGAGTTGATCACTTAGATAAAATGTTTCAATCCTTAAACCAGTCACGAGTATGGGCCTGATTTCCAGACCGTTTGGGCCGTTTAACGAAAAAGAAAGAAAAAAACAGAGAGAGGCATTGGCGGTGCCTGCCGGATTCGTGTAGCGAGACTAATCAGTCTTCCACCATCACCACCACACTCTCATCTCCAACTCTCTCCCTTTTCCATTTTCATATCTCAAATCAATTTTTCCATTTCAATCTTTTTTACTGTCCGAGATAACAAGATCTCAAACCAAATTATCTCTCTTCAAAACTCAGATGCACAAATAATAATTATACACTCATTTTTCGATCCAAATTCTCTCTATGTCTTGTTTAGCACTTTCTTTGCAACCTTCCAACGGATCTGATATTCTTCTCCAAACCCGCGAGTGGTTCCCACCCTCACGCGCCCTCGGTGCCCTCTCCGCTTTTCGACATACCCGACGCGCCTTCGCCGCCAACAAAAACAAAAACAACGTCCCCGACGACGCCTACGCCGCCGAATCCATCGGCGATGATCCCCTCGCCGCTTCCAGCGGCCAAGTCATCGTCGGTGTCGAAAGCCGCTACCGTATCGTTTACCGTTTAGTCAACGGAATCTACGTTCTTGGAATAACCGTCGCCGATCACGACAATTCTGTCAACGTCTTTGAATGCATCCACATCGTAAACCAAGCTGTCAGTGTGGTCGTCACCGCCTGCCGCGGCGTCGAAGTCACGCCAGAGAAGCTCGGCAGGAAATACGCCGAGATCTACATGGCACTCGACATTGTCCTCCGTGGTGTTAGCAATATCCGCCTCGCCGCGATGCTCGCCACCATGCACGGCGAAAGCATCGCGAAAATGGTGCATTCCGCCATCGACACCGAGAACAAGATCCGTGGCGCTGATAATTGGTCTTCGGTGGAAGTGCATTCCGTCGAACACCAAGCGAGCATTGATGCCTTTGCTAATGCCAGATTTGAATTGCCGCAGGAGACTCTCGAAGCCGGCGACGAAGTTGTGGCTGGCCTGACCGCTCCGGTGGCAGGTGAACAGAATGAAGAGATTCAACAGAAGCAAAAACAGGAAGAGAATGAAGTTGAAAAGGATCCATTTGCAGCTAGTGATGCCATTAACAAACCTCAAGAGCTTGTGAGTGGGTTTAAGAAAACTAAAGATGGTTCTTCCACTGATTTGACTACAGCTTTGGAAGGTCTTGATGTTACTACATTGCCACCACCAGAGGCCACACAATCAACTCATATAAATGTGGAAGGTTTTGAAGGGAACTATGGTGGAGTTGAATTTGGAATGGAACAAGCTTCAATTGGTGAAGCTTTTGAAGGTTTCAATGATGCTTGGGGTGGTGGACTTGATGTTTCAGAGTTTGTGGGTACAACCAAGGCTCCAAAACCACAAGGTCTTGGTGGTGTTGAGCTCTTGCAGACAGGACCAGATGTTGCACCTAAAGCAAAAACACCTGGTGAGGGTGATGCACTTGAGAATTTGGTGAAGAAAACTGAGATGAAGGGTCCTGAGATGTATATCTCAGAAGAGATTAGTGCAGAGTTTAGGGAATCCTTGCTTGCAAGGGTTGGATTAATGGGTGTTGTTTACCTCAGAACTTTGCCGCCTAAAAGTACCAGTGGGGATAAAGAAACCGAATTCTCATTCCGAGTTGAGGGAACCAGTGCTGTAAAAAGATTTGCTTTGCAGAGCTCTCGTGTTAGTAGCCTTGAGAATGGGTTGTTTCATGTGAGGACTGCAGCGTCAGAGGAGCCTATACCGATTATGAAGTTTAGTTTGCTTCCAAAGTTGACACCTTTGCCTTTGAGAGTTCGACTTATAAAACGACACACGGGGAGTTTCATTTCTGTGATGATACAATATGTTTCAAACCCTGATTTGCTTGCTCCATTGAATGATGTTACATTTGTTCTTAAACTACCAGTTGACCCAACACTTTTGAAGGTTTCTCCTAAAGCTATTTTGAATAGGGTTGATAAAGAAATTAAATGGCATGTGCCTGAGGTTCAATTAAAGGGTTCTCCTGGAAGATTGAGAGTAAGGATGCCTGTAGATTCTAACGAAGACGATGAAGAAATCGAGGTAGTTGGTTATGTTAAATTTTCTGTACAAACAACTCAGTCGTTATCTGGAGTTTCTCTACGGCCTGCTTCGGAGGGAAAGACAGACTTCTATGAGGTTAGTCACAAACTTGAGAGTGGGCTTTACATGTGTAACTGATTTGTAATCATAGATTAAATTAGGAAATGTACTTTTTTTCAGTTTGTATTCATGAAATTGTATGGTTTGGTTGTGTTTATAACATTCTTGGATATTGAGCATCTACCTTGAAAATCTTTGTTTCTGTGTTTCGGCTATAAACTTTCATCAATGGATTGTATTTGTTTTGCACAATATCTTTACTTAGTAGAAAGTATATACTAATAATGCGTCCTGAGGATATTAGCAAAATAGATAGGAAGTGTAGATCCTTGAAAAGCTTAGGTTGAAAAATGTTGTTACTAGTAGCAAGTACCCTGAGCTGCAATTTTAAAATCCTTTGAATGTGCTTTCATGAGGACTAAGGAAGATACAGCTAATTAATGCATTAATAAAACTCTCTTACTATCTCAATTTAGAGAAGGCTTGTGTCCATTAAATTAGTGAAGTCCTCTTGTCCATTAATAACACAACACATAGGTTGTGTTATAGTGCGGAAAGTACTCTAATAAAATAGAGTGCTCATCTAGGCTGCTAACTGAAACTTGTAGGACACTCCTCATACTTCTGTTTAATCTTAAATGGCTCATACTAGCATGGAAATAATTTCTAGTTTATCCTTTTGGCAACAGATTGCTGCCTATGCGGTCGCTGGTCTTAACAAAACCCAATTCCCAACTGAAAACTGTTTGATCTTTTCTTTTTTCATCTGCTCTGCTCTTGTGCTTGGATAAATGATATTTCAGTTTCAGTCTAGTGAAGGCTTAATCCATTCTTGTAACTCCCATGCCACAGCTTCCACCTTTTTTCTCACCTTCCACAAATCCAACAACAGTAGGATGTGGTCTTCCATATACCACTTGAAGAGTGGTACCTATAAATTACTGTTGTGCCAAAGTTCTATCTATAGCAAGCAGTAAGGCCAAGTTTTAGGGCCCTTTTTTAAAAAATAAACTTCAGAACAGCAACTGACGGCTTTAGTTTGGCCACCAGTTTCTCGATAGTAAGTAGAGCACGTTCTTAAAGAGCGCCCTGCATTTTAAACAGTGTTGTCAATCAGCAATCGTGGAAAATAATGATTTGTTAAAATTCGGCTACACTATAGCACTGTTTTTTGACAACACCAATTTTAAACAACACCTGCCATTAGTTACTCGCAAATAGAGGATCATGATCATTCCAGGTGGATTGTGGAGTCCCATCCAATTCAACAACCTCCCTAGCCAATGTAGAAGCCTCACTGCTTGCATTGTAGGGATGCTTTAATGGAATAAAATGTCCATATTTAGAAACTCAATCCACTACTAACACAGCATCATAGGTTGTGTTATAGCATGGGAACCTCCAAAATGCAACTAGTAGTGGGGTGATAAGCAACAACATTGATTTAGTGATAAAAATTTCAATGGTGGTTCAGGTTAAGCACGTTGTACATACATTGTTGGTCGTCTGTTTAGTTTTGCAATTTACATAATATTCTTTTATAAATCATATGTTTTTACAATCTAGCAAATCTCCCTTCATGGAAAGGTTCTTTATGTAATCATATTGGTCTATTGGGAACTGTAATGGGAAGCAACTTCAACTACTGTGAACTGATAATGAGCAGCAACTTCAACACATGGTAAATAAAAAATTGTCAATATTCTACTTACCAGCAAGGCATTGGTTGTTAGCACCGAGAAGCAAAATGATGATTTATGAATTGACTGATGATTATAGATCAATGTTGTCAATTGTGGATCATGGAAAATAGCAGTCTATTCATATTTTGCTAAGCTACAACACTATGGTGCCACAGTTGAAACTATTTGACAACACTTTGTATTAAATAATGTATTGTGGAACAACGTGTTCAAATTCTACTATGCTATAGTGCTATAGCGGCTATTGGACAACATTGTTTATGGCTCCAATGATATCTTTCTTCAAAAAGATAATTTTACTTCAAAATCTGTAAATATGATGTTGGTGGGTTGTGTAAAAAGGCACTGTGAAGAAGAGAAGACTGTAAGCTCATTTAACAGTTAAGAATGATATATCTGCATTTACATGGGCGCTCATGCTCTTTTAATGGAATGTAATAAAGTCAGCAAGATTGCCTTAAAGGGTTGGATTGCTTTTGGCTAACGAGCAAGGGATTTGTCCAAAATATCAATACTCCTATTTTTACTTCTTTGAGGGACAAAAGCAAATTTGATTTTTAGTTTCTTACTAGTGTGTTATGTTGGTAAAGCTTATATCATGTCCTTTGAGGGGTGCTCCAATGTAGTAGTAGCTTTATGTCTAGTGAGGTACGACTTTGTCCTAAAGTAGTTTAGAAGCAGTGGCATCCACACAATATGGATCTGTCGGCATATTTAAGTAAATAGATGGAAAAGATGTTGAAAACCATGAACAATAAAGCTAAGATCACTGGATAAAGAGTTTATTGTTATATATATATATATATATATATATATATATATGGGATATATTTAGTGAGAAAGATTATTCTTATGTAAAAGTGAGACGAGTATATATTAACCATTGGATAAAAATGCACAAAAATGCACGGATGAGATTAAAAGGTTAACTAAGTACATCACGTGCTCCTCTTTTCAATTAATTAATTCACACAAACAAAAAATTGATGTCGTTTAAGATCCCTTACTCACTTTGAAATTGTTAGCTACCTCCGTCTCCTTTCTCCATGGAGGATTCGAACATTAACAATACTCCTATCACACTTGAATTTGGCAATACTCTATCGAGGGTTCCACCTTTGAGTCTACATTGTTTCCATCTTTGACATTTATTTTAGATAAGTTTTGATTTCTATGTTCTTCCTGATGTGTAAAAGACGATGTCATTGCCAAGATCAGAAAGCTTTGTTTTTCTTCTCAATTTAATAATTTAACATCAAATTTGCGGTTGACTTGGTTTACGGGACAAAATCATTTATATATATATATATATATATATATATATATATATATATATATATATAT
The DNA here is from genome assembly GCA_037974755.1 of Cicer yamashitae. Classification (NCBI taxonomy): domain Eukaryota; kingdom Viridiplantae; phylum Streptophyta; class Magnoliopsida; order Fabales; family Fabaceae; genus Cicer; species Cicer yamashitae. The sequence goes on from JBBPBQ010000002.1 coordinate 2,256,217, forward strand.
ATATATATATATATAAGATTCAAGCCAGAAAGATCCTTAACAAATTATTTCGAAAAAACTCTTGGATTAGTGCAGTGGAGAGAGAACATTACGAGTAGTGAGGAAAATTTGAAAAGTAGAGCATGAAGATAAAGACGTCGGCCAACAACTCACAAAATGAACGAAAGATGTTATTGGAGAAAAAAGAGAAGCATCTGACTCACTTAAAGTGAGATTTTAATCCCAACCCTTCATTTTTATCCAATGGTTGATATGTGCTCCTTTCACTCTCATATAAAAATACCATTTCTCACCAGTTATATTCCACATATATATGTTAAATAAAATCTCAACACTCAAATAATGCATACAAAAATATTTATGTTATTTACTAATGCGGTACTCATAATATAAATATCTTAATTAAATTTTTAACTAAATCAATTTTAGATGATGGCTCTTCATTGTCTTGAAGATGACTCTAAATATCTTAATCTTTAAAAAAAAACTGCTATTAAGAGTGTATCTATCATTACATTTTATTGTATAAAATTCACGTGACAATTTAAGTTAAATTAAAGATAAAATGTGATTTACTTGCTCACTTTAAAGGTAAATTAGTTTTAAAACCTCATTTGAAAAATATATAATTTGTGCAACATTAATTATTTCATGTGTGAAAGTGAAAAGCCTAAGAAAAACTTCAAGCACAAAGATGTGTGAACTGAAGAGACATAATTTAGCTATTGAGTAATGGTAGGGACGTTGTTGCATATTTTTTTAGCACACGCAACAAATACTCCATTTTAAATCATGTTTCATCCATTTCACTTTGCCATCCCATCATTAGGGGGAAAGAGTGAAAATTAACTCAAAAGTCAAAAATCACATTTAATTTTTTTTTTTTTGAAAAAAAATCATATTTAATTTAATATATTTAAAATATGACCTTTTCTTTTTTTAACCTTGAATGTTCTCATCTTTCTTTATTGACATTTGACGCCGTACGTGGTCGCTTGAACAATAACATTAAAATAAAAATTAGCATGTTGGTCAATTTTCTCGTTTTATTATCTTCAATTAATTTTATTAATTAAGGGTTTGTTGCTTAATTGAATTTAAAAAATATACACTGGAAATCAAATCAATGACAGGACAGCATTTTTTTGTATAGACACTCAACTCATCAAACAACGTGTATTTAACAAACTTTATTTTAATTTACTAGTGTTTTCAGCGTAATAAGAAGGGAAATGGATGCTTTAATTTTCAGTTCGAATGAATCAACGATCAGTTGGGAACAAGCTGGTAAGTTTGATTATTATAAAAAAACATTCGATTTACATATAGATATAATGAACACAAAACCCCCAATTATGAGTAAAAATGCACATTTCCACACTTATTAAGGATTGGTTAAATGTATTTAATTATCTTAATTGCATGTAAAAAATAAGTAAATTTAACATATCCTTAATTATAATAGTTATCTCGTCATAACCTTAAAGAATTAGTGTAATGATATTTTTAGAATTGTCGTCATCTTTCTTTAATTTTTTAATTTCTTTAAATTCTTCTATATTTATGTATATCTCAGTTTTCACATGACTCATCTCCCCGCAATAGTAACACTTTACATTGCTCGTATCATGTTGCGGGGCGGGGGGTGTGACCGGAAATAAACCATAATCAAACTACTCATATTTGAATTGTAAATGGCGTCAAATCATGGTTCAAAGTTTAAACAATTATGTTCAACTTTTAAAAACATTGGTTTAAATAGAGCCTAAATAGCCTCATCAAGCTCAAACTTCCTCTTGGCTCACATTATTTTCTCGCTCAAACCTAAATAGCGACTCTTTTCTCGCTCAAACCATTTACGAAGTTGCTTAGAAAATTCAAAAAATTGAGGGTTTAATTGTGTTTTGTATTTTAAAAATATTTTTCTTTTAAGTTATTATTCAAATCAACTTATTTGAATTATATTGAAAACATTTAACAAATAAAATATAACAGCAGAGAAATAAAAGAAGAGAAGAATATACAATTATTTTTATCCTAATTTGCAACAACCGTGGTTACATCTAGTTATGTCGTCATAGAGAGACTTCATTTTCTTCATTCGAATGGTTTAATCTACTAACCAAGAGTATTCAAAATATCTCTCTAGGTTTGTATCATATGCCCTTTAAAACCGCTTAATATAGTCAAGCTTTCCAAGAAGATACGTTGAGAATTCTCTAAGCCTCCAACGACTAAGTATTATCTATGTTACTCCAATCTCGTATAATATCTATTGAAATGACATAGTATCACCAAACCTTTTGAGTAGATACGATCAGTCTCTATCGTGCGATTTACAAATAGATTATGTCTTAACAAATTTGGGTTGATAATTCTTTATAAAAGAATATGGAATACAATTTGAAATAATTAATCCTAGTATCTCTTATTTAGAGAATAATCATTTTTCTTCTTTGATAATTTTATAAGATGATAATTGTCATGGAAAAGATATACAATACAAACCCTTCTTGTTGAGTTGATTATGTTCTAGATATTTATTTGAACTGAAAACCACTTTGGATGATTTAGGATTTCTTCCAATCTATTTTGACTATATTCGTCAACTTCAAACTATCGTCGAAGTTAGCTTAAATAGATATTCGTGATATATCTATTGGAAGATATTATAGATGCTCATTCGTAATCTGGAAAGAGCAATTGCAACTCAAATAGTTGACCTCTATTTTTCAAGTTGTTTGTGTATATATGGTTAACCTTTTATGCTTCGGTCTTTGTGCTTGGTCTTTGTACAGATTCATTCTTTGTCTCTAATGATTTTGTCCAATTATATGATGTAAACCTAAGCAAATGACTCTTTGCATGGTGGAGTTTCCATATAATATACCTTATATTCATCAGACGATGACTTTGTCTTGTAACAGATAATGCTTTATATTTTGCGTCAGATGCTCTTTAGTGACATACTTAATCTGGGTAACTTAATCATCACCAAATGATGGTTACGAGATAGTCCGCTCATTTGTCACATTCTCTGACAATCCAATGTTTTTTTCTTCTTTCTTTTTCTCTTTTTGGTTCGCTAATTAGATGTTATTTGCACACTTCAACAAATATTAGAGGATACATTATTTTCTTATATTTGTTAACATTAAAAGAACAGATGTTACATTGTTCTTGAACTGATCTGGTTCTTACACTTTTCTGTCAATTTATGATCCCCATCATTTATATTCTCATTTCTCACCATTCTCTTATTTTCGTGTAGAGCGGCGACCACCTCATATTACTTCAACGTTGTTAACCTCCCTATAATCCACATGTGAACCAAAGATTTGTTGGACCTTGGTATTGACGCCAATAAGAGCAACGAATGTTCCTCAATTGAAATTTTATCAGCTACATTCAATAATTGACATATTAACAGGTTGAATGCATTGATGGGGTCATGGAGATTTTTTTCCATCTCCATTTTGAGTTGATACAACTTCATCTTCAAAAAAATACATAGATGCTCTCATGCTTTTCCCACAAAGTCATTGGTGTTTTCTCCTTTAACACATTGTATTTATATCAAGAGCTAGAGCCAATCGAAAAGTACTTACAACATTACACTCATGGAGGCTGGCTCCTCCTCCTCTAAAGCTTGACCAAGACCTTTCTGTAATAGGTCTTGAATAGTACTCTACCAATATATAAACATTATTTTTCCATTAATCAATGAAATCTCAAACTTGGATGTGTTGTCTGATATAGTTTTGATGATACTCTTAGAGAAATCTATACAAACTTAGGATCTAAGATCGAACACACGTGCCACTAAGAAAGAAACACAATGATTTACGTGGTTTGATACATTTTGCATATGTCATAGAAATGTCTCTGCAATTATATTCATTATCGCAAATAAGATTACAACACTTTGTAATCCAACCCCAAATTGTGCATCACTCAATAAATTTGATTATTTGAGTACCCCCACTCAAGAGTTACAAGAAATAGTTCCTTAAGTTTTTTACTATGATCTCTTAAGTTTTTTTTATTTCATTGGGATCTCTTAAATCACAAATTTTACACACTTTAATCTAAATATTTTTTTGTTTTATTTGGGTCCTTTAACGTTTATAAATTATGGAAACAAATATTTGATGTTTATAATTTATTGAATGACTAATATTTATAAGTTAAGATATCAAAATTGAAAGAAAAATGTTAAAAAATTATAATAAAATCTAAAAATAACTTAATTAAAGACTAAAATATAATTTATCCATATATATACAAACTACTGTATTATATTTTTATTCATGAGTACCAACTTTCTTAAATAAAAAGTACTTTATTTGTCTATAAATATAAAATATTTTTCACTTTTTTGTTGATCAAACTTCCACATACATAAATAAATTCTTCATCAAAATATTCCTATTTAATTTAGGATTGAGAAACATAGTTTTTTTTTTCTTCTCGTAGTATCAATAATTGTATGAATAAAATTTATAAAAATATAACATATATGCGACAAACATATTATTGCAATTTTTTTCAATATCCCTAAACATTATTGGAGGATCGTTGTAATAATGAAATGAGAGATCATCAACTTTACACCCAAACAAATAACGGTCGGAGTATTAAAGAAAAAGAGTAATAATATTTCGAGGCTTACAATGCAATGCAAGCTGCCATTCTTTGGGTCACTGTCGGATTTCTCGTGATTGTCATTTACTCCTTATTATAATTAATAATTAATAGCCACCACCTAACGAACAAAAGCAATTCTAATTTATTAAAATATAAAATAAATAAATCCTCTCATTTTCATGGTGGGGGAATATGATCCCTCGTTGGCTATATACAACATAGAAAATAAATACCCTTCTACGTGAAGTCAATATTATGTTTTCCTCTCACTCAAGCAACACAACAATGCAAATCACTTTTTGTATATGATACTCCACACGAAATAAATATAAATACAAAATATTAATTTTTTTTTATATAGTTCAAAATTTCAAAAAAAATAAATCAATTTTTAAAAAAATATCTTTATTTATATTTCAATTTAGATAAAGTATTATCTAATAAATTCACAGGATAACTTCACCAAGATAATAAAAAATTTACCACATTTTTATTAGTGAAATTAAAATTGACTTCAGCAACCCGTAATGCAGTTAGACACATCTAAAATATTTAATTAAGAAGACGTTCAAATATTAAAGTAACATTTGAACTGAAAATATAGATTGTTTCCATCTTGATTTAGATATGTTGTCTGCAATGCACTGAGCATCACAAGTGACTTCTGCTAAACACTGACCACCTTCAAGTTAAGACGACGTTTGAGGCAAAGAAAACGACGTCGTTATGGCGATGCTATTGTGATCCTTGCAACTCAGCGCTTTTAAAATTCTCCACGATACTTTGCCGGAGCTCCGATTCACGGCCAAATTTCCACCGGAATCCGATGCCGGAAACATGCTGGTCGACGGATTCCGCCGAATTTGCCGGTTCTTAATATCGTTGAGTTCCATCTCCGGCGGAACCTTCATTTTCCCAAACACAAGAGAATACCATCGCGGCTTCATTGCCTTCTTTGCCACACCTTCCGACGAAGCAACGCTCCTTACAGAAGAATTCCGTTCAACTTCCGGCGCCTTCGAGATCACAAAATTTGAAGAATCTCTCAACCTACAATAATTAAGAGACCGACTGTTCCTCATCATGATGCGGCTAGAACCACCGCAATTGCTGACACTGTTTGATCGAATCACGGAAGAAACAGATTCCGATCGCCGGCGATGCGTGTGTGATTTGTTCACTTCAACGTTGAGATTTTCGCGGCGTTGATCTTTAAATGATCTTTCTAAATTGTCTTTGAATGGTACGAGTTTGCCGCAGAAAATGATGTCGTCCGCCGGGCACATATCGGAGCTACTGCAACTGCTGAAACCGTTGAAGAACTCGCTCGATTCCGATAACGACGATGGTTGAAGAATATTATTTCTATTAAACGACTTGTCGTCTAAGCTTTCTGAATTTTCGTTTAGTGGAAGGTCACATAGCGAAAGTGCCTCTTCGTCGTCTTCTAATTCCGATTCCACGTCATCATTTGAGTCTTTCATTATATGAACATATTCATCTTTCATGGTTGGAAGAACAAAAATAAATACCAAGAAAAAAAAAAAGAAGCAACGAGACAGTTAAATTGGAGGAATTAATTGTTTTAAAGAGAGAGGGAAGGGCAATTGTTATGTATATATGTATATGTGTGTGGGTGATTTTTTCACTATGATGTGCTTTGGATGAAATTGAGTAGGAGGAAAACAAAGAAGGGTGTGGGGGAATTATTAGTTTCTATTTTTGTTTGGAGTGTATATAACGAAAATATTTTGATTTGGACTTTTTTTTATCAATAGGGTATTTAGGTTTATTAGTCGATAGATTCTAGAAATAAAATGAAAAAAAAAAATAAGGGTGATAAAGAAAGGCATCTAGAAAGCCCGAAAGAGTGAAGGGTACTGAAGAGAGGGATGAAAATAGTGCATTGTCTAATTCAGCGTAAGAACAGTCCATATAATTTGTTCATATAATAATTCCAAAGGGGCAGATATACACGTGGCTATGTTGTTTTGATGATTTGAGCATTGCCACGGAAGAAAAGAGGCCCACGGATACGTACTAGAAACCTTTTACAAATACAACAATTGGGACAAAATAATTATACAAACACTAATATGGCTGATTTGTTGTTAATCAATGCTAATGTGCAAACAAGTAATCTTAAATTACGTACCAACTCAAATTGGCACATATGTTCGGACTTTCTGCTTATATTCCATATGATGTGTTTGAGTCTCGAATTCGTAATGAGAGGTCCAACTAGAACAAGAAGAATGGTCGAGCTGGAGAAAATTGGTTAGGACAACATTTTGGCTCCGCGGATGGAGCAGTGCAACCTGCGGTCACTTGAAAGAACTATTTGATAATGTGTACCTACATTGTGTAGAAATAGGATATTTATAATCCATGCTCGTAGTTACCGTCAGTTAGTAATTGTCAAAAATCTAAACTGCCGCAAATTCTTGGTAAAGAAATTGTGGTGTTAATGAGATGGAATCTTTGAGATTATGGTGGGTTAATCTTGAGTGAGTGCATCTTAGGTTACGTGGGCCTCCAATTGTGTGGCAGGTTGGGTCAGGTTCATCCCGGAACCATGAGTATGATATAAGTAAATTCTATTATCGATCGATTTTTGGTGATATTGATGATTTTTTCTAACCTCTTACATGAATGTGCATTCTGTAATTTAAATAAAAATTCGTCAGCTTGTTATAATTCTCGTTTTTGGTTTTTTTTATTACAAAGAGGACAACAACCCAAAGGAAAGAGATTACCCAGGAATCAAATGCAGAATAAAAATCCCTGATACATCAGCAGCTATAAATTGACTAACTTGAGTCGGACATGACTCATAAAACTCAACCTCGTTAAGCAAACAACTATTAACATTAGCTAACACATATGCACATTGGTTGGCTTCTCTAAAACAATGTTGTATCACCACCATCCAATCCATTTGTAGTAATCGGCTATTATTGAGTAATGTTTCGATTGGTTATCAATTTTTATTCAGACAACTTTAACTACTTGTTTTATTAGTACTTTCGTAGTACATGTCTATAAACACTCTTAAACAAATTTAGGGTGGACAAATCCATAATCAAGGGAGTCACTCAATTACCAATTATTAATTAGCACTTGTATTTAGGTTCATAATTAATTATTTGTTGTCTGGTCATGTCACTTTAATACCCTTACTCACATTTACTGAGCACCATTTCTGCTTTGACAAAAGCAACTTATATGCTTCTATTAAATGGTCGATCAATATCTTTATAATTAATTACTTAAACATCTGCTTTGAGAACCTATTATATCCAGATCATCTTTTATGTTACATCTCTAAACTAATCTTAAGTCACTGCCAAGTACCATTCAATGACATCCACACAAGGAAGACCATACCCATATCCATTATGAAATTGATGTGTCATTGTTTAGTGGCGTTAAAGATAAGTCATTAAAGTTGAGGTAAAAAAAATTTTGATATATGTTTTAATGACAACAAACCTTTTGAAATAAATGTTTAAGTTTTATGAATGGTGATATATTGATGATTCCACTTGAATTTTATTTAAGGAATATCAATCATGTAAGTGGAAAAGTAAGAAGTCATTCACATCAACAAGTGCATAATATTTCCTTTTTAAATTTCAATTCCAAATCATGCATAAAATATATACAATACCACATGTTAATAACTATATAGCCCTTCATGGTCATTCATTTATGCATCTATTAGCATGAGTTTCAGAGATCGTACATAAATAAGGAGGGATAGAGAAACTTTTCTGGAGATGCATATATTTGATGCTTCGATGTTGTTTACGGTGTTAGAACATCTCCCTAAAAGTTACGACCTTTCAACCATTGTTAACAAAGAAAAATAGATCGTAATTGAACCTAAAGATTGTTGGATTTTTTGTTAGGGGTATGCTGCAAGTCTTCAACAAGAAGATGATGAAGGTTGCAATAATAAATTACAAAACATGAGTGTCAAACTAAGTTTTAGGTTCGATTAGTTCTCACCAATCTATATATATATATATTGGATGCAAACGGGTTAACCGGCGAATCCCCTTTACGATACTTTGGAATCCTTGAAGTGAATTGTACATTCATATCAAACATATCGTTCAATGATAGTTTACAAAATAAAATTTTTTCTTTTACTCTCGTGCACCAGACAAAAGAAGAAATGACTCAAAAATATTTTTGACAATCTAACATGAATTTTTTTTCTTGTCCTTTATGCCTCTAAAGTATCTCTATTTATAGAGAAACTCGTTTCAATTGGTAAAAGAAAACAACTCTTGAAAAAGATTGTAACATTTGGTAACTTAACATGTGTATTGGTTCGATGGCTAACAGATGCATTAAAAAGTATTGCAACCACCAGACCAAGTGATATATTAAATTATTTAATTTTAATACATTAATATAGCTATTAGAGAATTTCAGATATATTTTAGACATTAACCTCACAATTTAGGCAACCGCGGAGGTGGATGCCAAGGGAAAATACAATGTCAAGTGTTCATCCGATGGTCAAAATGTACTGTGTATGATGCACAATTTAGATGACTTGTGCACAGTAGATTTCGCATTCTAAAATATAGTATAATCTCAAGAAAAATTATGGTATCACATTACCTTGGCCGGATAAGAAAGACTATGGTATTCACCGTCGGATAAGAAAGACTCATCAAATCTTACTATGGTATCCTTACATATCTCTAATCGTCTCTCCCTTTCCGTTTTTGGTCCCCCTAGATCTCATCTTTATCATCAAGTAGTACTCCGGTAGTCCCTTAGAATTCCTTGTGCATCTCCATTGCATATGACCGTGGAAGTCAGCCTCCCTAAAAAAAGTGCGATCAATACTATTTGAGCATTTCATTGTCTAAGCTCCACCCTATCATCATCACAATTGTGTTACCCCTCTGTTTTTTTTTTTTAGAAGTTAGAAGTACAAGACTTAAAAACTATAAATAAAATTTAGTATATCTTTACTCCTTATAATTATAATCTTTTTTGAACTTAGTCTTTTTTGTAAAAAAATTTGTTTGGTTACCATTCTGCAAATATGTTTTTATTTTAAAATAGTTATGACATCCAATTTCTATTACAAAAATTATAAGATTGTTAAAACATAATTTTTTAATCAAAAAAAATTCAAATATAATTAAATTATAACTTTTTTAACCTAAAAATAATCTCAAATGTTTCAATCTTCCTCCTTAAAAATCTAAATCACGTCTTCTTCTTCGTTCAGTCATGTTTCTATTGTAGAATTCTCTATGTTGTGTCGCGATTCATAAAATAAAAAAATCTGGAAAAGTAGAATGAATTTGATTAAAAGTTCAACCTTGTCATTGTGGCAAATTCATTCATCGCCCCTTACCATTACTAGGTCTAGAACTAGGACTAGGACTTGAACTTTCTTCTTTACCCCTCCTCCCTCTGCAACCAATTTATACTTCTACTTTTGGACTTATTCATGTACTCCCCTAAAATCCCTTAATCTCCACACCAAGAAGAAAATTTTTGATTCATAACCAATTTTAGAACCCACCATTATCCAACAAGTACCACCAGACTAAGAAAAAGATCATGGTAACAATGAATTTGAATACAATGATAAATCTCAAATAGATGAAGATGTTGGTGACTGTGGTGAGAATCATAATGAGGAAGAGTACTGAAACGGAAAAAGAATATGCAATTTAGGTTTTTTTATTAGGGAAGAAGATTAAAACATTTGGGATTAATTTTGGTTTAAAAAAATTATAATTTAATTATATTTAGGTTTTTTGTTGAAAAAATAGTTATATTTTAACAGTTACAATTTTTGTAACAAAAATTGGATGAAATAATTATTTTAAAATGAAACTATATTTGCAGAGATGTTAACCAATAACTTAAAATACATCATTTCTAGTTATAAAAAATTTTAAGAAATTTATAATTATAAATTCAAGGAAATCATTATCAGGTGAATTAAGAACCATACAAAATATAGAATAAAATGCACCTAAGTTTAGTCTAATAAATATATAATTTGAGTCCTTAAGTCATCAAATAGTAATTTAATTTGTAATAAGTGGCAGTGGGTTTACGTTTGGGCTTTCGCCCTCGATTTTTGGGCTTTGAGTTTCATTTTTCCTATTTTTTGGGGACCACTTGGTTGAAAAATGTAGAAGGGGAACTCACTTGAAGTACTTAACAACTTTCATGAATTAGGATGCTCTCATTAAAAAAAAAAATCTATGAGAAAATAGTGTCAAATAAAGAAAAATTGGTGTAGGGTTGAGATTTGAAACTTCAGAAAATGTGAAAGATAAAAAATTAGGATTCTTTTTCGGCAATTCATCCATGTAATCTAATTATTCTCTATTGAGAGTGGTCATTCTTTATTTCATATCCACTTTCGTTATGATGTTTTCTTATACTCTCCTTATCCATTCTTGCATTTCTTCAACTGTTTTCACATTTCGAGTTTAAGAAACACTTCTGCTTTTAAATCCTTAATTAATGGGTCCATAACTAACAATTACCCTAAAAGAAGCCTCATTTTTTTACGTTAAGCCACACCAATAGTACCTCTCCTTCGTATCCCGTATCTACTTCCAAAGTTTTACACAAACCAGATCGCCACACCTTGCAATGCGACAAGTTTCTCGACAACAACTACGAACTTGCCATTTGAGAATTCTGAAATTATATCACATTTCTACAACACAATGAGATTAGCAAAAATTTCAGACAATTTAGCGACCCCCAAAATTAAGTCTGTGCATTATCACGACAACAGATGTGTGGTTTATATACTTCAAAATTTAACCAAAACTAAGTATTAACAATTTACTATAGAATACAAATTATGCAACCACGATTTATAATTTGAAAATATTAACAATGTATTATAACATAGATGCAAATTTTGAGATTAAACAAATTATGGTGCAGCTTTACAAACTATTGGCAATAGAAAAGAACACGAAATGAGTAATCAAAACTTATCAAATTGATTAGTAGATTAAAATTCAGTGAAACAATTAAAACAACATATAACAAAGAAAAACCATTGTTTATAAGCAATATCAAGTGCTATTACACGATATATCAACAATAACATTAGCACTAAAAGAAACCCTAAATTTCCAAAGGAACACATAAATCCCCAATTTTCTAACCGCCGAAACCGTAAAGAGTCCTGCCCTGTCTCTTGAGTGCGTAAACAACATCCATGGCAGTAACAGTCTTGCGGCGAGCATGCTCGGTGTATGTAACAGCATCACGAATCACGTTCTCAAGAAAGATCTTGAGAACACCACGAGTCTCTTCATAAATTAACCCACTGATACGTTTCACGCCACCACGTCGTGCGAGACGACGAATCGCAGGCTTTGTTATTCCTTGGATGTTATCTCTCAGAACCTTACGGTGTCGTTTAGCTCCTCCCTTTCCAAGACCCTTTCCTCCTTTTCCTCTTCCAGACATGGCTGTGATTTTTCTGTTTCTCTCTTTTTTCTGTGATTGAACGTTTCAGATGAATCTTAATGGACAGAAATGATTTTCTGTTGAGAGAGGTGAATTTAGGAGAATAAATAGGGTGCGGGTGCTGATTTTTGGCCGTTGGATTCTTGGCTATCCGCGTGAGGTGAGAAGTTGAAACGTGGAGCGTTGGATTTAAAATTCTTGATTTTGATTGGTGGAAAGATTGTATCGCGGATCGTGGGGTTTTAAATTTTGGAGTGGGCGAGTGAATGCTTTTTGGTGGGAACTGTGTCTGTGAGAAAACACAAATTTTTTAAGCACGTGAGGGGGAAATTGTGTGTTATGAAATAAACTGACCCGCCAACGATTTCGGAGTGATTTTGAATGAAAGTGCTCGCACGTGAGAATGTAGCCTCGTTTTGTTTACTAGCAGTGCTTCTAGTTATTTTATTTTTTTTACAAATAGTGCTTCTAGTTCTAAGTTCTAATGTTGATTTTTTTTTTTAACCATATTATTGATTGATGTAAAGTTGAGTGAATAATTAATACGAATTCAAACAATTAAAAAATAGCATGACACCAATTTAATAATTAATTTATTGAATTTGAATAGAAAAATAATTTGAGACTTAATTTAATAAATAATTTATTGAATTTTGATTATAAATCAAATTAGTCAAACTTAAATTAAAAATTAAATTTATTAAAGAAATAAATTAAACTTAAATTTTATATAGTTCAACTCATTTGATGTATACATCAATTTGATATATATCATATATCAAATGAAATCAATTTTAATTATTATTAAAATAATATAGTTAAAAGCACCCACAACAACTACTATTATTTCATATAAATTCAAATCGGTAATTTTTAATCCAAATTGAAAATACGAGGCAGCGACTCAATGGCCACATAATATACTTACTAGTAACTAATTAAATTATGCTATTTTGTTTTAATTGTTGAAAAAATTGGAATGACAATGTTTAAGTAGATTACAAAAAATATTGTTATAAATTTATAATTACTACGTGAGTTCAAGTACTTTGATCTAAGTATTATGGCCTAATTCAGTTTTATTCTATGAAAAACTGTTTTTAAATTTTGTCTCTATAGTTTTATAATTTATTTTTAGTTTTTCATGGTATTTTCCTCAACCTTGTTCTTACTTCCACAATTTTAAACCACTATCTCGAAAGATAAAAAAAAAACAAAACTTCACTTTTGATTTTAAAGTGGTTCTAACTTTGTTACAAAAACTCGTGTGTTTAATAAAAAAATCAAAATAGAAAAAATAGAAACCTTAATAATTTGTAGGCCACACCCTTTACTAAGACTTGTGAACCAGCCCTTGTGCAATGGAGTTATTGAAACTTGGTTTTGTAATATTGCAACTTTTTTGGGACATACCTTGTATTTGGATTAGGTTTTTAATTAATTATATGTTGGCTTTTTTAAAGAAAATTTTTTTCCCTAATTAATATCTTGTTATGCAGACACTCTTTAGTAGTGTTGAAAAGTGTAATGTCTATTTGATTTGGTGTTTAATAAAGAATTATCTCTCACTTTATTTATTGTAGGTTTTATTTAATAAATTGTATTAAAATAAATAATTTTTCTTGAAATGTAGTGATTTATGATTATTAGCGAGACTAATTTAGTAATATTTTTTATGTTTTTTGTTAAAGGAATTTGGTGTTTATTAAGTACTAATATTAAAAAACTATAAATTAATTATGTGTAGATGTAAGACTCACTTAAATAGACAAATGAAAAAAACTTCACTGTGGATAGTCGTCGTATCTACTATCACAAGACCAATTACGTTTTCCTAAGTATTTTTCTATTGCTTTGGCACTCAGAACAACCTCGTGTGTATTTCATAGTGCTAAAACACTCTTAATATATTGAATATTTACATTTTTGAGGATTACAACACTCAGAACTGTCTTATGTACATTTCTTATGACCTCCAACATTCGGTACTGACAACCTAAATAATTGCACCTATTGCACATTTCGAGTGTCATTGACCTTTCGTTATACTGATCTTTCTCTTCCCATTTTCTTATTTTTATACTTTCATTAACTTTTATTTTCTTACTTTCTTTCTCTCATTGTTACTGTTTTGATATGTCAAATTATGTTTTCATGTTCTACTATTACTAGTTATGAGAAAAGGGCATTTTTTTAATTAATTATATTTTAATGAAATGTTAGTTTCTTTCTCCTTATTTTCATTCTGGATTCATTTTGTTAATGCAAAATGTGATATTGTTTTGCTCATTTTATTATTTATTTTTGTTTTATTCATTATTTGTTGCCAATATCTATTTGGCTTTGTTGTTGAATAATTTATTTTCTATCTTTGGTTTCTCGAAAAAATATGCCAATTTGGATTTTCTTGTATGCGATTATTTTCTTCGTAAACTCTAGATAACAAATATTTTGGTCTTTTCCTCCATATTTCTCATATTGTTGTTGGTTGTTGATGACCTCGATGGAAAATTGTTCAAGAAGTGGGTTTTTTATTATACTAAAAACAATTTAATTAAATATCAATTGAATATTAATTAAAAAAGATATAAATAAATTTTATTTTTATGAAATTTTAAATTAATATTTAATATATAAAATTTGAATCATTAAAATAAAATATAACAATATAAACTAGAGAACGTAACAGTTATGATAGTTGAAGTCCTATGAACTTATTGAGGGTTGTGACCCTAGGGACATCCTTCCGATCAAGAAAAAACTAAGGGTTACCCAACCCTTGGATTATCACTTGATAATGCAAAATTTCCTTCAGCTTCTTGACTCCTGTAAAAATCAATTTTTCTTGTAGTGAAAATAGTGTCGTTGTAAAAACTCTGACGTGATAAATTTGAGAGGTAAATGGTTGGACGAAGATCGATATGTAGATTAGAAGTGTTGATAGTGTTTGTGTTTTTGGTTCACGTAACTCATTTTTATTTTTTACAATCAAATTAATAATCCACATACTAGACCCACTAACTGATTGACCTCTTAACTCACAATTAAAATTCATTAATACCTTAAATTAGAGTCAACTTCTTCTATCGACAAAAATAGAGTCATTGTCTTTTAGATACAAAAGAATATCATCATTATATCGATTGAACATAACAAACTATTCTATTATGTAGACAGCCAGATGCTAAGCATTTCATGTCACTAGTTAGTTTTTACAACCCAAACAATATTATTTTTTGGAACAAATAAATATATTTTTATTTTATCTACACCAATAATATATATTTAGTTACCCAAATAAATGTGTTAGTAAAAAAATAAGAGAAGTAAAAATGTCAAAAAAATATTATTTGATTGATATATCTATTCGTGTTGTTTTGACACCTTTAATATCTACTGCAACTTCAAATAAAATATTTTTACAATAAAAATATAAATAAATGACTCAAATGAATTGAAGATAGAAATAAGTGAAGATATAAAATAGAATTTCTCTGTAATTCAGTTGTCACAAATTTAATGACTAAATTAAATAGAACTTTTACATTTTCTCTTCATAAATTTATCTCTCTAATTTTATTTTTCTAACACCAAGTTATTATAAAAATGATAAATAAGTTTGATATCTTAAAGTATTGTTAATCGCCACTTTTTTTAAATAGTCATTATCAAATATTTTTTGAATAGCAGTTTCATAACAATTTACATTTTGCATAAGAAAAAATATTATTATTTATTTATCATTAATTAAATTTAATATATTATTTTTAAAAATATATTTTTTCTTTATATATTTAGTCTCCGATAAAAATTAGGCTAGTGTTGCCACCTTAGCACCGACTTGTAGTTACTGCGGCTTTGCTTCTTTCTCTTCACTTCTGTCGCAACAATTTTCGCCTTTCGCTCAGGCCTCATCGAGAGAAAGATTTTTTGTTTGACATTCCTACCTTTTTCTCTATTAAATCCGACTCACTCTTGAGATGCGCAAAGCTACGATAGCATATGGTAAAGCTCTTCTTTTTCAGTCTTCTGCATTACCCTTACCCCAATCGTTGGTATCCGTGCGTCATCATTCATCTGCCAAATTATTTGTCACAGGTTTTCTCCTTCTCCAACATTTCTGCTTTGTTTTCTATTGTCGAAATTGATTTTAACTTTTCAAATTTCAATCTTTGATTTTTGGTTTTGTTTGGAACAAATGGCTTCTCTATGACACGAATAAAACTGTCCTCAGAGATACCTTTGGACAACATGCGCAATTTTAGTCCCAATTGTTAGAAGGCTTTTACTTTAGTCTATTCAAGTTAAAAATACAAAGTAATATTTAATTATTAAAACTTAAATCATTTTAGTTGATAATATTATAAACTAAAATATTATAATATTTTAGTTAGTTTAGTTAGAGAAATCTCTATTATTCCTTCGAGTTTTTTTTTAACTTCTAGTTAATGATTATAGCTTCTTTTATAAAAAAAATAAACAAGTATTATAACGGTATATCCTACTGAGTAAAATAGTGATTTACTCGTAATTTAAATGAATTCGGGTCGTGGATTAATAGATCAATAGATTAATGGGTTATATATATTAGTTATTAATATGATTATTAGAAAAATATATTACTTTTCAGATTTATAATTTAAATTAGGTGTGTCGTAAGTGACATGAACAATAATTCATTAAAAAATATCATCTTTTTGTGTTGTTAGTTATATTTAATAGGAGGGATTATATGTTGGGACGACAAACCACGCAGATCCGTTCCACCTCATCATGAATTAGTCTAAAATAATGTTAACAGTCTCAAAATCTTACTTCACCTCTTTACTAAGTGGACTAGTGGATTGGCCAGTTAACTTTTTGATTTTTTTATTAAATAATAAATTAATAAAAACTACAGAAATAGTGTAAATAAAATAAAATTAAAAACTATTATAAAAAATTAAAATATAAAATTAATGAGTTAAACAAAAATATAAAAATTATCATTTAAACATTCATGATTAATCATTATAGGTATAGAATACACCATAAAATTAATGACTCAACTATACTAATTTACAAACTATTACAAATGTTAATATTGGGAAACCATAAAATCTTAACAAAATTCTCTAATATTTTGTGAATTGATAAATAATTATGTGTCAAACAACGTACAAAATATTATTTATACTAACTCAAAAATCAATTACTTATTAGATTAATTGAGTTGGAAAAAAAAAATAAGAGAAAATTTAAAATGAGCTAAAAAAATTTATTATAAAAAATGTTTTTATTTAAACTATGATGGGCCAATCCGTCCCACCCCATTTTTGGTGGATTAGGCGGGTTGAGTCAATTAGTGGTGGCGGGTTGAAAATTTCAAGTTTTCCGAAAAATAGATGTAGTAAATAAATCGCCGCAGCAGTCCCAACACTTTTTATCATTCTATTATATATGTTACCCTAACAATTTAAAAAATAATTAAAAAATTTAAAACTATAACTCAATTGAAAAATGTCAATATTAGTAACCTGAATTTCTAAAATTAAAATTCAAAAGATTACTTATGAATTATAATTAAGTAACAACGAAGTTTGAGAGCTTCCGATTTTGTAGGATAAAAACGGAAAATTAAAAAATTAAAAAATAAGCCACCTAAAATATGAGTAAGCTACAAATTAAAAACAGGGTTTATATGAAATAATTTAGATCGGAAGCGAAGCAGTGAAGCAATAGTAAAGGCACAGGTGAAGATTCCATTTCCAGTGTTGGGTTATAGCGCAATGGGCAATCCCTCCGGTGACCGAAAGCCAATCTCACACGTCGTTTTTGACATGGACGGTCTCTTGCTCGGTATTTCATCTATCTCTATCCATTCATTTCTTTAATTTTGATTAAACTTCGTGTTTTTACATGAATCATTAGAATAGTGACCCTTTTTGTTAGATATGTGTTAGAATTTGTTTAACACATTTTGAATTTAGTTATGATCAGGAGGAAGTTGGTCATGTTAGTTATCTTACGAGCACAGTTGTATTTTACCCTAATTGTATAATATTATTAGTACTATCAATTTCAAGTTCAACATTTCTTGCAATTTCTTTTTTCCTAGATCTGAACCATGCTTCTTAACACTTTTGGCTGTTTTAATATTATTGCGCAGACACAGAGAAGTTCTATACTGAAGTTCAGGAAATTATACTTGCTAGATATAATAAAACCTTTGATTGGTCCCTCAAGGCAAAAATGATGGGAATGAAAGCAATAGAAGCTGCTAAGGTATTTGTTGAAGAAACTGGAATCAGTGATTCTCTTACTCCCGAGCAATTTATTGTAGAAAGAGAAGAGATGCTGCAGAGTTTGTTTCCAACAAGTGAGCTTATGCCAGGTATATGGAATTTTAGATTAATGGAGATTGGATAAATCAACATCAAGAATAATGAATATTGTTAGCTGTTAACTATGGAAAGTATAACTTATATTTGATACTTGGGGGGATATTTGAATGGGCACTACTAAAAATTGAAGCACTAACATAGACACGAACATTGGACACTGATAATAATATGAAAAAGGGAAGTAATTGAATGTAGCTATACGACTTACGAGTCAGTGTCGGATACCATATACGTCTTCAATCTGAAGTGTGAGTGATTCATATTTGAATGTTTTAATAAGAGTACATAATTAAAAAAATGGCATATAATTGTTTTTTTATACACGTGTCACATGCCTGCACTTGGATGGCTCTAGAAATGTCTTATTGACTGTCAAGGGTTGCTTACATATTATTCCTTTTTGTTGATTTGTATAAATTGACATGGATTAATAATTGAACTTTTGAAAGTACAGAAAATCATCATGCCATCTTCTATTCACCATGTGCATGTGCTGAAATAAATGCAATATCAATATCTTAGGCCCTATATAATGCTTATTGAAAGCGACTCATGCGTGTGTTATTATCTGTATAAAACTTGATCCTACTTCCTAATTGATAATAATTACTTGTTCAAACCTGCAGATTCTGCTAATAGTTGTTCATTCTCATTTTTGTCTCCACTTCTGATTTGTTACACAGTTATACGTTTATATATTCTTTTCCCAACTTATATGGATTTCTATGCTTTTCTGAAAGACTGAAACTTCTTCCTACCTTGATTCCCCACCCTTTTTCCCAGTTGTTACTTTTTTTGGAGTTTTTGTAAAGATTCCCGTTTGGTTTTTTTTGTTGTGTTTTTTTCCTCTCAGTCTCGTTAATTACATGTGTTTCTTCAGTCAGTGATTCCCTCATCAATTAAGCTATTGGATAAAGATCTGTAATTGATCTTCACCTTGTAGAGTTGAACAATTTGACTTGTCATAATTCTATGCTTAGTTTTTGCAGTCTTTTTAAATTTAAATATTTTTGGCTAAGATTTAAGCAACTGCGAAACAATACACTAGGCATCTCAAATTCTTCTTTTGCCGCACCTGGTGAAAACTTGGAAAGATTCATCTCAATTCCAATCTACTTGGGTTGAGAAGAAATCATGTTGTCACATGCTCAGCATCATGATATTTGTGGAACCTCAGAAATTGTAACCTTAGAGCTTTGAGTTCATAAAACCTTATTGAGCATGTTTCAACAATGATTTTGTTGCTACCTACTTTTGTATACCACTGATATCACTGGCATATTTGACGACATATGTCTGACATGAAATTATAGTTTCCTTACTTTTAATGAGTAGACACGTTGGTTTGTTTGGCATGCTTTGCAACAACTGCTTTTTGAACATATGGGTGTAGAATTCCTTTCTGCGTGGAATTTTTGCAACATTATACTGCCGCCGTCAAAATGTTTTGCATTGAAATATATTTTCCACATAATCTGCAATTTTCAATGGGGAATTATACGTGCATGTTTGCACATATAAAAATCTGCCAACAACTCATGATTAAATCTTCTTGCAAGGTCTAGGTTCTCTTTGGTATCTTTTTTCCACTATACATGCTGCTTATATTCTATATAAATTGAACTGTACTCAGATATTGCAGACTCAAACTTAGGAATCGTAATGTCAAGGATGTTGAATAGTCTCTGTTATCAAAACCAGTTAATTTATGATGAAGGCTTCAATATTTAACTTTGTGACCGATGTTCAAGATCTATAGGGTATATATAATTAGCTTGTCGACCTGAAAAGACTGGATTGCTAATTTAATATGCAAGTACTTGAGCATAACTGTTCTATGTCCTAGGCACTGCAGTAATGTGTAGGACACAGACTACTAATTTTTTATATATTGACATTCTTTTGGCTTTTTTCATTTATCATAGGTGTTAGTCGTTTACTCGAGCATCTGCATGCAAAAGGAGTTCCGATTGCCTTGGCAACTGGGTACATTTCATCCATCTCGTGTTAATTTTTTGTCTTTTACTTTATTTTGGGTTAAAGAAAAGAGATTTATTTCATGTTATGCATCTATCTTGAAGGACTTTCTATAAAAAAGTTGTTTTGCCAATTTGCTCCACAGTTCTCACAAGCGACATTTTGAATTGAAAACGCAAAGACATGGTGAAATGTTTTCTCTGATGCATCATGTTGTTCTTGGTGACGACCCTGAAGTTAAAAAAGGCAAACCATCACCGGATGTATTTCTTGCCGCAGCCAAGAGATTTGAGGTATGCCAATTAATGAATTTTGTACACTTGATGACAAATATGTCTGCAAGGATCACATATGCCTTTTCTTTTCCTGATTTGAATTGAGAAATGACACACGCATTTGACAACAAAAGTCGACAACAATTTGGATGGTTAACTACATTCAAATATGTGGTTAATTAAGCTCACTGAATAATTATTAATGAATATAATAAGGTGTCACAACTCATTAGCTATCCACTTAACGTAATTAACTATATTTCAAGTGTTTAGATATACATGATATTCATTATAACCATCTAAATTATGTTAAATATACATGATATATCTATTAACCAAAATTTGTGTTCAATTATACACTTCTAAATTGTAGTTATTGACATTCAAAATCATGGTTAATTGTGTTATATGGATGATTAATGAGTTGTGACACCATGTTATATTCATTAATCATCTAATAAACATAATTAGCCTTGTATTTGAATTGCATTAACCATCTAAATTTTGTTGTCACATTTCCTGTCAAAATAACACAACTCATTTGAATTCTGAGGTGGGGTTCATTTTAATCATTATTGTTCAATTTCCCACTTTGTTGAGTTTGTGATCATACATAGTGATGTTTTAGTTAATGACACATTCATTGTTGATCAACAGGGTGGACCAGTAGATCCATGTAACATACTTGTTTTTGAAGATGCACCCTCTGGAGTTCTTGCAGCTAAGAATGCCGGGATGTAAGTTGTTTGAAGCACTCAATGACATTTTCTAATTTGTTTTTTTTAACTAAACATATATGATGAAACAAGATAGAAAGAAAATGATAACTAATCGACCGAGTCCATGGTTGTACATGATCTGTTTGTATTCAAGCTGCAGTGCACCTAACTACTATTAACCACCACTAAAGAACTAATAGAATCAGAAAACTATCTATCTGTCACGCACTAGCTGCTCAATATTTGTTTATAACATACTATGGTTTACAAAGCATGCTAACATTTAGCAGAATGTGCGCATAATATAATGCTACGTCTATCAATTTCAGATCCTATATGTTCACTAGGCTCTTCCAGTTTTTTTTCCCTCTCTCATATATATTATCGATAATTGTTGATATAATAATGTTTGTTACCTATATATATAGAGAGAGAGACATACACTTACACATACACACAAAGACTATGGTTGCTAGTATGGATTGTAATTGGTTTAGCTTTGAAGGTTCGGTGATTAATTTTGCTACCAAGCCTCACTAAACACTCCGTTGTGATGATGTTTACTCGTTCCAATTTTTTTTGGGTTCTTAGATTAAACACGGATACATGCATTGTGCAGTTGGAATTAGTATTTTGTTGTTCAATTTGTTGATTTTTGCTTGTTACAACATGTCTTGCAGGTCGGTTGTTATGGTTCCAGATCCAAGGCTGGACAAATCTTATCATGATACAGCCGACCAAGTTTTGAACTCATTGTTGGATTTCAACCCTAGTGAATGGGGTTTACCTCCATTTGAAGATAATGGAAGTTAAATGCGAGTTTCCAAATGCAGGTTTGGATATGTGTTTCCTTGAGGTGTGTATACACTTTATCGAGTGTACACCGAACATTTTTTAAAATCAATTTTAACATTTGTGGTATGGCTCACTGTATTGTAGGAAGCAATTTGAAAATATTTTTACACTGATTGTTTTGATCATTCTCCATTGTGTGAGACATGGTCTAATTTATTCAATGTAACCGGAGTATTATTTTCTATAAATTCGTACATGTCCTTTTTAAAAACATAATATGGGTCTCGAAGTAATAAAACCTTCAAAAAGCAAAAGACAAAGTGAGGGTACCCCTATACTTAGTCTTATATCCCTATAACTTTCTTAAATTCCACCTTTATCCTCTTAATTTTCAAAAAATAAAAACTTAAAAAATTGATATTTTTTTCTCTAACATTGTCAAATATTCGGAATAGAAAAATTAGTATCCAAAATATTCAGAACACAGCATAAATATTTTGAATTTTTAAAAATGAAAATATCTGGTCTTCAGAATTTTTAAGTTTAAAAAAAAATCAAAATATAGTTAATGTTTCAGATATTTTAAAATATAGAATACCGAATTTTGTAAATAAAAAAAAAAAAAAAGATTGAACATGAATTGTTCCATGCTTTTAAATGTTTTCAATATTAATGGACAATTGGAAAAAAGTGTCAGAACACCATGGTGAGTTGATGAATATTTTGACTTTCTTTTTTTAAAGTAAACATAATTGACATACTAATCTCAATTAATATTTTTCATACCCATCAGGTCAAACTCAAGACCACAAAATAGTTTAGTAACTCGAATATCTACCTTTTTTTTGCCATAAATACTTTGGTTAATATTTCTTAATTTTTTTTCTTAAAAAAAATGATAAATTTCATCGTAATTAATTCACAAGTCCCGAATTCAAACTCGGGATAAGATATTTAATCTAATAATATCGGTATTTGTCAATTGAGCTAAAACTTAAGAACAATATTTCGTAAGTTTTTAATTCAACGTATTTCAATATATCATTTAAAGTTTTTAATAATTTTTTTTATTTAATTGCTTCAATTAAAAACAATATATTTAGTCTTTAAAGCTTTAGTTCAACTGACAATATCCATATTGTTAAATTGAACGTTTTGTCTCGAATTCAAATTTAAAAACTCTGAGTTAATTACGGTAGAATTTACTATCATCTTACAAGATAAAAATAAACAGTACATTTAAAATTTCATCAATTTTTAAGGGGTCTTTCATGGTTTTTATTTTTCATTATAACTAATAGGAGTTTTGATGTTTTCACTTAAACGACTAGCTCCAAACAATATGAGTGAGCAAGTTGGTGGGTTTATTCTTTTCCATTAATATTTCTCTTCCTCATATTCCTGTCTTCAGTGTTCACTTTGTGTACTTTTCAACAAGAAAAAATGTTTTCACTGTGTAATGGTATTGTTAAGTGGTCCTCTATATTTATCTTTTTCTGTGGTCCATGTATTAATTTAAATTTAGGAGGTTGAGCCGTTAAAGCCAATTTAAAGGTTCGAAATTTAAATTGATGGTTCAACTTTGTCATAAGCAACCAGTTCCAAAATTAAAAATTGAACAAGATTAACAAGATCTATAGTTGTCCAATTTGAAAAGGGTACTATAGTTTTGCTTCTCATACCACCGTTTGAAAAGAATACACATACTCAGATACTCATTCGTCTTAAATTATAAATAAATAAATAAAATTCACTTTTTTTCCTTAAATTTTAAGCAAAAATTGACTAGTTTTCTCCAAAAATACCCTTATAGTATTTATTGAGTTTGTCTTCTTTAAATATTGTTTTCCAACATCAATAAATAAGAAGTTGAAGCATTCTCATCCGGATTAATTGAATGGATCGTATAAGACAAAAAGTCAAGAGTATTAGTTTTGTTTAGGTTTTCAAAGCCAGCAAGGTTGAGAGAGAAATACATTCAATTTTCAATTAGAGAAATGAAGTGTAATTTAGGAAATACAATTATATTTTTTTTGGTAAATTTGAGAACATTAAATAATGATAATTAATTTTCTTAATAAGTGTGAATTGCTTTTCTTTTCTTTTTTTAATAATTTGAGACCGAGAGAATATGTACTCAAGTGAATATCAATATTTGTACTCTTACTATATAAAACTTACAAATCTATACGTAGAATTTGTTACTCTCATTTTAACTAAATAAATTAATAAATTACAAATATCATATCATTAAAACAATTAATAAACTGTTCAAACACCATATATATGTCAACAAAAGCTTTTCGTAAACAAAAGTTTTTCATTTTTATTATAATTGATTTCACTAATTAACTAGTTTTAAGAAGTATGATACAGTTCAACAAAAAGATAAATAATTAAGTAAAATACTGAATTATTTGAAATGATTTAATAAAAAAAATAATAACTACAATAAATATATGATACATTTTAAGAATGGTCATAACTAAGCTAACAAATCTTGATTTACTTGTAATCAATACTAATGAACTTATAACTACTTGTAACATAATTGTATTAATATCTAACAATTCCTGCAAATTGAAAGTGTGAATTACTATTTCTAATTTAGAATGAACAATGCAATTCATGATAATTACAAAAAAGTATAAGCTGTAATCACATTGATTACATAAAAAAATTGATGTAGAAAATAGTAGTAGTTAAAGTGTTTAACTCATATAATTTTAGACCTATTTGATTTTTTTATTTGTTAATTTTGTTGACAAAAAATTGAAGTGATTAATAGCGTAAAATTTGGTATGAATTTTGTTATTAATTAGTTAGGTAATATGTTATGTTTAATGGATTTAAATTTGAACAATGAGATAATGAAATTAGGTTAATTTATTTGGTGTTTTTTTTTTAAAAATATTTTATAAATGTCATGAACATTTTTTTATCCCTAGTTCGGTTTAATATTAAAACAAATATATTATACATATTAAGTGATACAATCGAATCATCTGAATTAATTCGATTTAGTTATTTGATTCGATCAATAATTCAGTGGTTTAACCACTGATTTAATATACTTAACAATTTAATGTCTGAACTGACTTTTAAAATATTGTTTATAAGGTCACTTGCACTTTTCAATTTGAACTTTTTCATTTAATTAAATGACGCCGTTTCACATGAGTCATAATATAATTAATTTAATTAATTAATTTAATTAATTAATTAATTCTTACATGATGTACTTTAAAACTAGTCACCAAGTAAATACTAGTTTACACATAAATAAGCTCATAATTCGGATTGTAAAAGATAAAACTTAAGAGACACTATAGACAATAGATGTAATTACTAATTACTTCAAAACTTACTAGAATACTGTAGGGTGGAGGACTCTGTACAAATGCAAAAGTTAATGTCAAATCCTTAATTGTGTGCCCTCAAACTAGCAAGGGAACACATCTATGATAGTTCAATACAGATTGTTACTTTAATGACAACATGCATATTGGACCATTATATAATTAAGCTAACAAACACCACTTGATTATTAGAGGGGCAGTACAATGGGCTTAATCAGCTAGCTAGCATCACTCAAATTGCATGTCTATGTGTGTATCAACATAGAAGAGCATTTATAATTAAATTTTTGGTTAAATATGTATAAAAATTTCATCATTTTCGTTTTAGTTTTTATAAAATAAAAATACTATTTTTAGTCCTTACAAAATTATTCAATAAATAGTTTTAGTCTTTGTTGAAATAAATTATGTTTAATTGTCTTTCAATTTAAAAATTTTTGAATGATTTTTTGTAAATATGTTTAAAATATTATAAAAAATCCTCCACAAAATTAGAAGTTTTTAATCCGAAATAAGTTAAATATGAATTTTTTAAATGTAAAAAACTCAAGATAAAAGTAACGAAAATATGAACTTAAAAATTGAATTTTGAATTTGTTTTTTTATCGACGAACATTTTATTATGAGTTAAACATGCCCCTAAAAATTCATTCAAAAATATACATTGACTTAATTTTAAGGAGTAAAATTGCATGCATAATAATTTTATATTGACTAAAAAATATATTTTTATTTTGCATACACTAAAATTAAAATATTGAAATTTTATCGGAATTAAAAATTTATTTAACCCTTAATTTTTTTTTATCAACAACTAAATTTTTTTTGTTATTATTGAGTCTCTTTTTTAGCACAATTAAAGAAGAAAAAACAACTCTAATACTACATGATCAATCAAATCATCAAAAGGTTATTAGGCTAAGGTATGGTATACTAGTACTTGCCTCGCTAATTAACTAGCTTTCCATCAAAAGCTGTTGAATTACACCAAATGATATGATGACGAAATTAAATAAATTAACAAAGCTAGCTAATCCCTAATTCTGATTAAGGGAAATGGTTTAAACTTTTTTAGTCATTATCGTTTGGTACTCTAGAATGAATGCTTGAAATGAAGATCTTAGATTCTTAGCCTCATGCTTTCCTTTTGAATTGAAAGTTACTTAATTTGCAGGTACAACTCCAACAATAAAATAACACATAATTAAGATCCTAATAATATACTATAGGACATTTTATATAAAAGTAAAAATCTAAAATAAAAAAATTTAAAAAAAAAAGTGGTGAGAGTGCCAAAAAATAAGAATGGTAAGTGCAATTTTTAATTAATTTCGCATTAGAATTCAGTATGTGTCGGATTAACCTCGATTCAAAAATTACTCATGAACAATCTCGACTATTAATTGAAAATAAGCCAGTTGTGAAATGTGATAGCGTCATCCAATTGAAGTATGGAATTTGATTCCAACATAAGTAGTAGTATTATGAAAAAAAATGCAATAATTCTTACTCTCTCTTTTGATCATTTTTTAATAAAGAGAGAAAGTGAAATTAAGAGAAAGACAAATTAGTTGAGTCTACACACAAACATATATATTTTTTTAATTATTTTAAAATTATATATATTATATTTTTTGGTTATTATTATAAACAAACAAAAAATATTAAATTTTGATCACTGTTATAAGTAAAAGTTAATTAATTTTGACTCATTTAATGTTATTATTTTTAATATACCAATTATTTAATTTAAAATATTTAATGTTGATAATTAAATATTTAACATTTAAAAGAGACAATTTAGTAAATTTAACTTGTATTTTACCAAAAACTTATAAAATTAATTATAATTAACTATATTTCTTAATAACTTTGAAAGTAATTTTTTTTACTTATAATAATAATGGGAGGAAATATTAAATTATTTTTTTTCTATCTTTTATATATGTCTAAATAATATAGCTAAATTCATATCACCATATACGAATTATTCGAGATAGAGAAAACTGTAATAATGGAGAGAAATTAAAAAAAAGACCCAAATAAAAAATAACCATGTGCAAATTGGAAAAACGCGCCCTTAATTTATACAGAAGCACATCTCTACATGTACTCTCAATTTGATTATATTAATTAACTTATTATTAACCAGCAATTCTTGCTTGCTTTATATTTTCACTTCATTTCTATTATTATTAAATAAAAGATTATTATTAAATAAAAGTGAGTAAACAAAAATTGATGTATTTTATTTAACTCATTTTTACTTATAAATAGAAATAGAATCAGAAGAAATACTCTTTAGCTCATTCTATATAGATCATTCCTGACCATTGTATAAAATGCATTTTCTAACCAACTTCAAATTTATTTTTACTTTATTAAAGTGTTTTTTTTTTCTTTCCAAAAAGCACAATTAAAATTAACATCTCCAAAATTATGATTGACCGTGCATCTTTCAGGTGTTGATGTGCTGCTAGCTTATGCCTCTCTTGTACTTGCTGTACCTAATTTCCTTGAGTCCCCCTTGGCTGGAAGTATCCGAATTCGCTTTGCCACACGTACAAAATCTCTAATCAAATTTAAAATGCAAATACATAACCATCAGAATGCTTATAAGAAATTAAAAAAAAAAAAAAAAAAAAAAAAAAAAAAAAGCTTATACAAAATTTGAATTAAGGATGAAAAATCAAAGACAAAAAAAACAAGAAACTCGTATCAAATTTCTGTTACAAACCACTAAAAAGAGTTGAAATTACTAAAAAAAATTTAGAAAGGAAAAAATGTAATCACTATAGAATTAGACAGCAATTTATATTTTTTATCATTCGTTAATTTTATTTATTCTATTTTATATAAGCAAATGTAACACTAATGTTATATATATTCATTTAGTTAATTGAGAAGCTAAGGTAGCATTTCTAAAGAAACAAAAAAAAAAAAAATAAAGATATATAATTGAGAGTTACTTACTTCCAACTAAGGTCACCAGCAAGTAAAAGATCATTCTCGATGTCTTCATAAGCAATAAGATGACCAGGAATGGCATTAGAGAGATCAAGATGATCGTCGTCGTCGTGTTCTGTGCCGTCCACAAACATCTGCCGGAGAGCCTTGGCGAGACTTCGGTAGCTTCCATGATTATGAAGGCTAATGCGTTGGCAAATCGTACGGCCCTCCAACACAACTGTCACGGCAGGAACAACTGCTGATACAAGATCTTCATCTTCCACTCCAAGGAACCCTTCAAGTTTGTTATACTTTCCCATATTGCTTTTCTTGTTACTAGTATTGCCATAGACACTCAAAGATGAAGAATTTGAAGATGCACCTATTATCTTTTGTCTTCTATCATCTTGTTGCCATCTTTGGGGGTCAAAACTGTTCATCATATGTATTGATCAGTAGTTGTGAAAATTAATTAAGCTAATGAAAGAAGAAGAAGAAATTAATATGTGTCAATTAAACTGTTCGTTGGGCACTATATATCTTTGATGAATGTTTAATATTCTCTCAACAAAATTTTGAAGAGAAATGTTAGTGATTCAAATATATAAAGTTTTCTTTCAAAGTGTGTTAGAAGTTATGTATTTAAAATTTTAAGAGTTTAAATTTTTCTCTTTTCAAAACGAAGTTATTATTTTTAATTTTTTAATAATGTCCTTAAAATATTACATTCAACTTTAAAATATCAAAGTGATCACTTGTACTCTCTTGTCTCATTTTTTTCTTTTGTGTGTCTCAAATTATTTATTATTTTACAATATTATATATATTTAATTTTTTTTTGTTAATATATATATATATATATATATATATTTATTGTATCTCAATTTATTAAATTTTTTATTAAATACATTTAATTTTTGTTATCTTATAAAAAATAATAAATTTCACCATAATTAGTGAGGTTAGATCTCAGAATAAACGTAATACTATTAATATTTATCAATTAAATTAGAACTTAAATACATTAACTACATTTAATTTAATAAATAAAATTTATTTTATTATTAATAACAACAAAAACTAATAATTTAAAATGAGAGGGATATAATTAATTTGTTGAAAAATGAAACGTAGATAGAGTCGTGATGTGAGAAAGTGAGAGAGATGGCACAAATGTCGGGAGTGGTCAGATAGGTGTCTAGAATCCACCCCACTCTCGTTCCTTAATTGGTTTTCTTTTCTCAAGACCATTTAATATACTCTACTCCCCTAACTTAATTTCTTCTTGTCAAACTATATCACTCGTTAAATAATCACATTCATTCAAATCAATAGGATATATAAAACAGGATACATAAAATGTAACTTAAATTCAGAGTGTTAAAATTAAAAATGTTGAGTTTGTGAATAAATTCCCAATAGTAGTAAAAATTAGCAAAATATATATAAACATAAAAAAATTAAAGTTTTTAAAATACACATATTTTTAGATATATAATGTTTATGACCTAGTCATTGACTATAACGAAATAAACTTATTAATTTAAAATTAAATAAATACTGCAAAAAGACGAAAAAAATTATATAATATCGCATTAAAATGAAAACAAAACAATGTTATACATTAACATGAAGAAAAAAACATGAAGAAAAAAACTATATCTATGCAAAAACCACTTTTTTAGATAAAAATGAAAGAAAAAACAATGCAAGAAGTGATTCCAAACTAAAAATTACTCTAAATCACTCTTCTTTTAATAGATAAAAAATAAAAAAGAAGAAATAGAGACAAAAAGGAGAAGGCAGCCAAGTTTTACAAATTTAAAAGCTTTATCTTATTAATAGAATACATATAAGAAGTAAAATATTATTAGTCACTCTCTTATTATATTTATTATATTTATTATATGTATCATATTATATTATTTCATACAAGTTAATTAAAGAGAAATTGTAGATATACATAGATAGATATTTGTTACAGTTAGTTTGAGTTTGTTATGGGTAATTACAAGTTGTTAGTACTAATTGTAGTTATTTAAGATTTGTCATATATAAAGTATATCATATCATTACGGATGAGAATATGTCAGACCGATCATCAGGGATCTATGATCTAGTCTGCGTCAAATTCAGGTTAGGCTAGACTTTTTTTTTTTTAAACACACAAGGTCAAGGTTTCTAACAAAGCATATTTAGTTTAAAAGGTCATATTACAAGCCACATAATAAGATTTTTAGGTCTATTAGGCCGACCTATTTTAATAAATATAAATAATATTTTTTACTACTATAATTATTATATTAAAATTTGATTTGTTTGTTAGGTATTCAACTTTTAGAAATTTACTCATATTAACCTTGTTTAGTTTTTAACATATTTAAATGTATTATTATAAAATATAATTGAAGTAGGATGTGTATAAAGTCATATTATTCAAAATATCGTTTAAATATCAAAATAGAACTTAATTTCATTGACATATTAACTCGTTAACCTATTTAAAGATATGTTTGATTACTTATTCAAAAAATTTAAAATAAAATAGGCTCTTAGCATGTTAACATGTTATACCAGACTTCTATTAAAGTCATACTTAGGCCTAAAAAATAAGGCTATGAAAGGTCACGGGTCAAACTTAGGTCTTGAATTTTTTACAGGTCAGACTTAGGCCTAACAAAACCTAACTCCGTCTGACCTATTTCCATCCATACACATCATCATTGTCATTTACTTTTAGTGATCCATCATTATAATTTTTTAATTAAAAAATAATGTGACATATGATATGATGACATGAAATGATTAACACCTATGAAGTTGCAATTAAACTCTCTCAAAACTTCAGTTTCAACTTCAAAAATTATTCATTTTTGTAACTTTATTAATAACACATGAATAATTAATACATATAGATGTTTCTATATGATTAAATTATATGTCACGTCATTTATAATACTTCATACCACCATTTTTTTTAAAAAATCTAAGAGATAATCAAATTTTAAAATAGATAGTTTAGTTATGTGAATTGATTAAATTTATTTAATCATTA
>JBBPBQ010000002.1:2295406-2319466 GCA_037974755.1 Cicer yamashitae
TTTACTAGTAATAGATTTCTTCAAAAAATCACTTTATAATAAAATTAACATATTTAAGATTGTTTGTTATAAAATAGAAAAAAAATATTTTAAATTTAAATATTGTATTTTTTTAGACTGTATTTGTTTTCCCAGGAACTTTTTTTAAACTTCCATCAACAACTATTTTCAAATAACTTTAAGTATCTTTTAGATTTTTTTTATGTATATTCTTAATTCTTTTAGAATGGTAACAACAACTCAAATGCTCCTACATAAATTTTGTTATAAAAAAATAGTATCAACAAACTAAACATTAGTAATAGCGATCTTAAATGAATTTTATTATTTTAGTTTTGAATATATTTTTATCAAAACAATGGTTACATACACATCTAGAAAATATAATTGTTAGAGAAAATAAAAGTGAACACCAATTTCATTCTTTTCATCATTAATTTATGTTGGTAATTTACTCTTTTCTAATAGTGATAAATCATGAAGATTATTTTAGAAATAATGTATGCATTAAAAAAAATGTCTTTTCTATAATAAAGTTAGCTATTTTCAAAAAATAAAATAAAAAACTGTACCAAAAAAGTATGCCAAATAATGTGTCACTTTCCCCACTAGTTTAAAATTCAAACATAAATAAATAACTTCACGTGAAGTTAAATTGAACCAGTGTGTGGCTGAGTGGATATTTGCAAACTCGTTTTACTAAAATTGAACACCAAGAAGGGGTATGTGGGAGTAATTAGGGAAGTGTAGATAGGAAGCCCCAAGAAAATATCATTAAAACATTCACGTCAAAAAACAAAATTGATTCAACGAGTAGTGGGCCGCGTTTCCTACAGTGGGCTATTGGGCCACCCGAAAATAATAAAAGCCCATCACAATTTCATCGGCAACAAAACCCTAACTTTTTCCCTTTCAATCTGCGTCTGAGAGAAGAAATCCTTCACCGTTTCAGCGTCTCCGTTCCAAAATGGCCGTGAGTATTTTTTCGCTTCCATCATCTTCTACGCATTCAATTATCTTATTATCGTTGTACCTTAATGCATTGCTCTAAAGCTACAGTTTATGGACGAATCTGAACTAATTTTCTTAAGCATTAGTTGTATGGAAATTTCTGGCAAATTGATTTAATGTGCATTTTATTTTCTAATTCATGTTTTGCAGACTATACCTGTTAATCCCAAACCCTTTTTGAACAATTTGACTGGGAAGCCTGTTATTGTGAAACTAAAATGGGGAATGGAGTACAAAGGTAGGTCCTTTATTATGTTGTAAATTTTATTTTGTTTGATAACAGTTTCATGTTTCTTTTCCGTGTTTATTTGATGGGGAATTATAAACTGTATGCTATTTTATAAGGTATTAATTTGTGTTTTTTTGCAGGTTATCTTGTATCAGTTGATTCGTATATGAACTTGCAGGTACAATTCCAGACACTCTCACGAGTGTTCTTTATGATAAGATTTGTTTGGTACTTCTTTGCTTTGTTGTTAAAACTGTTTTTTAATATTTGTGAACCTGTGTAGTTGGCCAACACTGAAGAGTACATTGAGGGATCATTTACTGGAAATTTAGGAGAGATTTTAATCAGGTAACTTGCATCTCCTTAACTATTTTATTGCTAGTGGTTTAGGTCTTTTGCTAGTACACGCTCATGAATTTTTAAATTAGAATTTTCTTTTTACTGTGTTTTTTATTTAATGTAAAAATTGCAAACTAAGTTTTGTTTATCCAGCATTTGATCTTTTTTTGTACTCTGCTTTATTACATGTGTGCTGAGCCAGGGAGAAATAATCAGTATATGATATTTGAATTCTGCTGATTTTTTATTTGAATAAAGTGATCCAAACCTAAGTGTTTTATAATTATAATGCTCATTGTTTCTATTAGCAGCTATAGTGACGCTATAGAGGCTAGAGCTATACCATAGTGGAATTTAAAGAAGTCACCATTGTTCTGTAATACACAATTTAGTTCAAACTACAAAGTGTTGTTTAATAGTGGCTATAGCTGGTTGTAGCACTAAAGTGTTGCAGGATTCAAACAAACCATTATTTTTTGCGATCTGCGATTGACAACACTGAAATTGCTAAAAACACTTTCTACAATTCTTTTGCTTATTTTGGTGGTTTGGTTAGCTTAGATATGTCTTAGTTATGCGATAGGATATTTTTATCAAACCCAAATGAAAACAAACTGCAAGAGTTTGATGAAGTGATAAGTTATACTGCGGTTGTGTTTATTATCTAAATTTTGAACCCAAATATTTTTAGTAATGGTGAAATTCACGTCATACTGTTATCCTAAATAAACTTTTTTTACTAGAAGGGTGAGTGTGTGACATCTAGTGGTGTTTATTTCTTAACATAGTCAAAATGTCTAGCAGTGACATTAGAAATAATATATGTATTACTTTCTCTGAACCTATTGTGCGTGTGTCTTTGTTCCTTTGAACATAACAGTATTATTATTTATGTCTCTGACTTCTCATAAGAGTGTGATTTCTCATATATGATAGTCAGAGTCTTATCTCTTTCTCTGTATTTGTAGATGCAACAATGTTCTCTACCTTCGTGGGGTACCAGAAGATGAAGAAATTGAAGATGCTGCAGAAGACTAGAATGAAAAAAATCAGCTAACTGTTATGGGCATAAATAGAACTCAATTTGTTTTTACTGTTTTTGTATCTTCACCTAAATGCAGGTGTTTATCTTTGTGTAGTTATGTGTAGAGATTTGAATCAATGATTCCTTTGATGTTGGCGTGATTCAACGTAAATCTGATGTTTAGACTCTTTTTAAAGTAACATAGTTTTATGTGGATTTTTAAGAATTAATATACAAAAATGTCCTTATTTTTTTTGGATTCTCAAGAGGTTGCGAGGCAAAGATGCAGACCATGTAAAAGATGATTTTTTTCCTATTTTATGAGGCTGCATGACATTTTTGTATATTAATTTTAAAGTAGAGTATTTTAAAAAATTTAATTTCAAAAGAAATTATATGGAAAAAAGATCCGTTTTATGTTATAAATAGTGAAATTAAATAACTGAAAGAAAAAGTAAATACAGTAAATCCCACCGGTGTCCAAAATACGCCCATTCAATCACTAATAAATAAATACTTTTAATCTCTATTTTGTTTAAAATTAAGTTAGTTCTTCTCCATGTTTTACAATTTGTATGATTTTTGTTGTCTTTATTTTTTATGATGTTGAATGTTCAATTATGAAGTGTCTCTTATGATACAATTAAATTGGATAAAATTAAATTTATCTGATTAATCAATATCAATTTATGAAAGAGAAAAATATTAAATATAATCATATTTATTTAATTTAATTGTGTCACGTCAATATCACGAAACGTATTGGATACCAAGATAATCAATATAGATATAATAATGGTAGCATCCACAGGCAAGTGACCGGTCCTAACATCTGTTGGTTCCCCATCTAGCCAAAAATTTAAGCACATAAATTCGTGTCAATTCAAACTTCCAATGCTTCTTCTTTAAATGATGAATCGTGGATAGTTCATTACCACATACAAATATACTACAGATACAATTTGTTTTTGATTTGAATGTGCAACTGCTAAGAGTCTGAACAACGCACTACCTTGCAATAAGTATAGCTTAGCCTTGAGAATTCCTTCTTTACCCAAAAATAAAACATAGTAAATCCCTTTTTTTTGTACGCAATTTATTTAGGATTAAATATGCTGTAAGCATTTTCGTTCTCGATCTTGAATGCTTAACGCGTTAGCCTTTTACGGTTTAATAATTAATAATTTTAAATTTCGCCCTTGCAAAATTTAAAAAATTTAATTTTAGTCTCTGCAAATAAAATAAAAGTTTAGTCTCCGCAAAATATAATAAAATTGATTTTAGTTCCTATATAATAAAAAAAAAACTGTTTTACTGTATATGATTTTTATAATAAATTATAATTAGTATATTATAACTATTATCATTTTTATTTAGAATATATATAATAATATTTATAATCGCAAAATACTAGATTATGAAAAAAATTATAGTTAACATAATTTTCGTGTTGTTCGTTGGAACATACAATTAATATATGAAATAAGTATTTGTCTCTAATTAATTAATTAGATTTAATTTTTTATGTCTTCTAAATAAATATGAAAATTATTATAATATACTAATTACAAATGTATTATAAAAATTATGCACGGGTAAAAGTGTGACAGTTAAAATTAGTATTTTTTAATACGTCAACATAAAAATAAGAACAATTATAATACATTAACTATAATTTTTTTTAAGTTCTTTGTTTGAAAATGAGTCTCTATAGAAACCGGTAGAACGTATAATTATTGACATGATAAACGTTGGTAATTAATCAATTAGTTAAATTTATTATTTTTATATTTTTTAAATAAAAATGATAATAATTATAATACACTAATTATAATTTATTATAAAAACCGTATACGAAATTAAAACTATTTTTTTTATTATATAACGACTATAATTTATTTTGAATGGACAAAAAACTAAATTTATTAGATTTTGCAAGAATAAATTTTAGATCATTAATTATTCAACCGTTAAAAGCTAACGGTGTTAAGTATCGTGGACTAAAACGAAAACGTTTATATTTTGAAGGAATTTAAACTAAAAAATTTATTTCGTATGGACTAAAATCATTTTCTTTTTTGCAGCATTGATTGCATATTTAAATTATTTATTTATCTAATAAACATGAAAATTACATTTAATATTATTTTCATTATTTATCTTTTTTAGTTTTAAACTTTTATCTTTAATGTAAAGTAAATTATCATAAATGTAGAATTCAATCAAGTTAATTTGGAATTTTATCCGAGTTAACGTGGTCCAATCACTTTTTTTGTGAAACTTTAATAATAAGTTTAGTACATTAGAAACTTAAATTAAAAGCTATGTTTGGCAAGGAGAAAAACTAGCTTATAGCTTATAAGCTATAAGAGTTATTTGGTCACGGTTGATTATAAGTTTTTATCTTACAATGTTGTTGTTTTTTTTTATATAAATTAATTCAAATAATTTATGAATTTATAGTTTATTATATTTTTTTTTCAATTTTATTCTTATTATTGTAATTAAAATCATTTTTATCTTTCAAAATTTATTTATTATAATTTAAAATAAATAATTTTAAAATAATTTAAATAAATAACTTATTTGTAAATAACTTACATAATTTAAATTATAAAATAATTTTAATAGATGATATTTTAAAGAATAATTAAAAATAATTTATTTATTATAATTCAAAATAAATAAACTAAATAAATAAAATATAAGATTAATAATTAATTTATTCATGATAATTTAAACTTATTTATAAATTATATAATTATAAAATATATAATATTTTATAGTAACTAATTTATTTATTTTTAATTTAAAATAAGTAAAATGGAAAATAAAATAAAAAATATAATAGATTCATAAATTTTAAATTACTATTTCTAAAATATTTTAATTATTAATTAATAAAATTTAATTTTAATTTAGAATTTATTTTATATAATTTTACATTTTAAAATTAAATTATCAATTTTATCAAACAATTTAATTAATTTAGCAACTATACGCTATTAACTAATTATCAAGAAATGCAATAAATTCTTTACCGTAAAAAAATAAGCGAGCAATGGTTTCAATAAAGAAAAAAACAAGCGGAACAATTTGGCTCTGGGATATAATTATTTTCTTCAATAATTAATGGTGCGATAAAATCAAGTTGGTAGCTCAAAACTTAGAGAACAAAATTGTTCGATGGGCACCCTAACAAGAGTGTGAACATTGTGTGAGTAGCCATATCATATTCTTTTTTTCTTTTTTCAAAAAGTAAAAGTTATTTATGAATCTTTAGGGCGTTTTCAATTTAATTGTTGAGCCATATTAGTTTACCTTTTAATAAATACAACTTTGTAAACTTGATATAAAAATCATGACAACACTATAAAATAGTAGCACCAAATTACGAGTTAGGTTGATTCTGTTGAAACAATGAATAATGCGCAGCGGGTAAAAAGGAGAAGAAGAAAGAAAACGATTTGCAAAAAAAAAACAGATTGGTCTGTCAGTCCAGGATTGATCTTCTTGTTAATCCAAGATCGATCCTAGATCAATCCTCACAGCAAAAACTTGTTATTCACTTACTGTCAAAAATTACATAAATTCACATACAAGCTGTTAGTTATATAGGCCTGTTATATTATGATGCAAGGCAACTAACTAACTAACTAACTATAACAACCCTCTAAACATGACAGTTATGGATTAAACCCAACACTTTCCCTTAATTCATAACTGTTGAACACTTATAACACCAAGCTTCTTTCTCAAAAACTCAAATCTGTCAAGCTTCAGGGCCTTTGTAAAACCATCTGCTAGCTGCACTTCAGTTGGGCAATATTGCACCTCAATCATTCCATTGTTCACTTGCTCTCTAATGAAATGGAACCTTGTATCAATATGTATACTTCTGCCATGTGAGATTGGATTTTTAGCAAGGCTGATTGCTGACTTGTTATCAATTCTGAGTTTAAGAGGCTTCATCACTTCACACCTTAGTTCCTTCATCACTGAATCCAGCCATATTGCTTGACATGTTGCAAATGTTCCTACAATATATTCTACCTCGCAAGATGAAAGTGCAGTCACTGGTTGCTTCTTTGTACACCAAGATATGGCTGCTTCATTGAACTTGAAAACATAACCAGATGTACTCCTTCTATCTGTGATGTCTCCACACCAATCACTATCCGAGTATCCAATGAGTTCACTTCCTTCACCTTGGCTGCCATTAGGGAATAACAGACCAAACTCCTTTGTGCCTTTTACATACCTAAGTATTCTTTTAGCAGCTATCAAGTGAGTCTTCCTTGGATCATTCATGAATTTGCTAATTACACTGACTGAGTAGCATATGTCAGGTCTGCTGTTGCACAAATATCGCAGTGAACCAACCATTTGTCTGAACATTGTTGGATCAACCCTTTCTTCCTCACTGCACTCATCAATCTTTGAGCTTGTCTCTGATGGATTTGAAACTGAATTGCAGC
This sequence comes from Cicer yamashitae, assembly GCA_037974755.1. Taxonomy (NCBI): domain Eukaryota; kingdom Viridiplantae; phylum Streptophyta; class Magnoliopsida; order Fabales; family Fabaceae; genus Cicer; species Cicer yamashitae. Next base: position 2,302,488 of record JBBPBQ010000002.1, read on the forward strand.
TATTCATTTCAAATTTTTTCAGCAATTCTCTTATATACTTTTGCTGATGCATTACTGTTCCTGTTTTCAACTTCATAAATTCCATTCCTAGGAAGAATGAGAGTTCACCTAGATCAGTCATTTCGAATTCAGATTTCAGCTTGTTTTTCACCCTTTCAATCTCTGATGCTTTGCTTCCAGTAATGAGCAAATCATCCACATATAAACAGATTATCATTGTTTCTTCTGCACTTGAATTCTGCACATATACACCACACTCTACTGCACACTTTGTGAAGCCTATCTGAATTAGGAACTGATCGATCCTCTTATTCCAGGCTCTAGGGGCCTGCTTCAAACCATACAAAGCTTTATGGAGTCTATACACCATGTTTTCCTTGCCTTGTATTTCAAATCCAGGAGGCTGTGACACAAACACAATCTCTTCAATTGGACCATTTAGAAAGGCTGATTTTACATCCAAATGGTAGAGTGACCACCTTCTCTTGCAAGCTAAAGCCACCACTAATCTTATAGTCTCAAGCCTTGCAACTGGAGCAAACACTTCATTGTAATCAATACCATGTTTCTGTAGGAATCCTTTAGCTACCAGTCTGGCCTTATGTTTTGAAATTTTCCCATCAGGATTGATCTTCAATTTGAAGACCCACTTCACATCAATCTTCCTTTTCTTGTCTGGCAGGTTAACTAGTTCCCATGTTTGATTCTTCTCAATTGATTGGAGTTCTTCCATCATAGCTTTCTTCCATACATCTTTCTTCAATGCTTCTTCATAATTGAGAGGTTCAGAGTCTGCCAATAATGCAAAGTGAATGATATCACCTTCATCATTTACTGCATTATCAGAAATTAATTCACAATCATTCAACCTGCTTGGAATTTGTCTGATTCTTTGAGGTCTCACTACTGCTGCCACTTCTTCTGGTTCACCTGCATCATTATTGATCACTTCTTCATCCTCTGATTCATCACTGGAATCAGGATAAATGCAGCCTTGTTGATTCTCTTCGCTGTACACTGGTTCCTCTTCCCATTTCCACTTCGCAGCCTCATTCACAATTACATCCCTACTGATATGCACCTTTTGTGTTACAGGATTATAAAGCTTATATGCACCTGTGGGATGATATCCTATAAGTATCATAATCTCACTTTTATCTTCAAGTTTGCTTCTCCTAACATCTGGTACATGCTTATAGCACAATGAGCCAAAAAACCTTGAAATGTTTCACACTTGGCTTTCTGCCACACCAAGCTTCCTCTGGAAACTTCTGATTTAGCTTCTTTGTAGGGCATTTGTTTAAGATATAAGCAGCTGCAGTGACTGCTTCACCCCAGAAATTGTGTGGTAGGTTTTTCTGCTTCATCATGCTTCTTGCCATATTCAATAGGGTTCTGTTTCTTCTCTCAGCAAGTCCATTGTGTTGAGGTGTATATGGAGCTGTCACTTCATGCACAATACCTTGATTGACACAGAAATCTTCAAATTCTTTTGAGGTGTATTCTCCTCCACCATCAGTTCTCAAGATCTTAATTGATTGGTCACTTTCTTTTTCAATTAAGCTCTTGAATTTTCTGAATACCTCTAATGCTTCACTCTTAAGTTTGATTGTATACAGCCACATCATTCTTGTAAATTCATCAACAAAAGTGATGAAGTATCTGTTTCCCCCCAATGAAGATACTTCAAAAGGACCACATATATCAGAGTGGACCATTTGCAGTGATGCAGTAGCTCTTTTAGGTGCTTCAGACACAAATGGGAACCTGTTTTGCTTACTTTTCACACATACTTCACAAATAGTTTTTCTGTCATTCAGCTTTGGCAGCCCATACACCAGTTCTTTGGAATTCAAATCACTAAGACTTCTAAAGTTTAGATGACCATACCTCTTGTGCTATAAGCCTTCAACATCTTCACTAATTGCTGCAGACATACACATCATTTTCTCACTTGAAATGTTGCACCTGTAGGTTCTATTTTGTGACATGTTTGATTTGAGCACCAAATTCTTCTTTGCATCAAACAGCTTCAAGGAGTCACCATCCATAGTCACTGAGAATCCCTTCTCCACCAATTGACCAATGCTCATGAGATTACACTTCATCTCAGGAACATACATCACATCTGCAATAATGATTTTTCTGCCATCATTGCTTTTGATCACTATATTTCCACTACCTTCAGCCATCAAGTTTCTGCTGTCAGCCAGTTTTATGCTTGTTTTCTTGCTAGCATCAAAGCTTGTCAACCATTCTCTATGTGATGTCATGTGGTTTGAGCATCCAGAGTCAAGAAACCACTCTTCATTCTTGATCTTCTCATCACTGGTAGTAGCCATCATCAACACTGTACTGGAATCATCTCCATGAGCCAGATTCGCTTCTTCATCATCCTTTTGATCTTTCTTGAACCAACATTCATCTGCAAAGTGCCCATACTTTTCACAGTTGAAGCATTGTACCTTACTTTTGTCAAAATCCTTCTTCTTGTTCTGACTTTTGCCAAAACCCCCTTTCTTTGAAGATTCAGCTTTGTCTTCAATCTTGTTCTTACCATTGTTGGACCAATTTGCTATTCTCTTTCCCTTTTTCTTGAAATCCTTCTAGTTTCCCTCCTTCTTGGTAGTTTGAACTTGAAATGCTTGTTGAACTGATCTTTCAGAATTTCTATCAAACACCAGGAGCTCATGTGCTTCCAATGAATTTTGCAGCTCTTCAATTTTCATAGTCTTCACATCCTTTGCTTCTTGAATGGCTACCACTATGAAATCGAATTTTGGACTTAAAGATCTCATCACTTTTTCTACCACCATCTGATCTGTAATGTTCTCCCCACAAGTTCTCATTTGATTAACTATGGCTGTTAATTTTGTGAAGTAATCACTTACTTTCTGATCTGTTTCCATCTGCATCATCTCATACTTTCTTCTATAGGATTGTAGCTTCACTTGCTTCACCTTTTCTCCACCAGTGTGATAGTTTTCTAAGATGTCCCATGCTTCTTTGGATCTTGTGGCTTTCGAAATCTTCTCAAAATGCTGGTTGTCAACATTCTGCTGAATGTAGAACAAGGCTTTGCAGTCCTTCTTCTTGGCTTCCTTGAATGCATTCCTCTGTGCATCAGTTGGATTCTCTACCAAGTCCTCATAGTCATCCTGCACAATTTCACTCACTTCTTGTGCTCCAAATAAAGATTTCATCAATGCACTCCATCGATCCCAGTTCTTGCCATCAAGAACCAGAATATGTGATCCAAAACCATTGCTATTCATTATGCCTATCAAGAATCTATCACTCTGTGTTTCCCTTGATTGTTCCCCTCACGTTTCACTCGTGTTACCCTTGATTTGAACCCAGCTCTAGATGCCAATTGTTGGAACAATGAATAATGCGCAGCGGGTAAAAAGGAGAAGAAGAAAGAAAACGATTTGTAGAAAAAAAACAGATTGGTCTGTCAGTCCAGGATTAATCTTCTTGTTAATCCAAGATCGATCCTAGATCAATCCTCACAGCAAAAACTTGTTATTCACTTACTGTCAAAAATTACATAAATGCACATACAAGCTGTTAGTTATATAGGCCTGTTATATTATGATGCAATGCAACTAACTAACTAACTAACTAACTATAACAACCATCTAAACATGACAGTTATGGATTAAACTCAACAGATTCAATTTTTAAATGACATCTATAATGAACTTTAAATTTAGCCCTTCACCTATATTAATAGTGAATAAATATAACTTAATAAAATTATTATTCTATTTTTTTTTAATTTTTTAATATTTGTTAAATAAATAAATGTGATTTTCATTATAAAATGAAGGAATTACATGAATGAAAAATTGAATGTGATATTCAACGATGAAATTAAAGAGCGTATTTGACCTTAATGCTTTAAGGGAAGATAGGTATTAAAGGAAGAAAATATGAAAAATTTAAATAAAATAACGTTTGCTTTTTTTTTTTTTTTTACTTTTTCAATAAATGTTGGTATTATTCTAAAAGTATTATGTGAAGGTAAAATTGAAAAAAAAATAATAATAATATATTGCAATGTGAAAGTCATGGTCAATTTAATTTTTTTTACTTTAGTTAAAATCTAGATTAAAAATTTAAAAAGTAACTTTTTGCATTACAAAAAATCCTTTTAAATCCTACTTAAATAGACTCCCTTAATCAATTTAGAACTAAAGAAAATAAATGCCTAAAAAATAATACACATATGAAAGGTACTTAATAAAAAATCACACGTTAAAAAAATGGACATAAAAAAAAGTTTAAGAAAGAAATCCCAATTTTAAACTCAAAACTAACATAACAACTAGATAGTATTTTTTGTATAAAACAACTAACTAAATAGTATTATTTAAAAAATAAAATAAAATATTACCTTTTTTCTGCGGCTGAGACTTGTTGGCATGTGTTGTTATGTGCTCCACTATAAGTGGTGTAGCATATATCAATTTCAACAATGCTTGGTATTTTCATACTTCGAGAATCCTCCAGCAACTTCTGCGGCTTTCAATGTGAAAAACTCCGATGATTTAATATAGTGCAAAATAAAATATACATTGAATTTATAATATATGGATTTATACTAATTGAATTTTAAGATGTTTCTTATTAGGCACTATTCTCTGACTTAAAGACTGAACAACTCAAATTAAAGCTTTATACTTTAATTTTTGGATTTTAAAGGTTAAAAAAATTAGTTTAATAATAAATATATAATATAATAAATTAATTATAAATATTCATAAATTCAATTGTTCGAAATAAAGGTTTTATTCAAGTTCGAATTTAGATGAAACAAAATTTGATTATTTTTAATAAGTTTTTTTATTTTTTTAATTTAAAAAAGATTCATAACATTTACTTTAAATGAAATAAAAAAGAAAATGTTAATATATGTTCAGAGTGATCAAATATAGAAATTTTATCTTGCAATTTATATTTTTAATTTTTTTTAAGTTTAAATATTGTTTTTTTAATAAAATATTTCTATTTTTAATATCATTAATATTTATATTAGCTTGGAAAAAAAAAATACATGTGAAATAAACGAAGGCATTAGTTGTCCTTGTAGGGGGTAGGTGGTGGTTGCTTTGAAGTCCCTGCCGACCAACAAACAACATAGACAAATCGTTAATTCAATTAAAGTAATCATTCATGTTACAGAATCCGAGCTTGCAGTCCGGAAGCGGTATCTATCACTGTCACAAACTGATGTTTTTCTATCTATATGGTTGACTTTGTTCACTAGACATTTCGTATCACCAATTCATGACCATTAAAGAAATTGATAAATTTGTTGAACCAAACCAAACCAAATACGGTTACTTAACAATGCTATATTGCATCGGCCATGGCGGCATCCCTAACTTATTAATTATTGCCGTCATTACACCTTTACTAATTAGCCACTACTCTCTTCATTCTCGTTTAAGATTTCTTCATTTATTTACAAAGAAAGATTAAGCGCATTAAACTGATACCTTCAAATATATATGAAAATTTGTTTGATGAAATAGTAACGTTTCATTTTCTTTTTTTTTGTAAATTAAAGTTTTTTTTTTAACATCTAGTTTAACTAACAAATATTAATATTAATAGAATTAATATTTTTATCCGATTTCAAACATAAAACTTCGCAGTTGTGTGAATGAATTATGTAGTATTTATCACTTCATCTACCAATAAAAAAAATATTTTTCGTGCAAATCACAAAATAATTGAGATCTATTTAAAACGATGATATCTCTATACATATATTTTTTTCATAATTACAATCACATATCAAATCCCAATCCCATGGTTAAGTACCCAAACAACATACTTAAAATTTTCAATTTTGAGAGATGTAAACTTTCGTTTATATGAAAAAATAAATTCTCTCTATCAGATTTTGAAGCAATGTAACATGAAATAAAACGTCTGCAGCGGATTGCAAATGGTATGGTTCTAGTTCTAGTGAAATAAAGTAATATCGGTATATATCACTCTAAATGAAAGAGAGAAAAACAAAATCTTGCTTAATTATATTTTAGAAAATTTAGGATTCTTAATTATATTTTAAAAAACTTAATAAAAACACTCATTTGAATAAAAAAGTTAATGAAAGGTTGATCGGATATTTGTTTATGATGTACTTCTGAAAATTTATATCAAGAGGACTAAAGCATAAATTAATTTCCATTTTTACTATTCGAAATAAACAACCTATCAAAATAAACGTAAAGAACTTATCATTTAATTACTAATTCATATTTATAAGCTTAAGGAAACGGTAATAACTACTGAGAAATGGAAATTGCAGCAGATGCAGCAGTTCTCATTCATTGGTGAAGAATATTGCATGTTGGGATATCTTAACCTAAGATTAACAACAAATACATGCAGAAATTGTATATATTTTTCTCCAAACAATTTTTATTTATTGGTTGATACAATACAAGGAATTGTCTGTGCCTCCGAACCCTCTTTGTAGGTTCATACAATACAAGAAAGCTAAAATACATAGTTATGTATTAACTAAGTATAAGTTACACGAACAAAAAAGAATACATTTGAAAATATAGTGAAAAAGAATCATAGGAATTGGCATAATGTTACAAGCAGAAGGAACCCCTTCTCCCTCTTTTGAAGGCATCAGTGTAAGGCGACAAATAAGGCCCTTCCAATAGCTTATCTTCTATATATCCACTACTACTCTTTACGGCCGCTTTATCATAACACCACGACCCCGTTTGTGACATTCAGAGGTCATCATCACCATACATCACGCAAATATCTGCCATTCATTTGTAGGTTCTTAACCATGCTCTCAGCCTTAGAACTGTCCAGAGAACCCTACAATTCACAAGCATAGAAACTTACATTAGTTAACTATAAAATTGCAAACATTTCAGAATCCACCATACCAGTAATCAATAGATCTTAAAAAAAAAAAGACAATTAATGGTATATTGAATATTAGAAGGTAAGCACAACATGAAAACAAATGCAGCACCAACACTTTAGAGTGAAGATGTGCTTGATATCGGACATATAACAGTGTCTGACACTGACACTTGTATGGTTACATTCAATCACTTCCATTTTCTTAAACTATCACTAATGTCTACGTGTTAGCGTCACGTGTCGGTGCTTCACAAGTAATGACAGACTATACATAGAAAGATGCTTATGCCCTCACATAAGACGACATAACACAAGTAATGACAACCACATATCACAATGAACAACTGCTGTGGTCGGCTAATAATACATTATACATGACCGTAAATTGATAATCGCCTATCTTCAACATATGGTACTTCAAGATCTTTTATCATATACAAGAAATATACCTGCTCTTGTAAAATTGTGTGCAGAGTGCGGTGTACATCCCTAGCCATACCCTTGGCATCACCACACACATAAATGTAAGCTCCCTCCTGAGATATCATGTTCCAAATATCTGAAGCCTGTGCAAAGGAAAGTGTTAAATAAGAGAAGGCGTAAATTGTTAATTGACAGTTAAAAGTATTAGAGAAAAAGTAGGCACCTTCTCCATCATCTTATGTTGGACATATTCCTTTGTAGGCCCCTCTCGTGAGAAGGCAACAATTAGCTCAGAAAGTGCGCCACAATTAACGAATTGGTTCAATTCGTCTTCATAGATGTAGTCCTTTCATAAAAAAAATATTTAAAAATTAATAAACCAATATAAAATATATTACCCTTCTCTCACACACACACGGCCTTGGCCACTTAAAATCATAAATCTGCATGAAGGATAGATAACTTACCACTTGACGGTTCCTACATCCAAAGAATAAAACAGAAGTGCCCAGTTCAGCTCCTTCTTCTTTCAGAGCTAATCTTTCCTGAAGTGAAGATAGAAACATGTATAGATAATTGGCATATAGATAGTTAGATGGAAGAGAGAATTGGGAAATTGAATATCAAGTCTGTTGATTCAAACCTGCAAGAAACCTCTGAAAGGTGCCAACCCAGTGCCAGGACCTATCATAATTATAGGCACTTTATTATCAGCAGGGAGTCTGAAATTGGACTGCCTAACAAAGATAGGAGCCCAACTGCAGTCCTGGCTTTTGTCCAATGGTGCAGAATTCTGAACATCAAAACAAAAGGTTAGTTATGATTTAAAATGGAGGAACTAACAGTCAGTTTATTTCCTGAAAAAACTCACAGAAATCGATAGATCTCTAATATTACAAAGTATTGCCATCAAAAGTGGTCAGATATCACTGGCTGATAATAATATTCAACCATTTCCACTAACAAATTCAAGTTCATGTGTGCTTAAAGCTAATTGTTTTATACAATTACACCCAGTCAGTCTTAACTGATTTAAGTAAGATCACAATCTAGGAAACAGGTAAACATTAGTACCTTCATCCAAGTTGAACACACTCCTCTATGAATCCTTCCAGTGGGCATTTTATCATGCACTAGGGCACATGTAACATGAATTCTGGATGGAGCCATTCTGCAAACAATTTTAGCAAACGACCAAACAGTAAGTACAACATAAAATATTAAGACTCGAGAAGGCAAACAAAATCAAGCCATATTTCCTCTTTTAAAGACATTGAAAATATGCTCAGACTTGAAGAAAATTCAGGGTTAAATGTGTTGACCAAAAACATGTTGGTAATTGGCGTGGATTTGGTGTGCACACCTCAGATATTGCAAATTGGTTGCCAAATTTTATGATAGATGTGCACAAACTATACTTCTCTCTAATTCTACAAGCACACAATCCCGAATTACCAACAATTATGCAAGAGTAGCAAACAGAACTAACTTTGGAGATGATGAGATTGAATAGTATCTTGGCTGCAGGCGAGGAGCAACGGAAGCAAAAAAGATACCAATTGGAGGTTTGGCTGATGGAAATTCAGCCATGACCTCAAGGAGGCTTCTTTGAGAGGCAATGACCCACTCTGCATATTCATCCTGTAAAGGCAGACCAAAACAATATATAAATGAGAAAAATAAGCACAAAAAGTTAATTTAACCCTTTCATGATATATAAAATAATAAGAAATATTACAACCTTTCCAGCAGGTGAGGCAAGATGTCGTAGTCTTTCCGCTTCAGATGGATCAGATGCATGAGCAGCTAAGGCAAGCAAGGCAGACTAGAAAATGCGTTCAAAGAATTAGTATTGTTAACATAAAATGACATTAACAAGATAAAGGGATAAGTGTAGAAAATAAGGGTGCAGCAAAATTCAAAAGAAGCACCTTTTTGGGTGAACTCAAAACATCTGCATATCTAGTAAGTGCTGTCCTTAAAGTGCATGGTGGGAAAGGAGGTGGTAAGGAGCCTCCACTGAGTGGTTTCCCATCTTCGTCGTCGGTATGGATGGAGAAATAGGTGTCAGGTGACAAACCTAGTAGCTTTTCTGCCTCTTCCACTGTTTCGGATAAATTCTCACAGTAAACACCAACATGGTCCCCTGTTTCATATCTGTGAAATAATACAATGGGCATAAGAGTTGGTAAAATGCCAGAACATTATACAGACAATTGTGTTCTACATTTATATTCCCACATGCAGATACTTACACAACTCCAGTGCCTGAAATGTCAAATTCTAAATGAGTGCAAGAACGATCTGATGCAGGAGTGTGAAGCTCCCTTCGCACAGCCACATTACCCCTGCATGAGTAGTAAGTATACATATCAGATTACAGTTTGGTATAACTAGCTGCCAAATAATATAATATACTGCTGTACTGCACCTGACTGGATGCTGAGCGTCCACAACAGCATGACCATTTACATTATGCCACTTCTTTTCGTCAACAGTTGCATCTAATGGATCACGAATAACAACCCGGTACTCCAAAACAGAAGCAGTATAAGGTGTAGCCACAGTTGTATCATCCCCATCTCTTAGCAATTGATCCAAGGCTGGCCACAGTTCTTCTTTCCTGAAATATAAGTCACAGGGTAGGAGAAAGAGCTTGAACATCAGCATTAAAACCAAGTGCTGATCATATTCAAATCAACTTAAATGATTTCATACCATGCAGTAAAGTCATCTTCTATGCATTGATCATCATCTCCTAGACCCACTGGGACAAGACGCTTACCACCTGCAATAACCAAAGATAGGCCATATTAGATTGATGATATGAATATATCAACACAGGTAAGATTAAAAAAAACAGTTATTCTAAGGCTTTGTAATGCACGAACTTTTTTGCAGAAACTAAATTCATATAAGGGGGATTTATGTGAACCATATTAAATAACAACCAGCAGAAATTAAATTCATATAAGGGGGAAATTGCTACTTATATTTGCCACTTCGTTCAGAATGTTTTCTAGTTATACTAGAATCTGTAGAATCCTGAGAGGGTTAGTCATTAAAAATATAAAATGTCATGTTAGATCCAGATCCAAATAATTGAAATAACATTCTACTAGAAGGCCAATGTAATGCAACGAGTGGATATTCCTATGCAATTATTGTATTGACTATAACATGCTCGGAAGTTTCAATTAGTGCCCAGCACCACCCATGAGAGTGACAAAAAACAAATAAACGGAAGGAATGCAGGTCAAAGATACAAGTCGGTAAAAATTCACTGTTGATACTTTTGTATTCTTAGAACAGCTAATTAGAGCAAGCCAAATATCAAATTATGTTCCTAAATATTAAATTAAAGTCTGCCAATTGGCATCAAATTCATAAAAGGACCAAATGTGATCAAGATGATATACCTTTCTCAGCAAGCATATCATCTACCACCTTTGCTACCTGTGTGGAATGACATAGACATGAGATAAAGCACAGCAACTAGCAACACCAATAATAGAGTCAAAGCTTTGAAAACCACAATAATGTACAAGGAATTGAATGCAAACCTTGTTAAAATGCTCATACTGTCTGTTCCCAAGTCCAAACACACCATATTGAAGATTCTTAAACGATTCTTCACCTCCCTCATTTCCCTGAAATCACAATCATGCGATAAAGATACAATGCAATACTAATAATTTCACTTTCAATATAAAATCAACAAAAGTCTTCTGTGTCAAACTTACCTCCGTAAACCATTTATAAAACCTTGCCGCATTATCAGTTGGCTCCCCATCGCCATATCTACACACACCCAACAATAGATTACAATTATCAACAAAAACAGCACAAACACAAAAGATGAATATAACTATTTAAAAAGAAGTACAAATAAACACTTACGTAGCTAAAAAGAAAATAGTCACCGTCTCCTTTTTGAATTTCTCCTCGTACTCATCGTCATCAGCCGCATAATCATCCTGTTGTCCAAATCCCAACGCATAGATAGAATCGACGTAAAAAATAGAGCAAAAGTGATTCTAAAAACTTAAATTTAATTTTATAGTCAAATTTATTGTTCAACTTATACTAAATATTTTACCTTAAACTCACATTTAACTAAAAAAAAAATTACAAAATTAATTTTTGCCACTATAGAATCCAAGGTACAATCAGAATCAGTGAGAAAGCAAGTTACAGTAACAGTACCATATCAACTACTCTAAACGTAGCCTTGTCGTAACGCGCTTTTGCCTCTTCCGCTATCGCCTGTTGAGTTAAGAACGCGAAATTAAATTAAATTAAAATGATCAAATAAAAACACAGATAATTAATTATGATTATTTTTGGTGTATAATTAATTAGTGTAGTTAATTAATTACCTTGGCGAAACCTTCAGCGGTACCGGTTTGAGTACCAAATAAGACGGTAACCTTTTTAGTACCGTCGTCAACATCAAGTTCAGGAAGCTTCTCGATGATTCGTTTAGGAACTTCAATTGGCTTTGATTTTTGAGCGTTGGATCTGCGCCATATTAAAACGACGACGCAACCGATGAGAACGGCAACGGAAGTTGTCAAGAGCATAACGAATTCGCGGTTTTCGAGTATTAGGGAAGCAGAGACCTGAGATGAGACGTCCGATGGGTCTAACTTCCCTTTGATAATGGCAGACATCAGATCCAACGGTGAAAATTTCATGGAGCTTGAATCTTGCATTGTTGAGTCGGTGATCGAAGAAAAAAATGAATGAATTGAATTTAATTGAATTGAAGAAAGAGTTTTTCTCTCTCGTCTCGGGAGATGCAACTTGCAAGGCTGGTAGGTGTGAAGTAGATGGGAGCAGAGAGAGAGAGAGAGAGAGAGTTAGTTGTGTTATGTGATTGTGAAGAAGGAACGCGAGAGAGGGTTATATTATTGTTGCGAGGGAAATGCAATTCTATTGCTTCCTTCCTTTACTTAACCAAAATACTAACGCCTACCAACCCAGACTGGTCAAATTCACCAACTACTACATCACTCCTCCCCTTAACCATGGTTAACGCGCTTACCTTTTCTTGTTTATTTATTTATCACATTAATTTTTCTAAAATAAACAATTAATTAAGGTGTGACAATGGTGCATCATGCACAGCTTAGAATGAATTTACGTTTCTCTTTTAATGGCAACCGCGAAAATAGAACATGCAATCTCTTACAAATTTAATATCCGTCTTTTTATTAACAACAAAATAATTAAATAATTAAAAGAACAATTAAAGTTATCATATTAACTAATTTTAAATAATTTTTCATAAAAAAGTAATTTATCACATGAGCATATTTTATTTTGTTTTGACACTATTTATTTAGTTTAAAGGTATTTATGTTTTAAAATAGTTTTACATTTGTTCAATTATAATCCTTTAATATATCGTATAGTGTTGTTGAGTTTTTAAATTAAATATGGTTTTATAGTTATTTGTTGACGTAACAAATTATTATTTATTTTCAGTGTGTCTCTTTTTAATTTTTATTTATTTTCTTAATTTTTCACAATTGTATGACTTGTGTCTTCTCTTTGAGTTCTTGGTTTGGAACTTGTTTCAATCTTATCGATGACTTTCTTACTATTGTGACAATTCCTCGTTGGCTTATCAGTCTTATAGGTTGCGGTGTCTTCCTTCTCTATCTTCTCAACCTAATTCATGTTTATTTGTTTCTTTTTTATTTTATTTTGCTACTCTTTTTCAATAAATCACTTAGTTAAATATTTAATCTCATGTGAAATAACATAATTTGAGTTTTTCCACATAAGATGGAATATCTAATCAAGTAGTTTATTGACACGAAATAGCAAAATAAAAGGGAAAAGAACGAAACAAACATGAATTACGTTGAAAAAATGGAGAAGGAAGGCGTCGCAGCCTATAAGCCAACGAGAAATTATCGCAATAGTAAGAAAGTCATTGATAAGATTCACACAACTTCTAATCTAATAACTCAAACAAAAGACATAAGTCGCTCAACATTCTCATGAGAGAAATTCTAATTCATTTCAAAAACTTTTTTTTTTTTTTCGAAGGAGGTTACAAACCCTAGTTATAGCATAGAACCTCAAAATCTACACGAACCACAAGTGGAACTATTATTTAGACTTGTACTGGGCTTACAACACATTTTCAAAAATAAACTAAATTAAGGAAGCAAAGTATCTCCCCTTGCACATGACATCAACTAAATCCAAATTAAAACTATTACAATTCAAAATTAAAGCAAATTAAGAATCATTACAAATCAAATTAAAATAAATAAATTTCATCCTAATTTATTAAAACACCGTTTTCGTGTTATTGAGGTTCTTAACATAGTTTGTGCAAAGTTTTGATTAATTCACACTGCAAAAACTGCAATGCGTAGTACAACATCCGCAATATCTAAAATCGTGAAATCCTTAATAAGATCGTGATTACTATGCGGTTGCTATTGTTCTGCTTCCACTCTTACAACTTATTGATTTTATTTTTTTCTTCTCAAATTTTCATGAAGTTGGCGCATCTCTATCGTTAAATTAAGATTAAAATTATTGAGTATTGCTAGCAACGCTCTCTTGCCAACATCACTCTTTTATTGAGTAGAATGCATCTTCTTACTTTATAAGTGAAATTAATTTCAAAGGTAGTAGAACTCACATGTGAATTACTTAATAAAAAGAATGAGTGTTAAAAAAAGAGTGTTTTCAAATTTAGTTGTACAACTTTTTGTAATATGTTAATGTGCTAAATATAAAAGATCTCTAATAAAAATTTGTACATTTCATTTTTTTCAAAAATTTTAAAATTACTTTTTTTTAAGATACACTCCTTCTAGTATCTGTTATAAAAAAGAGGTGTTAAATCTCGTTCATTATTATAAGCAAAAATTAATTATTTTTGAATCATACAATGGTACTATTCTCAATACACAATTCATTTAATATAAATATCTATAGTTATGTGTTTGACATTAAAAAAAAATACAATTTAGCAAATTTATTTTGTGTTTTACATGAAATATAGAAAATTAATTATACTTAAATACATTTTTTAATTCTCACAACAGTAATATTTTTTATAATAGTGATTGGAGGAAGTAATTGCCATGTGTGAATTCCTTAACACTAAAACACAATTTTTTTTTACTAAAGCATGATATTCATTAATTTAAATTAATAAAAATTACGTCAATCGAAAACATTACAATTTAAAATTGTTAAAATCGAAAATAATAGAAATCATTTATTAAATTTGCATTTGATTGAAATTTGATATATCATTCTGAATTAAAAAACACCACAACAAAATAAAAAAATAAAATACCACAATAAAATGTAAAAACATAACGCAACATTGAAACGACGAAACCGCAAAAAAAAACACAAAATAAATTAAAATATAGTAAAAATGGCTTATTTTAGACCAAAGAAAATAAAAATGATGTAAATTCAAACTAAAATTTGATCATAAATATTTTCTTTCGAGTAAAAAATATACAACGATCAAAAAGATGAAAAGGGGGAAACGAGAATAGGTGGCTAGTTCATTAGTTTCTCACCGAAGGCCAACTTGATACTACTTTTTTTTATTGCTCATTTATTAATGATGATTTATGCAACAGGAGGACTTAAATATTTGCCCACGTGGCTCGCGCTTCCTTCCGTGTCGTCTGGTTTTTTTTGTTTGGCAGTACTACAGCCTCGCTGGCTTGTTCCATTTCATTGCAGAAATACCGGTATATATGCGAACACGTGTTATGCTCGTTCGCATTTTTTTTATTGTATACGTGTTAACCATAACCAACGCTCAATCGGACATAAGATTAATTAATAATACACTTGACAACAGTAATTTGGATTTTAAACCGAGAAAAAGAAATGTCCAGTATTATAAAATATTGACTTAGTTACAGTTTTGATCTTCTTATTTTAACATAATTATAAAAATAATTATTTATTTTATTTGTTTTTAGTTTGGTCCCTCAAATAGAATATTGGTCTAAAATTTGATGAAATGTTGTTTGTTTAATTATGTATAAAAAAAGATGATGTGGAACATTCCATGTGAATTAATTACATTTTTTTATTATTCTAAATTTGTAAAACACATTGTCTTAAAAATATATTTCGTATTTTATTACATTATTTAATTACAAAAACATTAAAAAAAATCTATTCTAATATCTAATTCTTTGATAGGTGAATAATAGGATTCATCACGAACATTAGCTTGATAAGTCAAATGCGAGTCCATATGTAATCCCATTCCACCATTTTCTTCTTCGTTTTACGATTCATCTTGTTTCTTCACCTCTTCATTCAATTTTCCATTAATAGCTTTTGTAATTAAATGACGTGATAAAATAGGAAATGTGTTTTACAAATTTGAAATAATAATAAAATGTAATTAATCCACATGGAATATTACACATCATCTATTTTTTAACACATCATAAAAAAAAATGATATTTCATCAAATTTTTGACGAAGATTATATTTCGAGAACTAAAAATATAAATAAATTTTGGGGTTATTTTCGTGATTCAACTAAAATAGGGAGACAAAAAATGTAATTAAGTCTAAAATATTTTTTCATTATCATTTAATAAAATTATACTTTTATGATAAGTTACGTAAAATAGATAACTTTTACTAAATAATAATGTAAAAGTATTTTGTACTAATAATATATATCAATCAATTTATTTTAAATGATTAAAAAAATAACTATAACCAATATTATAAAACTCATTCAAAATGAAAGATTTATATTAACCGTCACTTCTCCAGGTTCTAGTTTTTTTCTTCTTCTTTTTCATCTACTGCAAAATAGTGATTTATCCTCAATTTTTAGTTTGAAATTATCATTTTCAATCATTTTTCTCTTTTATTTAAATTAAGTAATTTTCTCATATATTTAATTTTTCTTTCGTTTTTTTATCGTGATTTTATTGTATTAGTGCAACATTGTTTTGTCGGTTGTATTGGTACAACATTGTTTTGTTTGCCGTTTTGATGCGATTTTATTTTGATTTATCATTTTGCTGCGGTGTTCGTTGGATTATGATTGACATATTTAGTTTCGATTAAATACATATTAAATACATGAGTATTACAGACACATTAAAAGACATTTTATTTATTTATGCTTTTAACCTAAATAATATTAATTTATTCGCAAATTTACTATTTATGATTTTAAAGACTTTGAATTTGTATTTTATCAATGTATTTTACTAATTTAAATAATAAATTTCATTTTTTTTAAGAAAAAGTAAACAACATTTTTTTTAACACAAACAAAAAGTGAACAACATATAAAAAAAAAGTAAGATTAATCATTGATAAAAAAAAAATAATATTATATAAAACAAGTAAGATTAATTATTGTTAAGAAAAATTATTATTATGTAAAACAAGTAAAATTAATTGGTGATTACAATATTAATAATTAAACTATTATTATTTTAACCATTCACATTAGACTAGTAAAACCCCTATCACTTGTGTTTTTACTTTTCGTTCAGTTAGCCTTTTCAATAAAATTATAAAATTTATGCAACTATTTAAAATAATTCAATTATTTTCTCATTTCCTAATCATTGATCTTTTTGTTTTATTTTCTTCAAAATATTTGT
>JBBPBQ010000002.1:2319830-2334275 GCA_037974755.1 Cicer yamashitae
AAATGCAAATATTTTGAAGAATATATTATTTTAGTTTAATTGCAGTTTTGATTATTCTATTTATACTTATTCACAAATTTAGTTTTTTTATTTTAAAATTCAATAGTTTTTGTCATTATTTTTATTTAAATAAAAATATGAACTTTTTCAAATTTCAAAATATTGAATAAAACAACTTTCAAAAATTTATTTTCCTTTTTACTATATTAATAAGTGCCCCAAGTTTAGGTACTTATCAACATTTTCCGATAATTTTATATTTGTTATTTGGAAGAGATGGAGAAGAACAATTAAATTAAAATAATAACTCTAATTTTGTTTTAAATTGTGAGTATAAAATCAAGACCGAAAATACGAATAAAAAAAAAGTGTATGTTGAAGTTGGACAATACTCATAAAATAAATGTCATCCATGAAAATATTGTAGGTTTAATTAGCACAAAAAATATTTAAATCGAAAAGGCATGCAAGATTTTATATCTTAATCAAGGAGAAAAAAACTTTAAATGCAATAAGTTATACGGTATATTTAAGTTTGTAAAATAAAGATCCTGTAAAAAAATTACAAAGTAAAAATATTCTTAATATTTAAATTACTATTTTATCAAGTTTAGTCTCTAGATATTTTTTTATTAAATTGGGGAGTTTTGCAAAAGTTTTCATTGAACTTTTGTCTTTGAAATCATAAAATTGTAGAACAAATTAAATATTAGTAATTTTTCTTCAAGCAACTAGTAAAAAAATTTGCAAAAGACTAAATTTGAAATGAAAATATTTTATTCCTCTTTGGGTCTCTAAATCTTTAATATAAGAAGAAATTATAAAAATTACGGATATATCTATAACATTAAATGTTTTGTATATACTATAACTATCTGAAATTTTAGTAAAAAATCTGCAGAGATTTATTATTATTTTTCTTGTACTCCTTTATTTTATCACGAGTGTCACTTGAACAAACAAAATTATCCAAAATTAATATTATTTTTCAGTTTTTAATATAAAATTAATTAATTTTTCAATTAAACTCTCTAATTAATATTATATAAATCATTTCTAAAATATTATATCTCACTTTAGATTTTTAATAATGAAACACACATTAATTATTTTATAAAAAAGAAAAAAATAATTAAATAACCCACTATTGAAAGACAAGACCTGCCGAAATAGACGCCAAACAAGTACAACAAATATAATCAATCAAATGATAATTTAAAACAAGCTCCACTACACAACAAAAAGAGCCAAAGATAAAAGAACTCACCCAATCTAAGAAACAGAAAAAAAATCCATGAAAATCAGTGTTACTAGAGCCCAATACAATCTAGAGGATTTACCTATCACTGGTTAATCTCAACCACAAATCCTCTAAGCATCAGGATTGCAATTTGATTTGATCAATAAGTCACAAAATTGTTTAACGTGGTTAAGGGCACGATGATGAAGTGCAGGACCGGTCTTGGGTCTGTGCTGGCAGACCAAGAACACAAAACCCATTTTTTATAACAATATTGTAGAGCTCCAAAAAATATCAAGAGAGAAAAGTTTACCTTGCACTATTGGCCCCTTAATCCAAAAAGGCCAAAAAAAACATCAGCAAAAAATCATAATCTTGAAACAGAAAATTATATTTTAGGAACAAAAAAAGGACTAGATTTTTTAGAAAAAAATAGAATAAATTTTTTGATGCTATTGATATTATTTACATTTTTTTTGTTTTTTTTTTATTTTAATGTTATTTACAACTTAAATAAAGAATGGTTATTTTTGAATTTTTAGTGCGTGTATCAAATGTCTAATTTTTAAGATTAGTACGAGACCTTCAAAATATATGAGACGACTTTAATAAAGTGCACTAACCATCTCTAATCACTCCAACGTTACACTTCACGCCTTACTCAAAAATAAATAATCAAATAAGATATGTTGCAAAGTTTCTTTACTTCCACACCTTAAAACACAACAAATATTGTTTCAATTTATTATTTCACGAATTGTCAAGTTGTCCTCCATGCTAATTCTATTTTTTAACAATATCCAAACAAAAAACTCAACTTTGAAAGGTAGTGACTTGTTCCAAATATATTCCTACATGGGTGGCCCGTGAACCTCCGTAGCATGAGACAAAATATAGTATGCACTTTTAACGGATACACACCACTATGTTCAAAGCGCCAATACCACACCTATCTGGATCGTCTTTCCGTAAAAAAATATCAAAATATTATGCTTGAACGCACCAATCGTTAATATTCTTAATATTCTCTATCTTTTATTTATTATCATTTTTAATATTTAACATGTCTAAAATTGGTAGAAATAACACTCATTGTGAGACAGATAGAGTAATAAAAATATACCAAAATATTTCTTATAATAGAGATAAGAGATAATAAAAGTTTATAATATATTTAAGCCTAAGTCAATATTATTGTTAATAATAATAATAATAATAATAATAATAATAATAATAATAATAATAATAATAATAATAATAATAATAATGCATAGAGTATGAATTCAAGAAATTTAATCACTGAATATGCATGAAAATTTTCATAAATTTGTATATTATATTTCTTTGAATAACTTTGTTTAATGTACAGTATACTTCTTATTTATTGAAATATAGATATTAATTTAAAGAAATAAGGAAATTGAATAAAATAAAATAAGAAGAATAAACACAAATTAGACTCTGCTCTTATGAAAGAATTGAATTGAAAGGTCAAAGGAGAAAAGAAAAAGTATATATCACAAATGTTCAGGTCTTCAAAGTGAATCGGTCAAAGTAAAGATATTTATTTCATATTTTAATTGAACTTAATTATTCAGTCAACACTTAATTGAAAAGTATATACGTCGATACATGTTGACGGAACCAGCGGGACCTCCATAATTTTGCAAGCTTAAAACGAAGTATTAGTATCTTTGGAGTTAGCTTTTTCTTCAATTTTTTTAAACGTTCTCCTAAAAGATATATTAAAATAATCTGTTAGTACTAATTTATATCAAACACGTTGTTAACGATGCACACATCACACAAATTCATTTAATAATTTAAATTGTAATAATTTATGGTTTTAACCATGTATGGAAGAAGATTTTAGTAATTCGAAGTTTGGTGAATGCAAGTAAAATTTAGGTAAAAATTGTTTAAAATAGAATTAGAATTCTTCCAAATGTTTTGTTCTTAACTACATCTTATGCTTTGTTTGACTGCATTTTTTAGCATTCTTAATTGAATTATTAAAATGATAAATTACAAACATTTTCCCTATTTCGTAAAAAAAGAGAGAAACTTTCCTTTCTCTTGAATTAATCATGTGACCAAGATTGCTTAGTGCCAATTAGGGGTAGGAATAGGCTAAGTCGTTCGTGAGATGCCTATGGTCTGGTCTAGCCTGACCTGTTTAATAAAAAGGTTAGGCTCAATCTTTATTCTAATGCTTATTAATTTAAATAAGATTAGACTCAAACTCATAAAAAAACCTATTAGACTTGATAGGCCGATCTCTCTCTCTCTCTATATATATATATATATATATATATTATTTATTAACATTGTTATTTTTATCATTATTTATTACTATTAGTATTTGTTATTTTAAATTTGCTAATTATGAGGTCATTTTGTTTCTTTATTTTTTTGGAAGGTCGTTGCATACTTGCTAGTTATAATTTTTTTAGATTTGGTTATATATAAAAGCCTAGTTTAGTCTATTTAAAATAAAATAAAATATACTATTTAAATGATTTAATGTGAAATAGACTTTTAAATAGACTTTCAGGCCATACCATGTTTTTAAAAAAGGTCAGGCCAGACCGAAAAAAAGCCTATGATAGGCCGTAGGTCAAGTTCAGGCCAAAAAAGTTAATTATATGTCAGATTCAAGCCTTTCAAAGTTTGACCTGACCTATTCTCACCTCTAGTGCCAGGTATAGTTGAAAGACATATGAAATAGTATATATATATATATATATATATATATATATATATATATATATATATATATTATGAGGGATATATAATAATCAGAAATAACACAAAAATGAAAAATAAATGTCAAGAATCAAACTCGGACATATTTTCTTGTTCGACGTTGGGTCCATGATAGTTCGGAACAAGAAGACAACATTTTATCAAATATCGTGTATGACACAAGATCAACTCTGAGTGGGAATGCTCTCTCTTGGTATAGGGAAGTTCTAATCAACTTTGTATTGCAAGCTTTTCTTAATTACACGATGAATATATTTTTATACTGCCTTACTTGGTTGATGATGATATAGGGAAGATATCAATAGAGATATACATCGATTATATATGTTGGGACAAAATGACTATGGTGAATTACCTATGAGGTATGCGTTTTCAGAATTTGAATGCTTTTAATTTCGATCTACTAACCAAACAAGTGTGCTTTTAATTTGGCTATGTTGGCTAAGCAAGCATGGCGAGTGGTAACCACTATTGGATCATTGGTATCCCAAAATTTGAAAGTTAAATATTACCCACGTGGGGACTTTATTATACCAAATATTGGAGGAAATTTGAGTTTCACTTCGAGGAGCATCTATAGGACTAAAGTTTTGTTGAAGGAAGGTACACATTGAGTTATTGGAGATGGAAGTAACATTAATGCATGACATGTTAAGCGAACTTCTAATCATGATGCTATAGGACATTTTACTCCTATTATGTATCCCATATATGAGCATTTGTTGATTAAGGACTCGTGGCAGACAACTGAAAAGGAGTAGAATGCATATCATATTGAGTCTAGCCGTTGTTGTGCACAAATTGACATGTTGTCACTAATGTAAAAAGGAAGTCACACATATATACATGACCACATAGGTTTCATCGACGTTGTTCCAAAACTGAAAATTGCAACTCCTCTGAATGGTCTACACGGTTGTACTCCATATGTTGTGTTGCAATTTTGACAAATTATTAGTGACAATGAAAAACAAATCAAATAACCCATCTATAAGACTCAAAATGTTGTCACATTGACCATTCTCCATATATCAATTGAACGGGGACAACTAATCATATGTTAATAATTTTCCATACCCATATTACATCATATACAATTTTCTTGACAATCCACGCCCTTGACACGAAGACAGTTATGAGTTATAAGACAATCACAAATGATTCTCCAAATAAAGTTTTTTATTTTTATTTTTATTTTTTATTTTTATCATTGGGGGTACCTCCAAAATCCAAACTAAAGACTAATAACCATCCACATGGAAGTTAGATTATTCACAACAGGTTTATAAGTCGACTTTACTGTAAATGTACCTTGCGGGTCTGGCCAACATGTAATGGTATCATCGGATATTGAAGGTAGTGCAATGTTCAGAATAATAACTGCATCTTCGGGGGTTGAACAAGTTGTTGATCAGCAACAGTGCTAGTCTTGGCTAGTTGGAATAAACCGCATGCGAGTATGCATCATGCGCTAATCCTTGTGTTTTTTTATGTTATTTTAGATTGTATTGAACAAACTAATTTTAATGATATGAGTTTGTTCCTTTTGAAAAAAAAGTTTTCGATTTCATTTCTAAGTTAATTTTTTGTTTTTATATTTGAATTTGAAAAATAATTATTGATGCATAAAAATAATAAAAAGTAATGAAGTTTAAAAAATAAAAATATCAAATTTGACACCACATAATTGCAAGTGCGTTGGGAGCCAACGTTGAACAATTATTGAGAAATATATTGATAATACTTACAATTTTCTTGACTTGCGAATGTCACTACCTCTGTAGATATCCACAATACTAAAAAAGATAAGTATTTTATTGTTGTTATTATTATTATTATTTTAAATAATAAAAAATGATTTATTATAAATTTATAATTTAGTTATTTAATAATATTTTTTAATAATAGTGAATGAAAGTTACTTTGAAGGACTAAATCAATCAACTAAAATATGTTTAAACAAAACCACTAATAAAACACATTTAAGTGTATTTTTGTAATTTTAATACATTTTAAGACTATTATAATAATAGTCACATTTTAAATAAATCAAAACATAATGGAAATACAATCTTTAACATATATCTTTTTATCGTATAATTTATTATATGTATTTTTTTCTTCAAACTAAGTGTGGACCATTACCATACAATTGACTGGGTCAGTCCCATATAATATATGAATATACACACACCAAAGACTGAGCAATGGTTTAAAAATACCCGACAAAAAATAAAAATCTAAAAGGTGTGCAGATTATAAATTTACAGAAATTTTATTGACGGATCACAAAGAAATATTAGGGACAGAACAAAACAATCCACATTGATCACTATATAAGAAATGTATAATATCTAAAAAATATAGCATACGTACACGTTGTATTTATAGTCAAATTGACATAATTACATTGAAGTACTACAATTTAAAAAAAAAAAACTATAAAAATTTAACAAAATTATGATATGGTGCTACCATGATTTGACAAAATCACCAATAATCCAAAAATACACGTAGTTATAGAAAGAATTAGGGAAATATATGCTTTGAAGTATTTCATAAATATTGATTATGAGATGTGAGATTCATATCCCAACAAGAAAAGTACATCACCCGACGTCTAAATCAAGGAATATTTGCTTTCACTTCATTTCATCTCCCCCAACCCCTAAACCAAAATTCAAAACTAAAATAGGAAATTGAGAGTGGCTCTAACTTAAAAATGTATTTAGTTAAACATAGATTGAGATGAGCTGGGATGATGTAATTTTCTTAATTTTTTTTTGTGTGATTCAAATTTTTAAGAGAAGAAATAATAAGTCAAAATCCTTTAGCTCATTTTGTTTTTCTTCAATTTTAAAAGAGTTTGGAGAAGATTAGAGGAAATCAACGCAACATAAAACACATTAAAAATCTCCCTCTCCTCTTTAATTAAACAAAAAATTATTAAAAATCTCTTTTTTATTTTTATTTTTTTATTCTCTATTATCAAAAATGGATTTTCATACACGGGTGACGCGTGTAAGCGCATGGGACTGGCTGGCGCCATAAATCCCAACCAAAGTGCAACCCACCATCCCCATTTCTCATTTCGCAAACAATGATTGTTCACCACGTGGCAAATCATTAAACCCATGCCAGCTGTAAGCCTCCAATTGGTGAGTACAAAAACAGATATCCAGATCCAAATGCAGGGTATCATTGCCCACTCGCCCCACAAAACAAGAGACACCGTTTTCATTTATTTTCTTTCATCTTTCAAATTCGAACACCGCTTCGCTTAAGAGCTAAAACATAGAGAAGTATAGATAGATCTAAAACAGAAAGAAGAAGAAGAAGAATGCTTCCCGCTGAAGGAGACTTGGATCTGCGGGTAAAATTAAATTCACATAATCCGTATTATAATTCTCTTCTTTATCTTATTTTTTCTAACTTTATCATTTTTTCTTCACTGTTTTCTTTGCAGCCATCTTCTCATTCTACTCTCACAACCGGGTTAGTTAACCCTATCATCTTCAATTTTTCTCTCTCTTTCATTCGTTTCTCTATTTTATTCTTTCTTAGGGTTTTCTCTCTCAAACGACATTGTCGTTTTGTTTCAGAGAGTACACATTCGCCGATGTGGGGAATTTGGAACATTGCGCTAAGTATTTGAACCAATCGCTCGTCACATTTGGTTTTCCCGCTTCACTCGATCTCTTCGCTAACGATCCCGTAAGAATTTATCTTCGATTCTGTTTCGTGCACAATTTCTGTTTCGTGTTGTTTTTGAAAATGTGGTTCTACATTGTGTAGGTTTCTATAGCGAGGACTTGCAATTGCATATACTTTTTGCTTCAGCAGAGACAGCGTGATGTTGAATTTAGAGAGTCTGCTAATGAACAAAGACAACGGTAATTTCTCAATTTAGATATAAAATTAATTTTTGTGCGTGTTTGTAATCTTTCTATTATCTGACATTAAATTTGATTTTGATGTTATAGACTATTATCTGACATATCAAGATTGGAGGCCAAAGTTGAGAGGCTTGATGGTCAAATACAAGCCAAAGATAGAGAGATAGCGACGATAACTAGAACAGTGAGGAGATGCTTTTAAAATATTGTTTTTGGAAATTTGTATGCATATTATTTATTATATTACTTAAATGAAAAGATTGAAAGTGTATCTATAATGCGAGAATTGAATGATTTCCTTATTTACAAAAAAACAACACTAGATTTGTTTGTTTTAGTGGCGGGGTTTAATTTTCTGTGGTAATTCTTCTTGTGTAGGAAGCTAAAAACACTGCTGCTCTTAAGGCCCAAATTGAGAAGCTGCAAATGGAGAGGGATGAGTTTCAGAGGATGGTTATCGGTAATCAGGTTAGAAGTTGTATCTACTTTGATGATTTTTCGTGTCTTGTTCAGCAACCCCTGCTTCAAAATGGATAAGCTCTGACTGTGTATCAATCTGATTGTGTAATCGGTGCCAAAGCAAGTAAGGACTCAACAAATACATGAGATGAAGAAGAAGGAAAAGGAATACATAAAGTTGCAGGTAGGATACTTTTGACTTTTCTTGTTCAATTGAGAATGGTATTTTTGTGATTGGTGATCTTCTATGGTTGGGACTTTAGGGATGAATTATTTCATGGACCGACAAGTTATTAGATTTGGAAATACGGTGGGCTGATACATTTTACTTGCAGGAGAGACTAAACCAAGTGTTGATGGAGAAGAAGAAGGAATCTAGATCAGGCTTGGAGATAATGAACTTGCTTCAGGTATCAACCATCCTTATAGTATGAATGTTGCTTGTAACTTGTAAGATTGCTAATTCCGTGATACTTTGATATTTATGATATGTGTAAACAGAAAGAAGGGAGGCAACGGGGAACATGGAATGGGAAGAAAGCCGACAATGATTTTTATAAAAAGATTGTACGCAAGCTTTCATCCAATCATTATAAACTTTATATTCTGGACAAATCGTCTCTCACAATTTGTTTATAATGATGAAAGGTGGATGCATATGAGGTGAAAAATCAAGAACTGATAGCAGAAAATGCTGATTTGAGAGCATTATTGAGATCAATGCAGGTGGGTTCTTGATTAGTAATTGTTCTTATCTGCTGAAATTTCTTCTTGCAGACGTATATGAATGCAACCTGTGTGTTTCGTTTGCTCATGTTTCATTGATTCTCCCTTGATGTTATTTTGGATCTTCCAGCAACTTTTGCTTTGCTAACATTCAGTCAATATGTGTTGCTTTTCTTAATGCTTTCGTTTTTTGAGAGGTATGTGTGTGTGTTGGTGTGCGCACGTGAACAGGCACAGGCACACACATGTGAGTGAGTTCACCACTTTCATTCCATCACCTTTTTCATTCTGAAAAGTTTTATGCTTTGGGAATGATTTTAGATTTTAAAGCATTAGAGAGAAATCTGAAATGACAGCAATTGTATAAAAATGGGAGTCTCATTGTACTCCCTCTGGAATGAAATATAAACAAAAATGGTAGCTGAAAAGTTGATGTATCTAGTTAAAATTTAAGACCAGATACATCAACTTTTCAGTTACCCTTTTTGCTTATATTTCATTCCAGAGTAGTAGCTAGTTTGGGCACATGTGGGGAAAACCTGTTAAAGTATGTGTAGGGTTGGTTGACCAAATGAAAGACAGTAAAGTAGTAGAGGTAAGAGATTAAGAATAACTACACACCAAGCCATTACAAATATCTGGAGTTAAATGGTCGGTCTTTAGACAAAAATTCCAATGGGATACAATGGCACTGTTCAGGTTTTGGTTGTTGTTGCTGACTGATTTTTAGACATAAAGACAACAAGATACAAATTTTGAATTATTCAGGGTACTAATAATTTTAGTGATGCAAAGTGCAAATGAATGGAGTGCAGTAGTAACTAACTAATTGGAATGGGGAAATGTGGAGAACATTAACTCTGCAATACATTTAGTCTGGTGGCTTTGGGCATATTTCTTCTTTTGTTTTTCATTCCTCTTGTCATTTTTATTTTGCCTAGGCTCTGTACTTCCTTGTGAAGATCGTTGTTCTATGATGCCCGATTATGAGATTTGTGACTGTTATGAATACTGATTACAGGTGGATATGCGCGATTTCTTAAATGCTCCTAATGGCCTACCAAATCAATCTCCCACTACAAATGAAAGAGCTGAAAGTAATTCTTCACAATCTCCGCTGGTTGGGAGAACGGTGCGAAAAATTTACTAATTTTATTGTACTTTGTTTGCACTATCAAACCGTCCCATGAAAATTTATGAGTTTGCTACTTTCAGGATGTATTTGATCTTCCTTTTCACATGGCCAGAGATCAAATTGAAGAAAGTCTTAGAAACAAGATGGCTTCTATAAAGGTTATTATTTATTAATATCACTTTTTTGGTTTCCATCTTTAAGTACTTGAATATATGAATTTTTTGTGTTTGGTTGTTGATGGCTTGAAAGTTGAAATATGAAGGAGCGCATGGGCCAATTGCAAGATGCTCAGAAAGGGGCAGAAGTCACTTCAGAAGCTACTGAGAGGGAACTTGAGCTTGAAGCTCAACTTGTTGAAGCAAGGAGCATCATACAGGAGCAGGTAATGTTTTATGCTCTCGCAATTGCAATCACAAGTTTGGTCCAAGGCATTTAGAAGTCTGTTTTACTATGATGCAAAATAACAAAAGCTGCCATTTTATATTTAGAAATGCTCTCCGATAGATGTTTTATGGTGTTTGGCCAAGGCAAAATAGTTCTTTATGGTGATAGCAGAAAAGTAAAACTGCTATTAAAGTAAGCAAGAATTGATGTTTCTTGTAGGATTGATATGCTTACGGATCCCTGTCTTTTGGCGGATTCTGTCCAAAACATGTATCTTTTTATATACAGCTCTCTTGCAACAAATCCATGGGCTTTTTCTCATTTCTTTCCCAATTAAATTGCTTGACAGTAGTTTGTTAAGTGCTGGATCACGTTAATTTGTCAATGCATTACATATGTATGAGAGTAATGGTAAAATATGTTACACTGCAGGCATCTATAATGTCTAAACATATTGCAAAATCTGACAGGCCAAGGTACTGTTTGTGTTCTCTATTTTTTAAGAACTGTCTACTTTGTACAACTGCAGTAAATTGATTTGTTTTTTTTTTTGTAGGGAATCTATCATCCCGGCACCGACTGAGGTATGTATTTATGTATATGTTTACGCGGTTCATGTTTTGAGTGTATATTCTATAATGCCATTTTATAATCAATCTAATTATATAACTGAGAGTCTGAAGGTTTATGTAGTGTGAATATGGGGGTTTTGTGGTGGTTGATGGAAAGGTATCTTTGGAGATTTACTTTCAGTGAGGTGTATTTTATTTTGTAATAACTAGCACCTCAAACAAAATTGTTGCATGGCTACCTATTTATGAGTCTATGTTTCTTAAATTTCTAATTTAGATAGTTTTTTGTTGTTTTCATATCAGACACAGCATCTGATATGCTATGTCTTTTAACTTTTGATTTTGCATATGCAAATGGGTAGTTAGGAATTGTCCAACGGGTCTTACTCCCGAATAAAATTTCCAATTAGGTATGTTTATTGAAGTCATAGGAGTAACCACTTTTGTTTGTGAAGTCATAGGAGTAACCACTTTTGTTTGTGAAGTCATAGGAGTAACCACTTTTGTTTGTGTTCAAACGAAGAATATTACTTGTAAATAATCCGTAAGGTGATACGATTTAATTAGCACGGTAGAACAAGATGTATACCAAATTTTAATGTTTTGCAATTTTGGAAATATCTTCAAAATGTATTGATCTGCTTAAAATGCACACTGGTTTCCCCATTGTCGAAACAACTCTTTTAGCATCTTCTCAGACATCCAGTATTGAAGATACGATTGGTTTGTACTAGGCATTAGAGATAGGTTTTTATCACACTTATTCCGCTGCTGGCAGCAGAAGGGATCAAGTATTAATGTTGGCATGGTCTATGTATCTGTGGTTTTGATAGGGGTAGTGCTAGACTGGGAGCACATGTTGATGGAGGTGATGATGATGACAATGATGACATTTAGCTTTAATCTTTTGTGAGGTCTTTGTTCCTTCTTCTTCTGTTCTCACAATACTTTCATGCACCTCACTTGAAATGTTCATTGAAGTATGATTATGGGATTCAATCATAAAGTAAAAAAAAATCCTTATCATGTATGATCATGCCAGTAAATGACAGCCTGTAATATCAAATATGGTCAAATTGGTGTTATCACCGATTCACTTTGTATTTAGCAGTAGATTTATTATTAATTGCTTCTCAATCAATCGCCTGATGCTGTCTGTGTTGTGATATTGTTCTTTTATGATTTACAGGGAGTATGTAACTAACATAGAAGAGGGTACTAAGGCTTCATTCTTCTCATGATAAATTGTATTGGTTCTGTAGTGGAGCATGCATGGACAGCTTCCTGTTAGCCCTTGTAACTAATCTTGCTTGCCCATTATGCACTGCCATTAGTTAATATAACATGCCCAGTATGGTCGAATGTTATTGTTACTAGTGTGATAATGTAATTACCAATTAGTGATATTGTACTCTTGCAACTGATTCTAGAAGAAAAAAAGATATCTATGTCTCGAGCACCACTCACACTTGTAGGCAGCTTCGAAGAATTTATAATACTACTGTTGGCTTGTCCTAAATTCATGACGCATTTGTAAGTTGGAAATATAAGGCCAGGTAAATTAATGAAAGAAAAAATGATAGTTTTCGAAAAGAAATGCAGATGTATTACTTGAGTCTAGTGCTCTACAAAAGCTTTAAAAGTAACACATCCTTATCTGTTATTCAGTGTGCAAATTTGTTACATGCACAGCCTGACCATAATTTGCAATAACATAAATTCACATCGGTTGATGTAGCAGTATTAGAGTGCAGGTGGGAAGAAGCTCTGATTAGACCAGTTATGGTTATATTGGATGATAAATTTTCGACAAATTTCAAAAAATAATGAATGAAAGTGGGTGTGAATGTAATTTTTATTTCTACTGTAAATGTAAAAGCATAACAGACTCATGTACATAATACTACTATTTCAACTTCAATCACGACTTGTAATTGAAACAAAAACTCTGCTAATGTGGATTGGGAAACAGCCTAAGGTCAATGGCTTTCCATACACTCGTTTATTGGTACTCTCCGAGCATGTTGAGTTCAATGAAGATCGAGTACTTTTCATCAATGACATAGATGAAGAGGAAGAAGAAAAGCTCGAACCACGAGGGGATGCCATAGATTCAGAATCAGAGCTACAATCCAATCTTGATACTACATCAAAATCTTCATGAAAACAATATTCTTGCAAGGGCTTCTTGCTTTTGACAACCCTTTTCCTCCAAAACCATATCTTTGACATTGTTGAAGCTGATTTGTTGTCCAAAATGCATGGCTTTGGAAGCCCCAAGCTAAGAATTGCTGGTGGAGGAGTAAGTGGAGGAAGCTCTTCCTTCGGTGATTCTTCTTTTGCTACCCCTGGTTGCATTTCCCATTTGAATGGAACCCCTTCTCCACTCCTATAATAAGATATACGAGAGGAGCATCCCACAGAGGATCTCCTTGATAGAATCTTACTTTCAATCTCAAATAAATCCATCACACCTTTTCTTACGATGATTTTTGGAAGAGATTGAGAAAGTTGCATGCGTTTATATAGGATTCAACCATTTTGACCATTAGAAACATCAGAAATAAAAAACTACATATCTTGTTGTTGGGTTCATTGGTCATATAATATACTATGTTGCTTGTAATTTGAGTGATTTCAAGTCTTTTTTGTATTGACAAGGAATCAAATTGTAAAGCAAAGTGAGAATATGTCGTTATTTATAAGGCTTCCCACGATAAACCTTTTAGTATATTGTAAAGTTTGCCGGCCTCTACTGCATGTTCAATTACCAAACCCGAAAGACTAGGCCTCCATCTTAGCTTCTCACACAACGTGTACATACATTGCTACGCTATTTTTCTATTTATCATATTATTACGTGTATCATTGAATTATACACATTTTTTAAGAAAATTATTGAGTATTCTAATTTCTATGATAAAATGAATTTATTTACTATTATAATACCCTTATTAGTAATAGACAATTGAATTGATATAATAAATAAGTGTATTTATTAATATTTTATTAATAACTTAAAGTGATAAATAATATCAGACAAATAAATATTACAAATGAGAAATCTATTATATCGAAAGAGTATATGAATTACAAATTTGACAAGAGAATACTATAGTAGCACATGTACTCTTGAAATATATTATAGTAGTTAAACTAATTGAAGTATTTGATAAAAA
The DNA here is from genome assembly GCA_037974755.1 of Cicer yamashitae. NCBI lineage: Eukaryota > Viridiplantae > Streptophyta > Magnoliopsida > Fabales > Fabaceae > Cicer > Cicer yamashitae. The sequence goes on from JBBPBQ010000002.1 coordinate 2,334,188, forward strand.
TAATGGCTCTATTAGTTTAAAACTGTAAAATGATATAAAATAACATTATTAATTAAAAATAATTTTTATATCAAATAATGTTTAAATT
>JBBPBQ010000002.1:2334423-2349040 GCA_037974755.1 Cicer yamashitae
AAAAAAAAATTATTAAGTCTTTTAAGTTTTAATCTAAGTGATAAATATGAATATTATTATAGTAAATATTATATCTCAAATTTAAATATGAGAATTTATAAGTGTGGGTGAATTTTTAGTAATAATTATAAATCTCATCTATAAAATAAAAAAAAATCATAATTATTTTAAAATTGTATGCTCAAATATCTTCTTATAACCACTAATATATTTTTAGTATGATTTTGTAAAGTTATTATTAATGTAGAAATGTCCGGTAAACAAATTGATTAGTAGTTAGTCATAAACTTGTGTTTAATTTCTATTTCTATTGCTATCGAATAAATAGTAGTAGTATATAACTATACAAATTAATTGCACTTGTTTAACTGGAAATTGCAACAATTTTTCTTTCCTAATTTTCAATTAGACATCCATTTATATAAGTTGTGAATAAATACCGTTCATTGTGTTCGTGTTCAATCTTTATAGTTGATAGTGTAATTTCTCGCTGTAGAGATAAATATAAATATTATAAACAAACAAAATTAGTTTAACAATAGAACAAACTAACTCGATAAAAATAACTAAATTGTTAATATGTTATTTTCACATAATATGAAAGATCTAGATAATGATATTTTTTTGTTATACTTTATTATATTATAAAAATATAATATTAATAATTTCTGTAAATGAATAAAAATAAGTATAACTTATTTTAGTTACACACCCTTGATCGCTAGTTAAACCCTTTATAGAATGAAAATGGTCAAATTATTTTTATTGTAAAATCAAATTCACCTATTTTACCAAAATCATTTATTCTCTTATTTCCTCTCATTTTCATCATTTATCTCATCACAATCGTTTTAAATAATTTGGAAGTTGTATTCTAATCTTAATCCATCTTAGGACTCCTTACATAAACATTGAATTATGCTACTTGATCATTATAAGATATCTAATAAATTGTAAACGTAAATAATATTTAACTAGTATTTTGGGGCTCTAAAAATTTTAAGATTTAGTGCGGTGGCATAGCCTACACAGATTATTGGCTAACTGAAACTTGTAGAATCAAAGTATCCCAACAACAATTTTCAAGTTCATCCTTGTTTCCTCATTTCTTTCCTTTTCTCCATTTACGTTTTCAAATCCTATTTGTTTCATCTTTTTCTCTCTGTTTTCATGGGTTTATGTTAATTTTTATTTGTTAATTCTTGTGTGTCGATGTTGTTAACGATGTACATAAATTGAGTGTGTAACCTCATGTGAATTTAGTTCATGTAGAATTTAAAATTTTGGGTTCAAAACTTGAATTAGAATCACATACGAGAACCAGATTTGCATATAAGAACCTAGATGCCGCCAAATATTTTTTTCTTATTATTATTCTTAACTCTTCTTCTTGCGTCCAATAAAAGGTGTCGGTTTAAGGTTATTTTTTGACCTTAAATCACCCTTTCAACTTGTTTTTTCTTCTTCTTAATTAAATAAGTATTTTTTCACATATATATTTAGTTTTTTTTTTTAATCTTGGTGTGATATTTTTTTGGTTCAGATCGATAGATTAACTTCAATCAAGTGCATATTCAGATTCAATAAAAGATTTTTGCATTATCAACGTTGTAGTTCAAGTGACATATGTATTCGAGATACCTCAATTTTGTCATATTTGTAGAATTTGTCACAATTGCAGGTATTACGCTATTATATGATATGAATATGATTATTATAAGTTTGTGTCCAGATTAATTATTTTTTGTTTTAGCGATTTGAATTGTATTGTTATTGATCGATATAATTTCTATCAATTCAAATAAATAAATATAATTTTTAATTAATTAGAAAAAGAAGTATGAATGATGAAAGGCAATTTTAGATATTTAATTTTTTAAAAACATTAATAGATATAATTAGCAAAATTGAATAAGTAATTAGGTATTATGTAAAAAAACAAAAAAGAAGAAGTAAATAAAGCAATGAAACTAACTTATTTTTCCGCTTCTTCTGGTGAGGAAACAAGCTGAATAGACAGAAAGCACAAAAAAGGGGGAGAAAAGTGGCGGGAAACAATAATTTTGATATTGTCCATGTATAACAATCAACACACCGAATTGTGAAATTTAAAACTTCTCTTCAATCATCAATTCATTTCAATCCCAAAAAAGCAGCACCATGTATGCGAGTCAGTTCGACGGCAACGCAGCCTTCTCCGGCGGCGGTTTCATGCCTTCTCAAACCACTCAGGGCAATGACTCTCCCTTCACTCCCTCCAAGGTTCTCATCGTTCTCAATCTCCATTTTCTTCTTAATAATCTTAAAACACATACTAACTATAAAACTAATAGGCTAAAATAATGTAACCGCGACGCCAATTAGACGCTAGGGCTTAGGGTTTTGGTGCTTTTCATTCAATTGCTAGTGTTTTGAGAAATTAAAAGATAGATTCTGTTTTTTTATTATTTTATTTATATGATTTTTTCTTTTATTTTTAGAATCGTGATGCTCAGTCCTTGCTTCCTCTGACGATCAAGCAAATTAACGACGCTGTTCAGTTAACTGATGATAAAACAAATCTGATTATTGATGGTGTTGATGTTAACAACGTGCGTTCCTTGAATATTCCCTTGTGAATTGGTTATGAATTAGGTTTTGTGGTCAATTTTTTTTTGTTCTCACAATTTTGAGTTGAGTTCAGGTTACTCTTGTTGGTAGGGTTTGCAATAGACTTGGACGGCTTTCTGATATTAATTTTGTACTTGACGACGGTACAGGAACAATTGAGTGCAATAAATGGTGAATGTTGTTCAATTTGTTCAAATAGTTAACACTTAATTTGTTGTTTTTGTTTTTGTTTTTTTTTTACCTTTTCCTCTGTGAATGGTGAGTTTTTGTTTATGTGCAGGCTTCAGGATGCTGCAGACCAAAATGAAGCGGAGGGTATCTTGTATGTTTTACATCTGTAGCACTGACACCTCTAAGATATTGTTTTACTGTATTTCATTTCCTACATACATTTTGCAGTTTCCATTTAGTACTATGTTTAGCTGATGCCTAATCAGGTTTTAAACTTTCCTCTGTAAGTATAGAGAAACTAAACATGTCACTTGTTTTAACCACTTTTTGATGTTTAATCACCAGCCGCTTCTTCTCAACACTAGTAAGTTTTTACTAGGTTAATTTATAAAGAAAATGAAATGTTAGATTACATGTTAAATGTGTGTGTGTGTGTATATATATATATATTTCATATAAAAGAAAAAGGAAACAGAAATATATAATATGGTAACTATCTTTTGGTTTGCATTGAGGTGGTCTGTAAAATTGTTGTTTCCCCATCCGTTGTTCTTCATTTATCATACAATTTATATTCATTCATATAATAAGAACTAAAATTCCATTTTCATGGTTAGGGATGGAATATATGTGCGGCTACACGGACACTTGAAAGGTTTTCAGGGTAAAAAAACCTTAAATATTTTCTCTTTTAGGTATGATACATATTTCACATTCACTTTTTGTTTTAGCAGTTATCTTTAATTTCGTGGATATATTTTTTTGTTTAAACTATTACCAGAAGATAGTTATCCTAATTTGTATGAGTGATAGGACAGACCTTTTATTTTTCCCTATAGATAAAAAAATTACTTCCTTAATTTGTGTTATTTTCAGGCCTGTGACTGACTTCAATGAGATTGCCAGCCATTTCATTGATTGCATTTATGTTCATCTATACAATTCCAGATTACGGGTATTAGTTATAAAATTGTCAAGTTCTATGTTTGAGTTTGACATGATATGATGCATATAAAAGATTATGAATTTCGACAACTCTCTACCATATGCATGATTGTATTCTATTATTTCATGCGGAAGCAAATCCAGGCTAGTATCCCCAACCAGCAACATGTTCCTAATTCCACACAAATCACTCCCACAAAAGGTTATCAAGCTCAAGCCATGCCACCAAATCAAGTAAGTGGACCATGGTTATAGTCTCTGCCTCATTTTTATTTTTTTACATTTCCTCACTGGTTTAGTACTTTTTATCTGTAGTTCCCTGGTCAATATAATAATGGTCAGAAGAGTGTTGAAGAAATGGTCATAGAGGTTTTGCATCTTCCCTCAAACAGGTATTTGTTTTTAAAGTTGTTTTGTTTTATCTGATTGACTCTTATTTCATATAGCTAACTGTTATTTTTTGGTGCCTTTCTTATTTTCTGAATGTAGGTGTTAGGTCTGTTAGTTCATGGAGTTAAGTTAGTTAGGTGTTGTTAAATAATGGTTATTGCAGTGTTATAACAAAATTTGAACAAATCACTACGGTTCTGTGATATGATATTTAGTACAAAATATTTTCAAAGAGCCGTTATAGCACTATTGCAAAGTGAAATGTTTACAAACAGCTATGTTTTGTGATCTGCTATTGACAACAATGGTTAGGATTACCTTGGACTTGGGACCTGGACAGTGCGGTAGGCTATGTTGTATATAAATAGTAGGAAAGAGCGAGAGTGAGACTATCTAGTCATTTGAGAGAGTGGGGCTTTTGGGCAAGGGCCAAGGAGGCTTGCTGGTACTCCTAGCTCTGCAATGTTCTACCTTTGTCATTAAGAGTTATCACTATCCCTATTCCCTACCAATTATTTAGGAGGGAGGAATCAACTTATGTCATTGTGGATTATTTATAGCACTGTCAAGTCTCAACAATATTAGATATAATGCAATTCTTGATTTTTTTTATGTATATGATGATATAGTAGTACATGATAGTAACTTTAAATCCAATTTTGAATTTTAGAATAAAATTATATGTTGAAAAAGTAATTGATGGTGTATGACTGCTAGCATCTTATACCAGTTTAAGTAGATTGCCTATTCATGCCTCTTACTTAGATATTACAAAATCTAAGAATTGTTTGCTCTAGAAGTAGAATAAGAATTTATCTGGTTGTTCGATTTGTGAAGTTGTAAATGGACTTTTTCTATTAGTAATCAGTGTTATCCTTTATGAATTTTATGTATCTACTGGTCGTGTAGAAAAAGTGTCTTCATGTTAAGGAATGGTTCATCTGATCATCTATAGTATGACTCAAAAAGGCACAAACTATAAACAGTCTTCTTGACTTGAGATTGTAATGTGAATGAGCAAAGAGTTGGTATGCGCCATGGCTTTTTTATCTGGGCATCAATTTGTTCTAACTGGGGTTGGAGAAATGTAATATTATTTATACTACCTTTTTTGTTATGACAAATAAAAATACCAAGAATGTGGTGGGTCTACTTTAATTTTAAATCTGAACAGATTCTTCCACAAGTCAACTAGTAGAAAATATTCTCAGAATAATAGTGATCAAATAATATTTTTGGCAATTTAACTTGATGTCATGTAAAATCATTCAAAACCATCCCACCCGCTTACTTTAAGTTTTCAGTTTTCACTTCTTTGGTCTTAGAGATTAGAGATGCATGTGTAGAAGATTGCATTTACCAAGCTTTTTTTTTTTTTTTTCATTTGTTTTCATTATATTATTTATCTGTGTAGTGCTTTGGTAGAATTGGGACTACTTGAAAGATTTTGTCCAGTATTCACAACTTAAAATTTCTCTTACGGGTGTTTCAGGGCAAAGGATGAGGGAGTCTCTCGTGATCTTATTGCGCAGCATCTTGGAATTCCTTTGGATAAACTCACGTCTCTATTCTTTCTCAAGTCCACTTCCCATGATTTCCAAATTATTTTCTTTTGATTATTTTCTGGTTTTGCAGGTTGGCTATTAAAAATCTTACAGAAGAAGGTGCAATTTATGAAGCTATAGCTGATCACTATAAGTCAATTGTCGACGGTTGACATCGTGGTCACAGAGGAATCAATATTGCCAGAGTGTGCTCTGCTCTACATACGTTTATATGCATACCAGTGATTCTACATCTGTAGACGTAAGGAAACCATATATCTGCTAGATTTTGAACAACAACTCGTTGTCTTTTCTGGATAACCAATGTCTTCGACCCTGTATGGGTGACAAATATAACATGACATGGAACGTGTCTAATGTGTAAAGGGGGTTTTCTCAGACTGTTGAAGATTAATCACTTTTAACTTTTAAGGGATTATTATTACTATAGAACTTGTTTGAATCTATTAAAACTATGTTAAGGTCCAAACTATCGGCATATGGCAATGGTTTGTAGTTCTTTAATTGCCGTGTCTAATGGGTTTAAATACTAAATACTGAGTCTGTTTGTAATTAGTTAATTGCAAATCAAACATATTCAGCAACGGCATGCAGCTATCTTGTAGAACTACTACTATGGGTATAGCTGTAAAAAAAATAAAGCTTCAAAATCTAAAGGCTCCTTTCAAAAAATTTCTACTAAGTCCTTAATATATATTAGGCCTTTTATTGAAATAAATTTTTTAAAGTTCCTACCTATTATTTCATTATTTTGTGGACTTGTAGACCTGATGTTTTGTTAATTGAGATATTTTTTTTTGAATAATTTTTGAAATTTATTTTTGTTGAAAAAACATCAGAAAAATTTCTCTAAAATATTTTTTCCTAAAAAATTGTGAGTAAAATCAAAAAATTATTTTTCTTGAAAAAATTCATTTTTTTTTATTGAATCAAAAAAAATTTCAAGAAAAACAAAAAAAAATTATAAATATTTTTTTATTGGAAAAACTAAAAAAAAATTATCGGAAAATTTTATTTCTTAGAAAAAAAATTTGAAACTTTTTTTCAGAAAAATATCAATTGTTTTTTGAAAAAGGGATCCATAGATCTCACTAAGCCCACAAAATTTTAGGTGTTTTTTGACTTTGAAGTTTTCCTTTTTGGGACTTTTTAAACTATGAATTTTTTTGTTCCTCCAATGTATAAGTTAGAATCAATAATTAGTAGATTTATGAAATTGACAGCTGTAATTACGGGTCCCAGAGGCTGGAGGGCAGAATACAAATCAATTAGTAAGCTAGGAAATATAAGGTTATAACTTATAAAGTAAGTTTTTATTTTTGCTAAAAAAAGAAAGTTAGTTTTGATTTATTTATGACTGAATCATAAAGTAAGGAAATATGGGACATCGTTGAGGTAAGCATTATTATTATTATAGTAGGGCTCAAATTAGAAACTGCAAGTGGAAGATGGCGGTCGCATTAGCATCACGGTCTTTTCTCTCCGGCACCACTTCAACCGCCCTCTTCATCCTGTGCCTCAAATGCCACGTGGAAACATAGTCCTTATTGCCAACTCACGTGCAGTGGTAGTTGATCATTTTTCAGACGGTAGATCTATCAAGATGCCACGTGCGATCTGAATTACAAAGTTTGGCCTTCATGTGAATGAATGCACCATTTTCACTCTATCTCCTTATTTATTTCCATTTTTTCTTTTATTTTGATACATTTGATAATAACTGTCTTAAGACACATACTGAATACTGCATTGTTTAGTATTTGTATTTGTATAAGAAAATGCACAAGAAAATATTTGATTTCTTAAATATAATGGGAAGCTACGACCATGTGATTTATTGATAAAGACTCTTCTTTTGTAATAATACAATCATAATCAATCAACCGCACATATTGTGGATCCACAATTGTACATGTCTCAAATCATGTACTAGTAGAATGTAACAATCATAATTTACAACATAACAAAAATAAAAATGGTTTAATGATCATATATTATAATATTAATGTAAATTCTTTTAATCAGTAATAGGTAGTTTTTTAATTATGGTAATTATATTTATTTAATATGATGATAAAATTAATAATTTATATTTACTGTTAATATAAAAATAATTTTTTTTATTTTAAAAGAAATAATAAATTTTATCATAATTAATTTATATATTACAATTCATGACCCGTTTTTATTAAAAAAAAAAGTTACAAACTATAATATAAAGTGATTAGCATAGGAGATATCATGAAGTAGTAACAATAATTAAAAATAAAAATTAAGATATGGGCGCGAACGTGGGGAATGATTCGTTTTTCTGACCACAAACTACACTATGCAATGGCTTTGTGAAACAAAGTTTGACCATTTTGGCAAAGTATTATGGCCTTAAATAAAAGAAAAATGCTTTTATTAGCAATCTGCCCCCATTGCTTACTTTATGTTGCAAAATTTGTATGTTAGTGGAAATTTTTTAAAATCCTCAATATCCTTTTCACCGTACATTTGAAGGGAATCAACACTCAAATGAGAACATACTCCCGCCTAACTTTTTTTTCCTTTCTATTATCATGCGCTATGTGAGCACGTCATCATTTGTATATTATTTTAGAAATAGTTATACAAAAAGAAAACAAATTTATTTACATGAATTGAGGTTAGCAAAAATACATAGCCTTTGGCAATAAAATGAATATTAGTTCTAATATTTGTGATATATGTGAGAAGGAGATATTTAATATTTGATATGTCTTACATAAAATTATATTATATAAAGGGAATTTATTAGAAAAAAAAATTAAATGTTTATATATATTTTCAATATAATTTTTTTATATATAATCAATTAATTAATCACAATTGTTATATATTAGTCTTATTTAATTTTTATCCTAATTACCTAGAAAATCACATATATGATTAAGTACGATTAATCAATTGTTTTGTATACTGAAAATACGTACAGATCACTCAAACAAAAACTCTTACGCTGTATTTCAATTAAAAAACAATCTCATTTTTTTTCTTCATTCCTCCCTATTAACTATTAACTTAGTCAGTGTGCAACCTTTTGCGTTTGTCTTTTTAGGCAATTACTTTCTACAGTCTGATTGCTTACTATAGAAGCATTTTTAATTTTAACTATATACAAATATAATCCGGGTTTTGAGGATTTGACTGTCTGCTCTTGTTTTTAATAATAAAAGCCGAGAATTATTGATTCGTCTGAAAATTGTTTTTTTGTTCTTAAATAAATTTAAAAGAGTGAACAAGTAAATTAATTTTTAAATCTTGTTATTTTTATAAATATATCATTTAAATTATAAAATAATAATTAAAATAGTTTATATTTAAATATTTGTCGTTAAAGATGATGATGTGATGTGTTAATTGAATATTTGACCATGCTTTCATATCAATGTCATCACAACATCGACAAATTTTCTTATGAAATTTAAATCTTTAATGAATTAATTAGTCACATTTACAATTACTCACAAATTTATCTATCGACTACAAAATTTTATCGACAAATTTATCTCCAAAACAATGACATTAATGTAAAATTAATGTGGATAAGTCACATTTTTAATTACAATATCACATTAAAATATCTAACAGTTAAAGTTTACACAAAGATTATTTTGATTGATATTATATAATTTTAGAGATGTATTTATCAATTTACAAAAATTATTATAAGTTATCAATAATTAGTTAAAATCATGTTCGTATACTCCGTTAATTATATCAAATATATATTTTTTAAATTGTGAAGTGTACGTGATTAATTGTAATTGATTGGAGTATTACTAAAAGTGTAAAATTAATTATAAATTAATTAGATGTTAACTACAAATTAGTTAATTTTACATCTCCAGTAAATACATTTTTCATAAAAAAAAAAAAAAGCAACATAGAATTTTATCTCTTTATCTCAATAAAATTGATTTGTTTTGCACTTACCTAACCTCTATAATTTTTGTGTCCCTCTCTCACATGTGCAATGTGATTGTGAACTTTGCTTGGCTTGCAATTTGGATTGGTGATTGGTGCTGTGGCTGAGTCAATAGATTTTTCATAAGTGTACAATTCACTCAAAAAGATAAATTCAATAACGCCGTTGATAATCAAACGAATAGTTATGATTTTGTACACATATGTGATTAATTATTAATATACTTATTTTATTAATAAATAATTATAATATTAATTATTAATATACTTATTTTTATTAATTTTTCAGATGATCCATTTTTCATAAAGCAGACGCATTTTTTATGTTAAGTCTCGTGACAAGTGTCACATGATCCGGGATCAAAGTGGCTACTCGGGAGTGAGCCACCACACTTCTTTCCTAATCCTGTTTCACTCGTTCTAAAATTCTCATCATGTGATCGAATCCATTTTAATTTAATTTATTGTGAGACTATTGTACATTATTATTCTTACTGCTCCCTCCTTCCCAAAATAAAAGGTTTGTTTTAGAAAAGAAAACAAAATCTAAAATAATGTAACACTTTTATTTTTTGACTCAAAAATAATGTAACACTTGTTTTATATATATACATAGACAGAAATTAATATGGTGTGCATCATTATCAAGTTCTTATAATTTACTCTACATTTTAATTGAAAAATAATAATAATTTACTCGATTTAAGATTGTAACTTATATGTAATAATCAATCAAAATAACTTAATAAGACTATTACATTTATTTATCTATTTATTAATCAAGATAAATATACTTTTAATGTATAGGTCAAAAATCAATTAAATATAACTCAATTACTGCTTAAGTCTTTTAAGTTTTATTTATTTTAATTTGAGCTAAATTTGAAGTACTAAAGACATATTTGTGCCTAATGTCTATTATTATGAGGCAGAAAAAATAGTACTTATATGAGATTTTTTATGACACATTTACAAATTGTGAACTTTTGTATTTTAAAAGAGATAATTTCATAAGAAAAAATAGCATTTCATTATTTATAAGCATTATACTAATTTATTATATTGTCATAAAAGATATTTAATATTCACTATTATGAGTAATTAAAAAACTTTAAAAAATAAATAAATTTTATTCTGTTGACATTTTTGATAAATAATATTTGGTTATTATAATTTTTTAAATAATAAAAAATAATTTATTTAAAAAAAATTCATTTAGATATTTGTTTAAAGACCAAATGCACCACATGTTGAATTGACACATATACAATATAACTTCTCCATTTCTAATCCTCTCAAAACAAGTGATGTGAAAATAGGCGCAACTAAATGTCAAAATAGTGGTCGATAGTGGTTAGACGATTGCTTGTGGTGATGGTTGAAGATATGGAAGTTGGGGGTCGAGTTTGAGGGTACACAAGCAACAAAGGGTCACATCTTTTAGTTTCACCATAATTATTACCACTAAAACACGCTTTTTAATTACACCACCAATCGTTATTACCAGCAAAACACTCATATCAACATTGCTAAGAAGATTTTAAATACAAGGATCAAATTCACCAAGATCCACTTCTATCTCCGTCGACCAAATAAAAAATGATGCCACTTTTTGGGATGTTTGGGAGCGCGAGGTCAACAAAAGGCTAAGTGTTCCAAGACAACAAGAGATTTTGACGTGACATCTTCGCCCAAACATTAAAGCATTATGTATATGGACCACCACTATAATATGTTCAACATTTAGCTCATTCATAATTAATGTAAAGACTTAACTACTCACATTTAAATCTAATAAAAGAAGTGACTTACTATTACATGTAGTTACATGTTATAATTCAAACAAAACTATAAATATAAAACATATTTTGTGGTTTTGTATTTTAAAGAAAAACTATTTTCAAAATAAGTAAAAAACAAAGTTTGCTCCACTTTACTTGAATATGTTTTAGTTTTAAAATAAACTTTAAAAACCAATAACTCAGAATTACTCCCTCTAGGTCAAAGTGACATATGTGTTGTAATTAAATACATGTCAATGGTTATTTTTTATAAATTAAATTTACTTTTAAGAATAATGTGTTACTATGAAATAGATAAGACTTTAATATTTAGTAAACATTTATAAATAAATTTATATTTTACTCTCCACTTATACTAATAATGCTCGAACTTGCAACACGAAAATTAAAAATCTTTCTTTTTTATCGCTGGACTAAATTATTAAAGTTTATGTCAATTATTATAGTGCCATTTTTATACTCTTCCACTGAAAAATGATAATAATGAACAAGATCGCCTCTTTGGAATTAAGGTGTCTTAGATGAACAAAAAAATTATATCTTTTTAATTATTTAAATATTTTTTAAAATATTTTTTTGAAATAATTAATAATGCAATTGTAATTAAAAATTTTAAAAATTATTTAAAAATTAGAAATCTAAATAAAACTATTTTAAAAATATTCAGTAAAAGAAATACACTTCTAAATATTTTAAAAATAAATAAAAATTCGGAATTCCAAAATTTTCACACATAAAGATATGTGGAAAAATAAACATAAGAGCGTAAGTCTTTCCACGCTACCTTCGACTCTTTATTAAAACACACAAAACATGTTAGATTATGCTGTAGTAGCATTCGGACTTACCTGGATCTAATATTATTAATATAACAACTTAATTATAAGTTCATTCGAATTATTCATCATTTAAACAATTCGGTATTTCAAATTTTGGTTATTTTTAAAATTTTGGAATATAAACTTATTCTCAAATTTTCATTTTTTTTTAAAATTTAAAATTTCTAATATTTTAAAAATAAAATATTTGGAACCTAAATTATATTTTCAAATTTTCAAATAAATAAAAAAAAACCCAGAAAAACATATTCCAAAAAGCTAAAACAAAAAATATCTATAATTTTAGAAAATATAATTCATTTGGTATATAAAAAATACCTGTTGAAGCGGTAAGTCGCAAGGTAGCGTCGAAAGTTGCGTGGACTGATCGATGCTAATATTCCAAATTTAATAAAAATTGTTTTGAATTTTCAAATTTTTAAAAATTTGGTATTTTGAATTTTTCTATCTTTCTATTAGAGTTATCCTTTTGTAGTTTACAATTGTTTTTGCTTCCTTTTAATTTTTTTTATGTTGTTATTAGTTTTTCTCTTATTATTAAGACTTTTTGTTGCTCTTCAATTTTTGTCTCATTGATAACTATTTTGGTTATCTCTCTTTATATATAAACTTTTTGGTTATCATTCAATTAAAAAAAATATTATTCAATTAAAAATATGTTATTTTTAAAGATACCGAAGTTATGAAGATTTTATTTTCATTCTAAAAAATTTAATTAAATAATAGAAGAGTTATTTTATAATTTTAATAGATAAAAAGATTAAGTGTTGTAATGTTAAGTAATTTTTCTCAAATCTGTGGAAAAACCAACACCATATTGTTTTAGAGTTATCTACTATCTTAGAGGCAACACCGACAATACCCTTAAAAAATTCGTGTTCATAGAATTCCATAAATCCCAAGCGGTAATGATGCAAAACTTCATGATTTGCAAACTAAAAGTTGTAGCTGGCTAACCAATTTGCATAGACTCAGTTTCCACAATTAAGTTTTGAATGCTACGTATCTCTCATAATTATTTATAGAAAATTATTAATATGAGAGACCAAATCTTAAATCTTCTTTGATAAACTCCTTCAACGTCTCAAATCATTTTTCTTCGAAAAATTAAACATTACAACAATCAATCTTTAAAGCACAACCCATGATCATATTTTGAATATCTCTCTGAGCAATTTCTTTTCAATCGAAATTAAGTCATAATAAATATTGTAGAGATCATAATAAAAAATATGAACAATGTTAAAATATTGATCAACCATTTACCATATATATAAGATGCTTCCTCATTTGAAAGCAAACCTACATATAATGCACGTAGTCATCTACAGTAGCAAATTGCAGTTGCCAAGTTTTGAATTAGAGCTAAATATTTGTCGGCATTAGGACAAAATATTAATTAATTAATTTATTCCAAAAGATATACCAAAGCATGGGCATTCTGAATTCATACAGACAGATGATACAAAAATGATGTTTGTACACTTGAATTACGCACAGATGCTTTTATGTTGATGTCTGATGCTATCTTATCCCTAAATATAAACAATTTTTGAAAATAATTTGCCCTTAAGGAGACATTTCAAATTTTGTACATACATTTATCATTATTTTTAAATATAAACTATATTATTACTCTCTCTATCTCATATTAAATATTTCAATTAAAATTTTTCTTCATCTCAAATTATTTACTATTTTATTTTCCTAATATATTTTTATTTATTGTATATCAATTTATCAAATTTCTCAACTAATTGCAATTAATAAGAATATTTGAATAAAAAATATTCATTTAATTATTAAAATAAATAAAATTAATTATTTTTTTGATAATCATGCATAACTCAAACCAGACAATTAAAATGAAACAAAACAAGTCCTATTGTTTAATCCTCCATCTCTCCTCCGATAGAAGTAGTTTAGTGATTTGGTTAAGGATATTAAATTTTTGACACTAATAATTTTCCTCTCCTAATTTATGTATTGACCGTTAGCATTTGTCTATAAAAAGAAATATTTAATACTTCTTCTCTGGTCTTAAATATAAAGAAGAAGAAAAAATAAATACTAAAAATAATCATTAATTAATTTTGGTATCAAATGCTTTAACACCCATTGATAGTAGCCTTAATAGTATTTTTAGTTAAAATAAAATAATATAAAAAGTTAAGCAATAATACATCATAGTTCTAACTTTTTCTTATATCTGAGACACAAAAATACTCTAAAAACTTTTTTATATAACGCATTATATATAGTAATATTTGTTTCGTCTAGGTTATATATACTCCCTCATGTCACCAAACACATCTCAAATTTTAGCTAATATTATAAGCAAAAT
>JBBPBQ010000002.1:2349117-2415131 GCA_037974755.1 Cicer yamashitae
TTTTTTTTTATTTTTTCAATTTAAAGTTCATCTCTATCTTTGTTTATTTTATAATTGTTGAATTCTACCATGTTTTTCAACACTTTATATTGTAATTTCAACTAAAATAATAAATTTTAACTAATTTATAATTAGTACTAACCATTTATAATTACATTTAGAAAACTTTAAATATATGTAATAAATCTCTATTTATACCAAAATGTACACTGGTGAACCCTTAAAAATTTGTTTAGAATTGATGAGACTCTTTAATCTAGATGTAGTTCAAATATAAATTTATCTGTTCTTAATAAATTTTAATAAAGTATCATATTTATTTTTTATTATTACAAATTTAATATGTTGTTGGACTTTGCTATTTTTTTCTGTCAAAAAATTAATTTACTAAAAATAATTAAGTCAATCTTATATCGATTTTTTGACAAGTCTAATATATTTGTGTGGGATATTTACACCGAAAAATCCTATAACTAAAAAAAAAAAAAAAAAAAACAAAGAAACCTCGTTTTTCGAGCAACCCTAAGCAAGCAAGCAGGATGCTGAGGTGAGTCATGCTTCTCTCTCTTGACCACCTCTATATCTGTGTCATAAATCTCACCCTTCTTCTTCAACTTGAACAAATACTAGAATACTCGATTCTATAAGATCGCAGTTTCCAAAGAAACCAACTAAGCTTCAACGCTATCTCTCACCTTCATAAAAACATCCAAATAAACTTAACTATGGACTCTTCCTCTTCTCCACCTCCCAACACTAACTCCAATTCCCTTGCTTTC
Organism: Cicer yamashitae; assembly: GCA_037974755.1. Classification (NCBI taxonomy): domain Eukaryota; kingdom Viridiplantae; phylum Streptophyta; class Magnoliopsida; order Fabales; family Fabaceae; genus Cicer; species Cicer yamashitae. The sequence continues at coordinate 2,349,897 of JBBPBQ010000002.1, forward strand.
TCTCTTTCCAATCACTTTCCTAACCCTTCTCCTTCACACTCTTCTTCCTCTCATCTCTCTCTTTTCCACTCCTTCACCACCTATCCTCCCTCAACACCTTCTCTCACCCTCACAGGTCTCTCTCTCTCTCTCTCCACCTTACTATATTTTACTATTCCTTTATTATTTTCTCTCACTAAAATATATCTGTTTTCCATTTTCCAGGAAGCAACACCGCCGAAGCATCACCGGAGGCAAAAGCAACCAACGGAGGAACAACCAACCTCTCCATATTCACCGGCGAACACAAGTTTGAAGACTTTTTAGGAAGCTCCGTCGCAACAACGAGAACCACCGCCTCCACGTGTGCACCTACACAACTTCCTCAGTTTTCCACGGACAGCGACATATATGATTCGGAGCTTAAGAAAACAATAGCCGCTTGCTTCCCTCGTGGCTTCACAACCGAACCTAACTCCGAACCTCAAAAGCCTTCCCCCAAAAAAACCGTTGATACCTTCGGCCAACGTACCTCCATTTACCGCGGTGTCACCCGGTAAAATATATATATATATATATTTTATATTTGGATTCACAATACTGTAATTTTAGAAAATCACATCGACATGTAATTTTATTGAAATTTTAAGATAAAATATAGTGAATCACTTGCTCAATCTAAACATGCACATAGTATATCATTGGCATCACAATGGATATATCGAAATCAGGATAACAATGTAATTTTGGTTGAAATTCAAAGTTCGGAGTAGATTTTGTTAAAATTAAGTTGTAAATATGTCAAATTCATCGTTTATCCGAACATGTTGATAAGCTCATATATATTTTCATATTCTTTTAATTTTAAGAAAAAAATAAAAATATGTTTTTTTATATGGAATATTATTTAATTTTCAGACATAGATGGACGGGGAGATATGAAGCACATCTATGGGATAATAGTTGCAGAAGGGAAGGACAAAGTAGGAAAGGAAGACAAGGTAGTACTACTAATTATATGCTGATTTACGTAGCGAAACATTATTATTTATGGGGTTTTAAAATTTAAATGAAGGGTTTTAATTTGACTTTTTATTAACATAGAGAGGGGTATTGTCTAACATGCGCTGGGGATGGTAGACGCGCAAATTAAAGTGGGTCCACGAGATCTATTGGTGTGGTGGGAAGCGTCGAGTGAATGTGACCACTGACCGGAATAAATGGGAGTTAAAGAATGTGTCTCGATATTCAAATCCCAATGCAAAACCCTTCTCAAGGGTTCAGATTATTTCACTGCCATGCGCACCTGCATTAGATCATTTTCTTTAGATTTCTTTTGTCGTCTTCTCGCTTTTCTTTTGTTTCCAGTGTCATGTCACACTGCCTGCGTTTCTTTCTTTTTTTTTTTTAATATATTCAATGGCAATGCAAGTAATTAACACCAATAATATTTTTGTTTGTATTTTATTGAAATTTGTGAACGAACCTACTACCTCTAGCATTCCACTCCAGTATATATCGTATAATTTTGTTGAGTATAATATCTACTGATCAATGATTTAAAGTCACATTATTTTTTATATTTTGAGTAATTTAAAATTTTATTCATTTTGGTTTATAGGTACGGTTACTCACTTTTTTTTTTTTTTTAATTATAATTGTTATTAGTGTGGTTACTCACATATTTTTCTGACCGTGCTTTATTTATTTTTCTCTTGTACCTGGCGAATGATTGCTGACTCGTGTGATGTGATCTTTTGCTTCACAGTTTATTTGGGTGAGTACTTTATATTTAAAGCATTTTCAAATAGCGTTTGACCAGATCATCATTTTGTTTCAGCATATTCCCACTTCCTGTTCATTAATGATAACAAATTTGAATGCATGTGTTCTTAGATTCAGATTCTAGTATACTCATTTTGCTCATAAAATTGATTTTTTGTTTCTTCTTGTTTAGGTGGCTATGACAAGGAAGATAAAGCAGCTAGAGCTTATGATCTTGCTGCTCTCAAGTACTGGGGTCCAACCACCACTACTAACTTTCCAGTAAGTACTAAAGAGATCCCATATTTTTGCACTGTATGCAATGTAATGTAACTATTCATACTATATATGAATCTTTATGTAATTATTTAATTTTTCAATTCTCAGACTTCCAACTATGAGAAGGAGCTTGAGGAAATGAAGAACATGACTAGACAAGAGTTTGTTGCTTCTTTACGAAGGTTAATTAATTATATTCACATTTTAATTTTAGGTTCGTAATTATATCACTACTATAAAAAACTAAAATTTAGGGAGAACATGTGAAATCCCTCTATATTTTTTCAGAAATTAGAGAAAAAAAATTATTTTTGTGCAACTAATTTTTATTGCTAATTTATATTTCATTAACTTAATTGATTTTGATATCGGTTGATTTGAATAATATTTATGAGGATCAGAGTATATGAATATTTTTATGGACATTTTTATTTTCCTCCATGTTATAGGAAGAGCAGTGGTTTTTCAAGAGGGGCATCTATTTACAGAGGAGTAACAAGGTAATGTCTGATTTGTTTAAACTTTTAGTGACATGTTTTTCATTCCTTTTGGCCTGAAGCATATATCTTTTGATTCTGAATGAATAAAATAAGTTATATTTGGGATTTTGTTAATTTCAGACACCACCAGCATGGCCGATGGCAGGCAAGAATAGGCAGAGTTGCTGGAAACAAAGACCTCTACCTTGGCACTTTCAGTAAGTCATCCATAGTTTATTGTTCACATCACATTTTTTTTTCTTTCATTGCATGAATCTAGTAGTACATCTTTTTTTTTTATTATTTTATTTTAGTGGTGTTTGATAATTAATGACCTATTGATTAAAACTTTGACATTAATTTATTTTAATTGAAAAAATTAGGCACACAAGAAGAAGCTGCAGAAGCGTATGATATAGCAGCTATAAAATTCAGAGGACTTAATGCAGTGACAAACTTCGACATGAGTCGTTACGACGTAAAAAGCATTGCAAATAGTTCACTTCCCATAGGTGGCTTATCAAACAAGAACAAAAATCCAACAGATTCTGTTTCAGAAACCAAATGCCACCAAGAAGTAAGTAAATCAGATGAAAGAAATCCATCTTCATCAACAACAACCTTTACATTATCACAACAACCTTCATCAAGTTCTACTACCTTAAGCTTTGCTTTACCTATTAAACAAGACCCTTCTTCAGATTACTGGTCCATTCTCGGATTCCACAATAATAATCATAGTGTTGTTGTTCCATCTACAAATAACAATAACACACCCTTCAACATGGATTTTTCTGTTGCCCCCTCAAATACCAACAATGATAACAACAATGTTATGTTTTTCAGTGGATCAAGTAACTTTGTTCAGCAACAAAATGGAAATGGAAGTCGTGGTAGTTCTTCTTCTTCCTCTTCTTCAACAAGTTCAATACCATTTGCAACACCAATATTTTCTTTAAATAGTAATAATAGTAGTTATGAGAATGGTAGTAGTAGTGGTAATAATTATGGCAATTGGATTGGAGTTGGACCTAGCTTGCACACATTCCAAACACATGCAAAACCAAGTCTTTTTCAAACGCCAATATTTGGAATAGAATGAGCTCATGCATCAGGTGGGGGGCAATAGATTTAAAAGGGATGAGAATCTGTGCATATAATAATAATGATGAAAGTGTGGTGATGGTGGAATACCGATTGCATGCGATCGTGAAAAATCATACATTTACATTGCCAGTACATTGGTGGCTGTTGGGCTTCATCAGATGATCCAAATTACATCCATGTATAGATTATGTGAATGTTTGATTTTGTTAAATGCATGGTGTGATCAAAGTGTTAGCATGGAATGCAGGGAAAGGGAAGGTGAAGGACTAGTCTTTAGTTATTATGAATGAGTTGAAGTACTGACAAATCATAATTCATGAGCTAGCTATTGCTGACACTGTGTACTAACTCAAAGTTCTTTTGTTTTAAGTCTTGAATTTCTTTTTCTTTTTTTGATTTTTGCCTTTTGTCCCTGTTTATATACTGACATGATTTATGAGTATAATGGGAAATAAATCCTTTTGTAATCTTTTTCATTTTGTTGGTATCAACTTGCCATCTACGTGAAAGTCATTCAAGAGCTATACTCATTGTGTATCATTGCTGTGTATTCGCTTAAATAGGCAACTTAGCATTAAATTTGGTGCACGCATTATTCACCTTTTTAATTAATAATAGTAATAATTCAAAACAAAAATGCACTAGTTTTTATATTGTCGACAAAAGAATTTGTAAATTTTTTTTCTTATATTCGACTAAAATATCTATTTATTTTGTAAAAATACTTTTAATTATCACTTTTTAAAAAATTTGTATTAGTTTTATTATCTTAACAAACGAGATAAAAAAACCCTTGAAAATCAACATTATTTATATTTTTAAAAACAATAAAAAATACAAAAAATCATTTTTATTTTTTTAGAAGTAGATCATGTTAGAGTCAAAGGTTTACTTCAATGTAGTTGACTATTATTTACATTAATAGTCATTTATTAATTAATAAAATTGACACAATTGTCCGTAAGATATAATTCAATTATAATAGAGTAATTAACTAATTTAAAATAAAATAGAGTAATTGACACAATTTAAAATAAAATAATTTTTTTCTAGTAAAGTAATTAACTAATTTGACTCGATATAACGTGTAAATACATAAAAGCGGCAGCAAGTGATAGCCTTATCTATGTTGCTGTGTTTAGTATTCATCTTCTAATTTAATTTATTTTGGTTACATTAGGGAAAATGATGCTATTCCTCTATTCCGCAGAAAATGTTGAAATTTTATTCCTTTCCCTCGGGAGAATTTGAATTCTGGCGCTTATTGTGAGTGGATATTATCTCTTTTACTTTCACGTGCAACCGCACACTTCTGCACTTCATAAAGTCAGATTCATTTGCTTTTGTAGTTTTTGGACAATTCTTTAGAGATTAGGATCCTTTCCCATATTGAAACTAATAACAATTTGTAAGATCTTGTCCATTGAAAAAAAGTGCTGAGGGTTTATTAATTTGAAAAAATGGAAGAAAAGTTGGTTAAGGGTGGAGATTTAAAACATGAGAAAACATGATAGAAAAATATTTGGGATGATTTTTTCCCATTCTTTAGTACCGGAAAAATATATTCATAAGGTAAAACCTTTTATAAATTTTAATATTTAAATAATTAATTGGTTTTTGATTATTAAAAATAATCGCTTGTTTGGTTACAATTTATACAAAAAAGTTAGTATAAGAGTTGTCATATTGTAAGAAGTCCGTGTTATTGTCCCGATAATACGTCTTGATATTTTTAAGTGTTTTATTTAAATTTTTAATAAAAAATCTTATTTTATATATCAATGAAATATTTTTTATATTGTTATTTTTTATAAGATAGTTATGATTGTTTTTATAATTTTTTATTTTCTTGATAGTTGATAAGAAAAATAACTAATAAAAAGATTGGGGTAATTTGTCCTAATCTAACCGATCTTAGAGCGGTAGCACCATATTACAACGGTAGAAGATTCAGGTATGCATGAGCACAATGACAAGTCAGAGCACTTATCTGAGTACGAGAAATGAAACATATCCTCCTTTTTCTACTTAAGAACCAAGTCCAAATTACAATTTATATATCAACAAATATTTCTACACGAATCAACTACTTCATTGTCAAATAAGAAATTTTTTTCGGTATATAGATTGATTTGACATATATATAATTTAAAAATTAACAGTCAAATTAATTCTTTTTAAGATATTTTTTTATTATTAAAAATTATAATAATTAAATATTATTTATTAAAAGTATCAAAGAAATAAAATTTAATTTTTTTAAATTTTTTTGTTACTCCTGATTATAAATATTGAATATTTTTGAAAATAAAATATAAAAAAATTAGTGTAATATTTATAAACAATAAAATCATATTTTTTTATGAAATGATCTATTTTAAAATATAAAAGTTGATAAATAATTTTTTAATTCATAAAAATAATAGTTAATTTATTGATTTAGAGAATAAATATATTAAATTAATTTAATTTATAAATATATTGTAGAAGTTCTCGTAAAATTAAATTAAATTTTTTATCAACCAAATACACACTAAACAATTTCCAACTAAAATAAATATAGGTGTGATTAATTAAAAAATATTTTAAAAACACATTAAAAAATTAAAAACTTATCTTGAAAAGAATACATTTCAAATTTTTAATGCGTTGAAAATACAATTTTTGTTAATATTTTTAACTTTAGATTATTTAAAAAAAAACTTGAAAATATTGTTAGGATTTACCATTAAATATTATATCTAATTTTGTTTGCCTTCTCTCCTGTGAACCACCCATAACATGCAATAATTGGTTCTATACATGGTTCAGTACTATTTTCATTAGAAAGGTAAGTCGGGGGCCACTAATTATGAGGGAGTAAATTTTTACCAAAGTTGGATAATCGAAATTCAAAAGTGAAAAGGAAAAGGTGTAACTAGATAGATGATCATTAAGTCAAAAAAAAAAAAAAAACTAGATAGATGATCATGATAAGCAAACAGGACAGGAAAAACCAAATATTGTTAGTGTATTGTGAACTTTCTAGGATGGGTCCCTTTTCTTTAAACTAGTTGCAACAGGAGTTTAATTAGTGGAACGTATTTGAGTCAATTTCAACGTATATTTAGGAACACATAAAAGGATTTAATGGTATACGATCGTATAAATATTTATACGTTAATATGAACCATTGTTCGGTTAATGATAGAGAGAAGTTATAATTATATAATTAATGACTTACATTAATTGATATAAAATTAGTTTATAAATTTTTGTCTTTACATAAAAAAAAATTAATCATTTAAAAAATATATATGATTTAAATTTTTTTTGTTAGTACGTACAAAATTTGTGTCTAAAATTTAGTCCCACAGAAAAGTTTCTCTTAATTAGTTTAGCTAGAGACTCTTGTTCAAAAATTCAAAGAATAAATGGAATGAGAAAAGGAGGGAACACAAAGGATAGTAGAAAAAAAGTGTCTTTCTTTGTCTCTTATCAAACCCTCTCAGGATGATAACTGTCCTTTGTACCTTTCGGTGCTTATTACCCTTCCTTCCCAACCGTGCATACCCCGGCCTCACCTTTGACTGTGCTTTTAATATATATATATATTGAAATTTAAGATCGGAAATAGAGATATAGTGATCTATTCTATATTAAGAAAATTTTAAAGTTGATTGAATACTTATAGAGAAGAATATTGTATCATTATACTTAAACTCGAAAATATTGAATAGAACTAGTTTATAAGGAAGAAAATTTTTCATATGGTATACAATGCTGAAAAGAGGTAAATTTATTAGTGTCACTCAATGTAAGAAAATGCAGTTCAATTTGAAACGATTTTAAATAAAAAGTCATCTAATACAAATATGACAATTGAATTATTTGTTTGACATTTTAAGAAAATGATTTTAATTTTATATTTTTAAAAATAATTTTTTACGATAACTTACTTAAAAATAGTAAAAGTTAATTGTATTAAATTCATTTGTTATCGATTAAAAAAATAATTTTGATATTGAATAAGTAGATATTTATTATTAAAGATTTTCAAATTATAAAAATTACATTTAAAAAAATACATCTTTTAAAAATGATTTTTATGAAAAATTTCTCAAAATAATTTTCTATTTTGATTATTTTTTAAAATTTCAACAAATAGATAAAATACTTAAAAAAAATATTTTAAGATAAACTATTTAAATTAATTTTTAAGTTAAAAAATTATTTATAAATTATTTTTAAAAAATATTATAATAAAAAAATAAAATACTATAAAAATTATTTTAAAAAATCTTAAACAATAAGCTCAATATTGCTAGACTTGGTTTAGATTGTTTTCTCAAAAAAGTCGTTATGATCCGATTGACCGCGGCTTAGATTAAGATTGATTTATATAGTTTTTATAATCGATGAACATAATTACATATTTATATTATTTAAAAGAACATATTACAAATTTAAATAAATCAACATATTACCTTTTTTTTTGTCGTAAAATAATTGCCACATTTATGAAAAATATTATTCTAAAATAACTGTCATTTTTTATTTTCAATGTAACTTTATTTTAATTATATCATTTAATTAATCTTATGTATATCACTTTCAAATTATTAATCTCACTTTATATTTATGATAATAAAAATAAAATAATAATTGATATGGTACTTTGGTAAAATTACATTCTCTTTCATTCATTTATTATTATTTTTTTAATTTTTATAATAATTAACTGCGACAATTTATTTAGAAAGAAAACATTAATAATTAATATTATAGAATAGTTATAAGTGTCAATCACTTTACCCATAAAAAAATAGTATCAATGGCATTTAGAACATTAAAAATAATGAAACAAACATTTCATTAATTAACTAGACTCTAACAAGAAGAGTAATTGCCTAAAATTATTTAATTAGTTTTCGGTCAAACTCCAAACCTCTGAAAAATTGGATTGTTTGCAGAAAAACACTAAATAAACTAGAAAAGATAATATTACAAGAGTATATTATAAACTAGTTGAAAAATTAATTAATTGAAATTATTTTTACTAAAAAATTAATTGAAACTTGAGTAACGTTTACACACACAAATATCTAAAAGTATTTTATCCGTTCATTCCATCGTATACAAATCGTATTTGTAATGGATTAAACATACAATGTCACATGGCCTACCTTTATGTATACATTTAATTGCCACTATTTTACGCAATCCTTATGATAAAAGTACTCTCAAGATGGAATTATTGGAACTTAGGTGTAGTGGTTAGGAGATATAGGAGTGTGGAAGTCGTATATAGCCCCCAATAGTAAAGGCGTTACACGGTTACCTAATGCACTCTTTAATTTGTCTGCTGAAATTTACTTACAAATTTATCGAAGGTTTCAGTCAAGGATAAAATCAACACCCGCGATCGATCTTCAATAAGTAAAGAATGAAATTTAAAATCATATTTTATTGCTGCTATCTTGCTCGGAGAGTCTATAATAGACACCGTTATAGATTTGCATATGAGAGATAGTGTGAGTGGTATACGTCTTACCCTAATTTGAAAGAGGGCTCTAAGTTTATATTTATTATTTTTTGAGTTAAATATACTTCTACCCCTTTAATATGTAATTTTAGTCTAAATATTTTAATAGGAAACAAAAAATATTTTTTAAAATGGCATCAATGAAACTCAAATTATAACCTTTGAAATAAATTAGTCTTTTATGCATAATATGAGTTAAAATGGGTATGAATAAATATATAATTTAATATATTGACAGTGTAAAATAATTTTATAACAATATCAATTTTAAAATAACTATATAAATATGAGGTGATATGGTAACTCACACTGTCCCAAAAAAGAAAAAGAAAATACGTTTTTGACCTTTAACAACGCTTAAAAGCGTTGTCTATTTCATTACTCTTGTATGTTTAGACAGAACTAATAAATCAAGTAAAAGCAATGTCTAATGGTGTCCTTAATAGTATTTTTAGAATAAAATATTTTCTAAACATTGTCTAGTGACATATTTAAACAACACTTTATTCTTACAACAACACTTATTAAAAAAGCGTTGTTTAAGATTTTTACCTACAAAAGCGTTTTTTTAAAATAAAATAAAAGAAGTTTGTCTAAGACCTTTGTATTTTTCTTTTTAAATTAAAAACATTTTTTTCAAAGTAAACAATGTTAAAATATGTGCTATTAATTCTCAATTTTGTTGCAGTGATAATGAATTCTCATTAGGTATCGGATGCTAAATAAATAAAATTTATTTAAATGTAACATCAAATAAAACATAATTACTATAGTAAAATATAAGTAGCAAAGGTTTAGGAAATAAGTTGTTTATTTTGAAGGTGACAACACTATTATCTATAGTTGAGATTTGAAGTCGTTAGCACACATAACAATTGAAATCATATTAGATCTCTCGTCGAGATCGCTGCTCTTTGATGAGGTGAGATCATTAAAATTAGAGCAAATCAAATTATATTTTTGAAATATAGATCTTATATATAAATAGCTACACAGAAAACCTAGCCGCACAACCATTATTATCTCCACCTCTCTTTCTTCTTCATTATTGAAAAGAGGTGATTTGATGTCATTTTTTGGTTTGAAATCAATCTTTTACACCTTTCTTCTTCTATACTTTTATCTAAATATGAGATTTTCGCACAAATATATATATATTTCTTCATGTTTTTTCATTATTTCATCGTCTAAGTGCGACATTGTTTAGTTTGTCGTCTTGGTGTGGCGTTGTTTGATTTTATTTTATTTTATTGGGATATTCATTTTGTTCAAATTGAAAGATTAATAATGATCCAGTGAAGACAAATTCAGTCAATGACTTTAGCGGCATCAATGTTGCAGATCCAAAGATGTTTGTATTCCAAACACTTTAATTTTATCAAATTCATATATGTTTTGATGTTTTGTGCTATTAATTTGGATGTTATGAACTTATTCCAAAATGCATTTTTTTTTCTATTTTAAAGAATTTGTATTTATGTTATCTTCAATTGATATATTCTCTTAATTTAAAAAAATAATATATTTTTTAATAAATAAAATAAACATCGTTCTCTTATAGATTGAGGTGAGGTCCAACCCAGGACAAATATTGTATGTCAACCTAGCTAATTTTTTTTGCTTTCAAACCAAGTTGAAAGTCACATGCATATATAATATATTATTTCTATATTTTTCACATCTATTACATCATTCTTTTTATATTTTATACACCTTATAAAGTATAGACAATATTTTTCATCTTGAAAGGCTACAATCTGAAATTGAACAAAATTATAGTCAAATGCTAAACTGCAAAAAGCCTAACCCTTTTCCTTTTTTGGTTGTTAAATTTGTGAATGGGGGACCTCTTTTTATGATTTCTTAATTTCTTTGGTATGCTTTTCTTTTGGGTGAGTTAAGTCACAATCTATGTTCCCCATATGTTTTGCCTACAAACAAGTTATGTCGGCCATAAGATAATACAAACAACTACCTTAACTTTATTGATTTATTAATTACATAGCTTTCCTTTTCCCTCCCTCTACATGAGTACCTTTGACTGAAGCCTAAATTAAAAGGCACGATCTCTTAGCTAGCAACCAAATCCACCATTTGATTGTTTTTCTTTTTATGTTAATTATAATGATGAAAGGATTAGAGGAATTTTGCCTTTTGGATGTGAACAAATAACTCGTGCGGTGAAGGATACCAAACAAATTATGCTTATCTCTTCTATGTATCTAACATTTCTTTGCAGCTTATTTGTTAATTATTTTTTTGTGATAATTCATGTGTTGATTAAGCCTCACGTGCTTTGCTGTCTACAGTTCCCCGGCGAAGTATGAGGTTGAATGTCAGAATTTGATTATCTAACTAGATCTTGTCTTCTTCTCCTTATATAATTTAATTATCCACCTCTCTTTTTTATTCACGAGAATAATAATATGTGTGTAGATTCACTTGCTAAAAATAAAATTTCACATAATTTTTCTTTAATTATTTTAAATGTATGTTTCATTTTGTTCTCTCGGATACTATTGAATATGCAATGTCAAAGAGTTAGTTAGTTTGCTTTTTCTCTTTTATTTTTCTTACTAAAAAAGAAAATACAATTTTCTTAGGGTGATATAATTTTCTTTATAATAATATATATAAGCTAATGTTACGTCATAAACATAGATATTATTAATTTCTATGTACTAATATGTAAAAAAATTTATATATATATATATATATATATATATATTCAATCAAATTATATTATAGTGTCACTTTCTTAGATTAATTTCTAAAATATTTTTTACAAAAATTTATAAAGAGTTATTTGATTATATGCATGTATAAAAAAGTTTTATATTATACAAATAAATCTCTTAAATTTGTAGAATATGTTAATATATTATAAATACAATAATATAATACACATTATAGTAGAGATGTTAATTTTACAAGTCTTTCCATTAATAGAAGTCCCTAAATTATGTGGGTCACTGGATCCATTGATTCATTTTATTAAAAAAAATTCTATTTTTTTCAAATAATTTTGTTTGGGAAATAACTTTTTTTATATTTTTTCAATAAAACATTTTATTGAGAAAAATAAGATTTCAAACATTTTCTAATAAAAAAATCAATTTTTTTGAGAAAAATAAAATCGAAAATTTTGCAAAAAAAGAAATCAATTTTTTATTGAATTTCTTTTCAGTATTTTTACAAGATAAAAATTTTCAAAAAAAAAATATTTTCACAATGGAAAAAATATTGCTCTATGACGTCTTTTGTTTTCAGCCACCCAAGTTTTGCAACAAATTAATGCAATATCTAACTACTGTTAGTAATTTGTGACATTTTCGTGATATCTTTGTTCGTTCAAAATAAGAAAAATTTAATTTTAATTGTTGAAAAAAATCAAATTACTGATGTCTTAATTTTTTTTAAAGACTAAAATTAATTTGTTTTTTTTCTGTGGACAAAATTGAATTACAGATTTTTTTTCTCCGATAACAAAATATGTGTCCATTCAGTGAAAATGATAGATCTAGTAGCAATCGCCACTAATTAAGACGATGTTTAACGAAAAAATATTATCACTGCATGCTTATTAAACTATGGCACAAAGTGTTTGGTGCAAAAATAGTACTTAGCCGATAAAATTATTGTCGCTAATTTTACATATGTTATGAAATAATAAATCAATGAATAAGTGAAATAACTTTTACAAATTAATTATAACTACGTCGAGTGTAGCTATTAACAATTGTCATCCATGTATAGTGGAATGTAATAACTTTAAGTTATGCATACAATTCCTGTCAAAAAAAGTTATGCATACAATTTAATTTGGAAGCAAAATTGGAAAATAAATATTTTTGAAAAAAAATATTTCTGTTCTAAAACGACATTTATTTAGCAACAGTCTAACAGAAGGAGAAGAGGGGTACAAGAAAAGAACAATGAACAATTTATATTTTCTTCAAAAATATTCATAAGGGTAATCTTTTTTATGGAAAAAATAGTCCATCCCAGATAAATATGTAGAAGCACGTGACAACACTCTTTCAAGTCCAAAGCAAATGGCCCAAGAAATAATAGTACAGAAAATTAACAGATAAGGCCCAAGATGGCATACCAGACTTCTTCTTAGAAAACTTTACCCCCATGCCCTTTCTTATTTTTTGATCTTTTGATCTTTTGATTGTATTTTAGTAATTTAAGTTTTTTGAAACAGAAAATTGTTCTAAAAAAATTTAAAGCTTAAATTTTTTAAAATATTTTTTTATTTTAAAAAATATAAATTTTAAGTTTTTTGAAATACAACCAAAAAATTTAAAATATGTTTTCTAATATACACTACTTTAACAATGTATGTTAAACTTTCATAAAGTTTTATGGCTTTAAAAAAATAATAATTATGTAAAAAATTTGAAATTACCGAAAAACTTAAAGGTTAAAATTTTGTTATAAAGTTTTTTAAAATATTTTTGTATTTCAAAAAATTTAAATTTTAAGATTTTCAAAATACAAATGTATTTTGAAAATTTTAAATTAAGTTTTTCGATACACACTTTAACGATGTGTATTTATTTTAAAAAAATTACTCTACCAAAAAACTTTCATAAAGTTTTCAAATTTTTGTTTTTAAAAAAATGGTGATTTATATTTTTTTTAAATAATGGATAAAATGGGATTTTCAATAAAATGTGGGATAGAATTATGTAAAATGTGCAATATGGGGTACAATTTTTCTATCTTTATATATTTGGATTGGGTGTTACTGCTCAAAAATAGAGTTGATTATATTTTATAGAATTTTAAAAACTTTAACAATCAAAATGATGAGGAAGATTTTATAGTTATATTACCTATATACTGAAGAAAAATTAGAGTTGATGATATCAATGGATAGAATAATGAGATTTTTGAACTCAAAATACATAAAAATAGGTGAAGGATTTTTGAAGAAGTGTATGATGAGAAGACTCACCTGACTTATTGGTGCCTACTGGATATGTCATATCTAGTTACTTAAATTATTGAATTTACGCATTCAAAAATTTACTGATCCATATCCTAGGAATCGGTAAGAGGTAAATTTGAAATTTTGAGAGGTCTGTAGACAAATGTGGGAATGACTGAATGAGCAACTCTCATATTTGAGACTTTTATTGTGTGGGCCTGTAAACCGATGCTACAGTGAGTGATAAAAGAATAAAGGGCTCGAGGCTTGGTCAATTTTTTTTTATGAAAGTATTTTTTTTTTTTTCAAGTTGCTATAATCCAGAAAGTGTTATGAATATTTTCAGAAGTCAATGTGACGTTTTGATTGGGCCTCCCCCTGGGAAGTATTCAAAATATCAATTCATCTAAATGCATTTTTTTTTAAAAAAAAAACTACAAAATTAAAAATGAAGATGAATCAAATTACATCAAAAGAGTTGTATTTCTTCAATAATCTCGTGTCGAATAAATATTTTTCAGAATCAAATGATTGAAAATTAATATTACATGAATTATATCTATAAATCTTGACATTAATTTACAATAATTTATTATGTCATCAAGATGCATCAAAATGAACGTTATATATAATTATATGACAAATAGAAAATAACTATAGATTAATGTCAAAATTTATTGATTTAAAAATATATTTATTCGACATAATGTTATTAAATGAGTGTAACTCTTTTTTTTTTGAACGAATAAGAGTACCTTTTAATGTAACTATTTAGATGTAATTTTACCTCGCATCTTTAAAAATAATCCCTTTATTTTTATTTATAAGTAAAAGTATGTCAACAAAAGTTGATGTATTTTACCTCAATGTCATGTCACCTAAAATGGATATGTGGCAATGCTGATTAAGACTTTGTTAATCTAGTCAGCAAAAATAAAATTTAACAATAGAAATTAAATTTGTAAATAGTAAATTTATAGTACTAAATTTTCTATTTTTTTAAATAGATACTAAAATCGAAAGATTCGAATTTTATAAAGATTAAAAATATATTTAACTATTTAATTTTTGATTATGTTGTTATTCGTAAAAACTACTCATATTGTTATTTGTAAGGGAAACTTAGCAACCATTTTTTACAATTCAAAGGGATATGGTCACGAATTGTCCATGTAAAATATGTATTGCTATTATTTCGGAGCTATGTTTTGAGGTGTTAGAAAATTGTAATATATTTAGAGCAAAAAAAGTTTAGAAAAGTTTATCAACTTACTCATGAAGTGTTTTTAATTTGTTTCAACTGATGGCTGCATTTCATGTGGGATATAAAGAATTTATTTATACCAGTGTAAGCTGCATGTACATTTACTTCAATATTTTTGACATATAAATAAATAGTTCCAAGGATTTAAGTTGATGATATTATTTTATTTTATTTTATTTTTTGTATAGGAAAAACTCATTTCATTTCAACAGAGACAATATCAAACTATTTCTTTATGGACATAAGCTACAATGTCAAATAAGATTAAAAGAAAGAATAAATTATATAAAATACTAATTAGGTTAATTATAAAAAAGAAGAAGTATATTATCAATTTTTGTGTGTTCTTGAACAAATTTTGAATATAAAACCTAATCACCAATTTCACATTGTTCAATCTCGTGTCTTTAGTATTTATTTATACTAGATTTTGATGTGTAGATTAAAGATTCACTTATCCCTTGCATATTTAAATTAGAAGATTGATGACTGTGTTTTCTATAGTGGCAAATTGTATCCTCTCAACCCTTTTCATGACTGTAGAATTATGATGTATGCACTGTCGCGGCCTAAAATTTTGAGCGTTTCTCGAATTCAATGGAGTCGCCACCAAAATTTATTTTAAAATAGGGAAAATCTTGGGAAACCCTTAAAAGTAGAAAATAAAAATAAAAATGGTCTTTGAAACCAAATTTTGAGCTCGGGAGTCGATTATGCGTAGGGAAGGTATTAGCACCCTACGACATCCGTTAAAAAACGGTTACCTATAATTAATTGTGCAAAATTAATATTAACTTAAATATATTTATGTCTTTTTATTATTAAATATGAATAACAATTATTATTAATTTTTTTAATATAATTTTGGAATAAATATGTGCTTAAGAAATAAAGGATAAAAAAAGAAATTTTTTATTAATGTGCTTGACAAGAATCTGATCTTGCTCCTACGTATCTCCAGGTGCGATGGAGAAATCAAAGCTACGTAGTTCTTGGGTTAAAAAAAAATGCGAATGCGTTGATTGTTTTTTTAAAGAAAGTTCGTTTGTTATATATATAAAAAGGTTTTGACGAAAAAGAAAATGAGCTTATTTAAATTGAATGTTTATGTTGAAATGTGAGCTTCAGGACTATCAAGTTGTACAACTTGTATCTCAAAAACTCAGAATAAAAAGATGTCTCATCTAATTAATCCTTTTAAGAATATTTTATTATTTTCGGTTTAAATATGAATTTAAAAACCACCAAATTTTACCATATGTGTTTTAACAATTCAAAGATAAAAAATAATATCACATCTAATTGCACAAATTTACAAGTAGATTTTAGATTAATTTAGTAGAAAAATAATAATAAATAGAGTTTTAGAACTATCAAGTTGTACCACTTGTGTCATAACAACTCAAAGATTAAAAAGATGTCGCATCTAATTAATCTTTAATAAGATATTTATTTTGGATTAATTTTAAAAAAAAAACGATCTAGAACTATCAAATTGTCATAACTTGCGTCTTAAAAAATTAAAAAAAGATGTCACATCTAATTTTTGTATGATTGTTCATGTATTAAAATAAAAAGAGTTTCAGAAGTATCAAGTTATTGTAATTTATGTCATAATAACTTTAAAGAGTATTTTGCTTATTTTAATTTTGGCAAGGGTATTTTGCAAAAATAAATAAAAAAAGAAATTAAAGATTTAAGGCAAAGTAAAAGCAAGTCATGCCATGTCTAATCCATTCTGCGCAAACTGAACAAAAGTGAATGCAAGCAAGCTGGCTATGTACTGGCTACTTGGATATTACGTGCTTCATCCTTTCATGACAAGTTCCAACACATCATTTGATTTTTTTTTAATAATAACTTCATTTTTAAATGAAAGGCAACAAACAAATCAAAAACACCATTCAGCATGAAACCAAAACTTCAACAAAGAAACAGCAACAAAATGAAACACTATATAAAAAGAGATAAAGAACAAAGACAAACTTGAAATACACAGATTCGTGTACAGCAGCGAAGAGGAAAGCGGCGGGGTGTAATGGTTGATGGTGGTTGGCGGCGGTTTCCGATGGAAGTGACGGTGATTCTTATTTCTCTCCCTTTCTATTTTTTAATTTCTAAATATATTATGATTTTAAAGATGGAGTTGAGTTTCAGAATCTCCCTTAAAAAATTCTCCTTTCTTCCTCTCTTCTTCTACTTAGGTATTTTTCTGTTTGTGTTTTCTCCTCCTCTTTTATAAAATTTGATAAGATGTATTTATAGAGTTTTTTTATCTGTTTAGTTGCTTTCTTGCTTTGCTATTGTCCTTCTCCACCGATCCTTATGCTCTTCTACGCCCCAAGATTCAATGGATGAATAAAAACAAATATTATTTCCACATGATGACTCTTCGTATCTATCGAGTGACGTTTTTTTTTTGAGGCAAAGCAAAAATCCATTGTTTAAAATGATTACTCTTCATGCACCTATACATGTTGAGGATCTATCGAGTTCCCGTGTATATATTTTTCAAGTGTCAAAATAATTAAAATATTTTTTATATTTACACATATTTCAAATTCCAAAATTTATTATCATAAAATAACATTTTTTTAAAAAAATACTAGAACCAACAACCACGAGACTGAATTGACTTAGAAAGAGGGTAATGTATAACAAATAACAAGATTGGAAAATGTACATTCATTACGTTGAGAATAATACAATTGAGCTAAGGGTTACAATGTAGGGATGAATGTGTTTATGTTGAGTTGAAGGGATAAAAAACACTATTCATTCTTGTAATTTAGGCACTCCCGTTGGTCAGCTTCCAAGAATAATAATTGCCCCGGTTTGAAGCGCTTGATTTTTTTTTTAAATCCCTAACTTTTGCATGGACTGCTCTTCCAAGTTTTCAATCCATCGGGATGCTCTAATTTTTGCCTAGGTCGCCTTTTCAGGTTTTCAACCTAGCGAGCCCATTTTTATTTGATTTTTTTTTTTTAAGCATAATATTTTTTGACTGCATCCGAATTTATTGGAAGTGGAAGGTCGCCTCCATCCATTTCTGTGAGTATTAGAGCTCCCCCAGAGAATGCTTTTTCCACAACATATGGTCCTTCGTAATTCGGGGTCCATTTTCCACGAAAATCCTTTTTTATGGGCAATATTTTCTTTAACACCAAGTCCCCTTCTTGAAACTCTCGAGGACAAACTTTTTTCTCGAATGCTTTTTTGAGTCTTTTTTGATATAGTTGACCGTGGCATAGAGCTATCATTCTTTTTTCTTCTATGAGATTTAATTGATCAAATCGTGATTGAACCCACTCAGCCTCTTCTAGTTTTGTTTCCATCAAGACTCTGATCGAGGGAATTTCAACTTCAATGGGAAATACCGCTTCCATTCGATACACCAATGAGAAAGGAGTTGCCTCTGTTGAAGTACGAACAGAGGTTCTATAGCCATGTAATGCAAAAGGAAGCATTTCATGCCAATCCTTGTATGTCTCCACCATCTTTTGTATGATCTTCTTGATATTCTTATTTGCTGCTTCTACAGCCCCATTCATTTTCGGACGATATGGAGAAGAATTATGGTGCTGAATTTTGAAACTATCACACAACTCCTTCATCATTTTATTATTCAGATTGGTCGTATTGTCAGTGATTATCTTATTTGGTAAGCCATATCGACAAATCAATTCTCTTTTGATGAATCTGACAATTACGCTTCTTGTAACATTGGCATAAGAAGCGGCCTCAACCCATTTTGTGAAATAATCAATAGCTACTAGGATGAACCGGTGCCCATTTGAAGCCTTAGGCTCGATGAGTCCAATAACATCTATTCCCCACATTGAAAATGGCCATGGAGATGTTAAAACATTCAAAGAGGTGGGTGGTACATGGACTTTATCAGCATAAATTTGACATTTATGACATTTCTTTACGTAGCTAAAGCAATCGGACTCCATGGTCAACCAATAGTAGCCAGCCCTTAGGATTTTTCTTGCCATTGCGTGCCCATTTGCATGAGTTCCGAAAGAACCTTCGTGAACCTCTTGGATGATTTTCTCCGCTTCCGCTTGATCCACACATCTGAGGAGAACCATATCATGATTTCTCTTGTAAAGCACATCTAAGAAGAAGTTCATTGACAACCTTCTTAAAGACTTCTTGTCGTTCTCTGAAATACCCACTGGATATTCCCTGTTCTTAACATATGATTTGATATCATGAAACCATGGCTTGCCGTCAGACTCTTCTTCTATTGATAAGCAATATGTTGGCTTATCCTTTCGTTGAATTTTTATGACCGGCATATCCTGACCGACGTTTATTTTGAACATTGATGACAATGTGGCCAGGGCGTCGGCCAATTGGTTTCCTTCTCGAGGGATATGGTGAAAATTAATCTTCTCAAAGTGTTCTGTCAGTTCTTTGATATGGGTATGATACAGAATCAATTTAGAATCTCGCGTTTCCCACTCTCCTTTCGTCTGATGGATGACCAACAATGAGTCTCCATATACCTCAAGAACTTTCACCTTTGATTCAATAGTTGCTTTAATGCCCATAACACATGCCTCATATTCTGCAATATTGTTTGTGCAATCAAAACACAACCTAGCAGTAAATGGGGTGAACTGGTTCTCTGGGGAAATCAAAATGGCCCCAATTCCATGCCCTAACGCGTTAGAAGCACCATCAAACACCAACGTCCATTTTTCTTTATCAGATGATTCAGTTTCTTCAAATAAAGTCATTATGCCTTCATCGGGGAATTCATACTGCATTGATTGATAATCTTCTACAGGTTGTTGGGCCAAATACTCTGCTAGGGCACTTCCTTTGATAGCTTTTTGCGTAACGTATACCAAATCATATTCTGATAGCAACATCTGCCAACGGGCAATCCTTCCAGTAAGAGCAGGTTGCTCAAAGATGTATTTAATTGGGTCCATTTTAGACACCAACCAAGTTGTATGACATAACATGTATTGCCTCAACCGACAAGCTGCCCATGCTAATGCGCAACATGTTCGTTCAAGCAGTGAATACCTTGTTTCACAGTTGGTGAACTTTTTGCTCAAATAATAAATAGCATGTTCTTTCTTACCGGATTCGTCCTGTTGCCCCAGTACACAACTCATTGACTCGTCAAGTACTGTTAAGTACATAATAAGCGGTTTCCCAAGAACATGAGGCACTAAGATTGGAGGTTTTGACAAGTATTGCTTAACCTTTTCGAATGCTTTTTGACAATTCTCATTCCATTCAACCATTTGGTCTTTGCGCAACAACTTGAAAATTGGTTCGCATGTAGCGGTGAGATGCGATATGAACCTGGCAATGTAATTCAATCTACCCAAAAAGCCACGAACTTCTTTTTCCGTGCGTGGAGCGGGCATTTCTTGTATTGCTCTTACTTTATCTGGGTCCACTTCTATCCCTTTTTGACTAACGATAAAACCAAGTAGCTTTCCTGATCTTACACCAAAAGTGCATTTAGCAGGGTTTAAACGGAGTCTGAACTTCCTTAGTCGCACAAACAACTTTTGAAGGTTAACAACATGGTTTTCTTCGGTCCGAGATTTGGCAATCATATCGTCCACGTAAACCCCTATTTCCTTATGCATCATGTCATGAAACAAAGTTACCATTGCTCTTTGATAGGTTGCCCCAGCATTCTTCAATCCAAATGGCATCACTTTATAACAGAAAGTCCCCCATTGTGTGATGAATGTAGTTTTCTCCATATCTTCGGGAGCCATCTTGATTTGATTATACCCTGAGAAACCATCCATGAAGGAGAAAAGAGAATATTGAGCAGTGCTATCTACTAGGACATCAATGTGAGGCAACGGAAAATCATCTTTAGGACTAGCTTTATTTAAATCCCGATAATCAACGCACATTCGAACCTTTCCATCCTTTTTTGGAACTGGGACAATATTAGCAACCCATTGGGGATATTTTGCTACTGCTAAGAAACCAGCATCAAATTGCTTCTTGACCTCTTCTCTAATTTTAAGTGACATATCAGGCCTCATCCTCCTCAATTTTTGTTTAATTGGAGCACATTCAGGCTTGAGTGGTAGCTTGTGTTCAACTATGTTAGTATCTAGCCCAGGCATATCTTGGTATGACCATGCAAAGACATCCACATAATCAAATAAAAGTTTAACCAACTTTTCTCGTTCATATTCTTTCATAGACATACCAATTTTAATTTCTTTCTTATCATGTTCAGTCCCTAAATTGATCACTTCAACAGGTTCTTGATAGGGTTGGATTATCTTAGCTTCCTGTTCAATTAACCTTTCTAGTTCTGGGGGAGGCTCACAATCGTCTTCACAATCCTCGTCAGCGTGATTAATTGGGAGTTCAAAATTACAAGAATGGGTTCTAGCACTGCTATTTTCAACATATTTGTTTTCCACTCTGCATTAATTAAATTAAGAAGAAAAAGGAAAAAAGAAAATATGAATAAAGATTGTCAAAAAAAGAAAAGAGAAAAACAAAAACTGTTGGAGAATTCAAAAATGCATTTATTGATAATAAGTACGGAATTGAAATACATGCGCCCTAACTAGTTATCCTTATAGCCTTGGGCAGAGCAAAAGGAGTTAAAATACACAATTACTTTGAACATGAATGAACAAACACGGGAAACTCGATGATCTTCCAATTGTTGAGACTAGTGTTTGGAGGACAAAGGTACACCAATTTGAGGGTATCATCATCAACGTGGTCCTCTTCTTCCACAACAGCCACATGGTCAGCACATACTATTCCAGCGCTCTTAAAGGTTTGGCGAATGTCACAAATAGAAATCTTCTTTGAATTCAGTGTCTGATTTTCCAAACGAGCCATTCTGCTTTCCATTCTTTCCTTCACAGCCTTTTCTTTGTCAGCTTTAGTAGGTACATACCCCAAACCGTACCTATTGTTCTTTTTGGGTATATCCAACAATTTTCCCCATTTAACAAAAACTCCTCCTTCCAACATCGATTTGGTAGACTTTAAGGAGGCGGCAAACAACTTTGGTTCTTTTAAAAGAGATCCTTCACCCATGAAGACAGCATTGGCGATTTCTAATGCTTGAAAGGAAGTTTCTATGGCTTCCTCCGTGTCTTCAATGTACCCCGTAGAAGATAGATGACTCACTACCATATCTTCTTCCCCAGATATTATCACCAGCTTATTGTCCACTATAAACTTTAGCTTTTGATGGAAAGTGGATGTCACTGCTCCAGCAGCGTGAATCCATGGTCTCCCTAAAAGGCAACTGTACGCTGGTTTAATATCCATCACTTGGAAAGTTATTCCAAAGTTATGGGGTCCGATTTGAATCGGCAGGTCAATCTCACCCACAACTTGTCTTCTGGATCCATCAAACGCTTTCACCACCAAAGCACTCGGCTTCAAACAGGCTCCATCAACAAATAGTTTTGATAGTGTTGATTTCGGCATGACATTTAACGATGAACCATTATCAACTAGCACTCGTGCAAGAATGTGATCATGACACCTCACAGAGATGTGTAGTGCTTTATTATGCTCTATCCCCTCAGCTGGTAATTCACCATCGCTAAAACTCAAGCCGCTACTGGCGGTAATATTACCGACAACTCCATCAAACTGGTCGACAGTGATATCGTGAGTAACATGAGCCTCGTTTAAAACTTTCATCAATGCCATTCTATGCGCTTCAGAGTTTAATAACAAAGCAAGAACAGATATCTTGGAAGGGGTTTGATTTAGTTGATCTACCACCTTATACTCACTTTGCTTGATAAACTTCAAAAATTCATTAGCTTCTTCTTCGAGCATTGTCTTTTTGCAAGTCTCTGGCTTTTTTATAATATGATTCGTGACTTCTTTTCCTTTTCCTCCATGGCCCTCCTTTTCCTTAGGTTGTCCGAGGGCATATACTTGACCACTCCGAGTCATCCCACCAATCCCTGAAATGTTAATGACATCAGTTCCTTTAGATTCATTGTTATCACTTGATTGATGATTGGCCAAGTGGGAGGTAACTTCATAATTCCATGGCACCGCCTTGGTATTTTTGTAAGGAAAAGGGGTTGGTGCTTGGACAATTATTGCATTTGGCCTGCTAGGAGTTGGCTTAAGATTTTCTTTCCTATAAAGGATTTCCAATGGTCTTTGGAAAGATCTACTATTTTCCATATACGGCTCTATGGTCAGCACATGATCATCCTTTGCACATTGGTCTATCTCATCTTCAATGACATTGACAAAAGTATCCCCGTGGCCCGGTAAAGGATTACTCCCTAGATTGGGGCCGTCTTCCTTAAAGGTAAGCCATTTTGCATTAATCAACTCTTGGACTTTAGATTTTAAGGCTTGGCAATCTTCGATGGAATGCCCTACAGCTCCAGCATGGTATTCACATTTGGTGTTTGGGTTATACCATTTAGGGAATGGTGGTTCCAAAGGTTTCATTGGTCTCAAGACTACCATTGAATTCTGGAGTAGGTGAGGCAACAATTGGCTGTATGTCACGGGAATTGGGTCAAAATGGGTTATCTTCTTTTCTCGATTGACTGGTGGTTTGTATTGATTCGGGTTTGGATTTTGGCTTCGTTGATTTTTTTGGGGAAATGCGACGGGTGGTGGTTGTACCAGAGGTGGTTGATAAAAAAGTGGCCTTGAAGGGTGATATTGGGGGTGCGAAGTTGCAGCCACATATGGATACGGAATGTAAGGAGTTTGGGGTATCGGGGGCTGGAAATTTGGGGGTCGATAAGAATTTATGGATGGAAAATATGAGGCTCTTGGGTTTACCATTACAGCGTTAGCATCTGCTTCTTTCTTTTTTAAGAATCCCATCTGGGGTTTCTTCACGCCACTTGCTGCACACATGATCTTGCCACTCCTCATCCCACTTTCTATCCTTTCCCCTATCATGACTAGGTCGGAAAAGTTTGATGACATACTCCCAATCATCTTATCATAAAAGGGCGACTGGAGAGTATCCATAAACATACCAACCATTTCTTTTTCAGATAAAGGAGGTTCTACTTGTGACGCCACTTCTCTCCATCGTTGTGCGTATTCTTTGAAAGTTTCGTTGTCCCTTTTCAATGAATTTTGCAATTGCATCCTATCAGGGGCCATGTCAATGTTGTACCTGTATTGTTTTAAGAAGGCATCAGCCAAGTCCTTCCACGAACGAATTCGATTTCGCTCGAGATGCATATACCAACTTAACGATGCCCCACTCAAACTGTCTTGGAAAAAGTGAATGAGAAGTTTGTCGTTATGAACATGAGAAGCCATTTTTCTGCAATACATAGTCAGATGATTTTTAGGACATGTGGCGCCTTTGTATTTTTCAAACTCAGGAACCTTGAATTTTGAAGGGATAGTCACATCGGGAACCAAACACATATCAAAAGCTTCAAGACCATAGACATTATGCCCCTCAATTGCTTTTATTCGCTCTTCTAAAACATGGAATTTCTCTTTTGAGTGTGTATCATCCCCAACGTGAGGTTGTTGCCAATTCCCGTTAGCATCAAAATGGGGTACTTGGGGTGCACTATATGGAATATTTTCTGAGGGTATAGTGTTTTGGGGTGGCATGTAGCCCATAGGAGGTGGGATTTGTGGTTGGTTTAGGCTTTGGGTGTTGATAGTTGAGTGGTTCTGGTTATTGTCCATGGGGTTGATGACTACAGGCGGAGTATAACCATGTGGGAGACCATACATAGGAAATTGCATAGCCGCTGTACGATACTGTTGAGTAGTTGGGGTAAAGCCTGGTGGGTGAGAAGGAGTGGTTTGGTGTTCTTTGTTTGCAGCTGGAGGATCCCCATCCGTATTCTCCTTCCTTGCCAAAGCCTTTATAGCTTCTAGAATTTGATCAACCTTGTCCTTCAATTGGTTAACATCTGCTCTCATGACTTCTTGGTTTTGCTCAAGTTTATCCATGATCTTGGAGTTCGCGCGAGTCCGATAAGGGTGTCGGGGAAACAGCTTTATTGATTTTTCTTTTCTGTTTTTTTTTCATTTAAAAAAAAATAAAAATAAATAAATAAATAAATGAAATTCCAATGAGTATGTATTAGATATGAATGGAATGAAAATGAAATTGATTAGTTAATTATGATAGTTGGATGTTGGGGAATCATAAGCCTTATATAATTTTTTTTAACAAAAACGAATTATTAGTGAAGAAAATATGGGGATCGGAAATCAAAACAGCAAATCCTTCATTGATGAGAAAAAGAGTACATCACATTTAAATTAAAAACTACATTGACTATGGTACTTCAATCTTCTCTTTTAATAGGACAACCAATCTTCTCCTCCAATTCTTCTACCAATTTTTTGCAATATTCAACAAACTTGTAGACTTTGACTGGAGTATTGAGCGGATGCATTACTGCATCAATCTCTCTTAGATGCTTTGGAATTTTTATGATTGCTTGATTAGCTAACATCGCCAATTTTGAAAAACAGTCTTTCCAATGCCTGCCCTTATCTTCCAGCTCTTTATAGATCTCTTGATTCTTCAACTGACCTAGCAGCATCATAAAACGATCTTCCCAATATATCGTTTCATCCTTTAAGTCGCTATAGATCTTTTCCTGGTAATCAATGTAATTCTTCAACTCACTATAATTCTCCATTTCTGTTTTTAGTGCATCCTGATGTTTTGAGAGTAATTCTTCAACTTCTTCTTTGTGTTGCCTCTCATTCCTTAATTGACTCTCATACTCAGCTACCATTTCTTTCAATTGTTTCTTTAAATCTTCAAACTCCTTTTTTATGTTTCTCTCAGAGCTTGCTGATCTTGTCCACAACTGCTTCCACATATAAGCCTCTTCAATAGCTGCATTCTTTTCTTGCTTTCGCACATCTAACTCTTCATTTGCACCTCTCAAACAGTCTTGTATATCAAGCTTATTTTCCTTTTCAATTCTCAATCTCTTGTTGCTTCTCTCAAGGAACTGACTCTTATAGGAGTTTTCTGATCGTAGGTTCTCGTTCTCCCGTGAGACTTTTTCTAACTTTGCTTGTAGCTCTTTTTTCTCCTCTTCGGCTTTTAACAATGATGCTTTGAGTTCTTCTATTTCTTCATTGGCAACAAAGGTAGGTTCAGATATTTCTGGATCACTCGAGGGTGTACTGTGGAAAGGCAACTTGATTTCTTGGACTCTTTTCTTTACCCATTGTTGATAGGGTTCCTTTGTGCTGGAACTTCTGCATCCGAGTACTCTTCCTTTTCTAATGATCATTTCCCATGCTCGACTTATCCTTCGCAACATCGGTGGGTCTTCTGTACCCGTATTGTGCAAAACAAAGGCTTCCAACGACTTATCATCTGGTTTCTCCAACATAGGGTAACCAAGCTGTCTCAGAGCTACCGTCGGATTGTAATTAATACATCCTTTGGTTCCCATGAGAGGTACGTTTGGGAAATCTCCGCATTGGCATATTACTTCCTCCACCCCTTGTTCTCTATGATACCATGAAATTGTGTCCCCAGTAAGGCTAGCGATACTCTGAGCCCATTCACGATTACTTTTAACTCCAACATGATATCCTTTCTTGAACATATGGGACATGAACCAAGTATACAGCACCGGAACACAACACAAAATTGTTCCCCCTTTCTTCTCGTGTCGCATATGCAGAGAGTAGTATACATAAGCAAGAACCGCGGGAACTGGATTTTGTTTATTTTTGTTAAAAGCTAAGAAGACATTGATGACAGCAAAATCTACAAAATTATCAAGGTTTGGGAATAAAACAATACCATAGATAATCAGAGCCAAAATATCTATAAAAGTACTCCATTCTTTTCTAGCAGCTAAATCTTGACACTTTTGCTCTAGATATTTTCTTGAAAAACCATGAATAGCTCCTTTTTTCTCTTTTGTACTTGCCAACTCTCTTATGTCGATTTTCAACACTTCAGCAATTGCGCCCAAATTCGATGGTTGCCCAGTATATCGATAAGGATTTCCTTTCTCTAAAGAGTAACCCAATATTCGTTCAAATTCCTCTAATGTCGGGGCCAACTGAAAGTCTTGAAAGGTGAAACATCTTAAGAGAGGGTCGTAATATTGAGCCAATGCCGTGAGGGCCCCTATTTGCACATTTACTGCCAAGAGATTTAGGATCTTCCCATATTTGTGAAAGAAACTCTCACGTTGTATAGTTTTCATTTGATTGCTGATGTCTCTTAAACTTTTCAAATCAGGTTGCTTAAACTTTAAAAGTAAAGTTTTTCTTTTTTCCGATTCCATTGTCCACTTTAATTTAACACGTGACTAAGATCCTTATGATTCCCAAACAATCCTGAAAATTGATGCAAAATGCCAATTTATTTTTCAAAAGAAACAATGTCATGAGATATGAATGCAATTATGTAGAATGACTGTTGTGAATACATAAGGTTTGAATGAATGTATGAGGTATTTTTTGCTTATATGGATATTCTTATGATGAAAGGGTCTATTGGCTTATGTAGTGAAACTCTCACAAGGGTGGCTCTATAGTTCTAAACACGGTTCCTAGAGCCAATAATCATATTTTGGAATATTGTCAACAACAATAGGTAAACTATTTGGAGTGACAATACCCTCAACAAGATAAAACTCTAGGTGAGACTTTCATGCTAACCAAACAGGATGTACATCCAGAAGGCTACCACTACACAATCTCGAAACTATACTTAAGTTTTGTTCAAACCCGGGTATAAGGTTCCACTCATAAGTGTGTGTCTTAGTAAAAATGTAGGGTGTGCAATAAGTATAATTCAATAGCTCAATAATGATAATAAAACATATATACATGTACAAAATAAATAAATAAATAAATAACTAAATGAATAAATAAAAAAGACATACTAACTTAAAAGAGTATTATATTGTCAGCTAATACTTGATAAGAATTGATAAAATATAAAGTAAAAGAAAATGAAAAACAAACAAATATAGAAAAAGTTAAAAAAATTTATGCACAATTAATTTGTTAGGCTTGACTCTCTAAATAGTCCCCAGTGGAGTCGCCAGCTGTCGCGGCCTAAAATTTCGAGCGTTTCTCGAATTCAATGGAGTCGCCACCAAAATTTATTTTAAAATAGGGAAAATCTTGGGAAACCCTTAAAAGTAGAAAAAAAAATAAAAATGGTCTTTGAAACCAAATTTTGAGATCGGGAGTCGATTATGCGTAGGGAAGGTATTAGCACCCTACGACATCCGTTAAAAAAAGGTTACCTATAATTAATTGTGCAAAATTAATATTAACTTAAATATATTTATGTCTTTTTATTATTAAATATGAATAACAATTATTATTAATTTTTTTAATATAATTTTGGAATAAATATGTGCTTAAGAAATAAAGGATAAAAAAAGAAATTTTTTATTAATGTGCTTGACAAGAATCTGATCTTGCTCCTACGTATCTCCAGGTGCGATGGAGAAATCAAAGCTACGTAGTTCTTGGGTTAAAAAAAATGCGAATGCGTTGATTGTTTTTTTAAAGAAAGTTCGTTTGTTATATATATAAAAAGGTTTTGACGAAAAAGAAAATGAGCTTAGTTAAATTGAATGTTTATGTTGAAATGTGAGCTTCAGGACTATCAAGTTGTACAACTTGTGTCTCAAAAACTCAGAATAAAAAGATGTCTCATCTAATTAATCCTTTTAAGAATATTTTATTATTTTCGGTTTAAATATGAATTTAAAAACCACCAAATTGTACCATATGTGTTTTAACAATTCAAAGATAGAAAATAATATCACATATAATTGCACAAATTTACAAGTAGATTTTAGATTAATTTAGTAGAAAAATAATAATAAATAGAGTTTTAGAACTATCAAGTTGTACCACTTGTGTCATAACAACTCAAAGATTAAAAAGATGTCGCATCTAATTAATCTTTAATAAGATATTTATTTTGGATTAATTTAAAAAAAAAACGATCTAGAACTATCAAATCGTCATAACTTGCGTCTTAAAAAATTAAAAAAAGATGTCACATCTAATTTTTGTATGATTGTTCATGTATTAAAATAAAAAGAGTTTCAGAAGTATCAAGTTATTGTAATTTATGTCATAATAATTTGAAAGAGTATTTTGCTTATTTTAATTTTGGCAAGGGTATTTTGCAAAAATAAATAAAAAAAGAAATTAAAGATTTAAGGCAAAGTAAAAGCAAGTCATGCCATGTCTAATCCATTCTGCGCAAACTGAACAAAAGTGAATGCAAGCAAGCTGGCTATGTACTGGCTACTTGGATATTACGTGCTTCATCCTTTCATGACAAGTTCCAACACATCATTTGATTTTTTTTAATAATAACTTCATTTTTAAATGAAAGGCAACAAACAAATCAAAAACACCATTCAGCATGAAACCAAAACTTCAACAAAGAAACAGCAACAAAATGAAACACTATATAAAAAGAGATAAAGAACAAAGACAAACTTGAAATACACAGATTCGTGTACAGCAACGAAGAGGAAAGCGGCGAGGTGTAATGGTTGATGGTGGTTGGCGGCGGTTTTCGATGGAAGTGACGGTGATTCTTATTTCTCTCCCTTTCTATTTTTTAATTTCTAAATATATTATGATTTTAAAGATGGAGTTGAGTTTCAGAATCTCCCTTAAAAAATTCTCCTTTCTTCCTCTCTTCTTCTACTTAGGTATTTTTCTGTTTGTGTTTTCTCCTCCTCTTTTATAAAATTTGATAAGGTGTATTTATAGAGTTTTTTATCTGTTTAGTTGCTTTCTTGCTTTGCTATTGTCCTTCTCCACTGATTTCCTGTTTGATACTTAGTTTCCTTTGCTCATCATCTGCGTTTTTCTACCTCTCTTATCTATTCACGATTTTAGCTTATGTTTGTTTGTATCTGTTGATGCTTATTTGTTGGACTTTTATTTGTGTGTAAAGGAAATAGAGTTGGTTTGCTGGGTAAAAACTCTTTTATATTTGCAGCTTTGGGTCTTAGCTTAGTTTCTGCTTCAAACTCAGCAGTTTGTCTTTTTGTTCTATATCATGTGTACAAAGGCTGAGGCAAAGAGAGTTTGACTTTTTATCATATCATCTTTTGGGCTTGTTTTGTGTCCAGGACAAAAACCTTGATGTAAGCCTAGTGCATCAGCAAGGCAATGCATCAGCAGCAGCAATGAGCCAGGCAACAGTGAGCAAGGCAGCAGTGAATAGGACAAGGCAGCATAAGCTTGTAATTTGATTGTAAATTGATTTGGTTTTAATGTAATTGATTTGGTTTCATTTTAATGTAATTGATTTGGTTTCATTTTAATGTAATTTAATTTGGTTATGTAAATTGATGAGATATCATTATAATTATTCTATTTCCCTTTTTATATATATCTTCTTTTTTTGATTTATTTTAAAAAGGTTGGACAAAATTAGGGTACTACATGCACTTGTGATAATTTTTTAGAAACTCACCACCTTTATTCAATGAATTGGAGTCTAGATCAATTGGTTTTGTCATTGTTAGTTGTGTGTTAAGAAAATGAAAGTTGAATAGGAGATGAAGTACTAAAGTAGCGATGAACAAGATTATAATCAATGAGGAAAAAACCTTCAATCAAATTTTTCTCAATAAGACATTGAGATAGAAAGAATATAGTGGAATAATTACGTTATGATAACATAATAGGATTTTTGATTTAAGCCATTGGTAAAAGAGAAAATGAAAAAATAATATTGATAATTGAGAGAGTTATTTACATCAAGAGTTATATAGACTTATATAATCAATTAAACAAAACATCCTGCTAATGTAAAATAATTAATTAGATAGTGTAACTAACTAACTAATTAATCAAACAAATATATCTAATAATCTACGTAAAGAATGTTAACAAAACACTCTTTAACACACATTTACCAACACATTTTCTCCAATTGATTTAAATTTACGTGGGTACCACTAATATTAAATGAAACTCACATAATTTAATGGATCTTAGATGAATTTTAACCAATAAATTTTTTTTTGTTAATATGTGTATTAAAAAGTATTTTGCCAACGCTCATCTTTATTAACATATAGTGAGAGAGACTCGGTCTATTTATTTTTTCTTCTTGTTCTATACGTCTTCTCTTCAAAAACTTAATGATATAAAAGAAGGTAGTCGACATCAATGCATATATACCAAAAATGTGATAATACTAAATACTTTGAAGTTTAATTTGAACGTATGATGCAGAACATATGCAATTGCACAGTTTTCATCAAATAGTAAAAATATCAAATTTAAAAAACTGTGATTTTAAAGTACCGATTAATTATAAATCAATTAAATTACTAAGGGAAAATTAATTAATTCAAATAACGGATTATAATTCAAATGAAGATTGCATGTCTATTGTGTGGGATCACTCCAACACAATGATTGTCATCCTTGTTGTTGGCTGATGCAATGGATATGGTTGGTGTTTGTTCGCTACTAGTTTCTAATTTTTAGTTACTTTTTTGCGTTTTTCTTCTTTTTCTTTTGTTTGCTTTGATATTCTCTTTTATAACAAAAAAAAATGTATAGATTAGAATGGTGAAGGAGTATTGAAAAAAAAAAGTCAAAAATCCATCTTTATTCATTCTCCCCCTAATAAAGTAACACCACAACATTTGCATATTAAAAAAAATTACAAAGAAATGAACTCCTGCTTTGGGCTAATTGTTTGATATAGTAGTAATTTGAACGAGTAATCGTGTTCATCGGGGACTTTTTATTTATTTTGTTAGAGTTCATCAGGGAAACTTAAAACAAAAAGGAATACTGCAATAATATTCATGCCATCATTGATAGGACCATCCATAAAATATGAACAAACAAGGACCACCAATGTTATAATAGTTGTTGGTGAACGATGGCCACCGTTATAAAATTCTTTGTGAAAAGCCAACCCAATAATAGTGATAATTAATTACAATATCATTAATAATGATTCCCAATTGTACAAATAGCTATAAACAAAATGTTCTTTAGGACGTATTTCAAATTATCATTTGCATCAAACGAAAATGAATTATTGTATAACACGTTCAATACTCGTTATAATACATCTGAGTCCGTTACCCAGTTACTTAATAATATGTGAACAAAGCTTTTAGATTCTAATTAAGCTCTGGGAATGCATATACTCCGTTAAATTAAATATCCAACTAGACTCAAGGTGGAAGTAGTTCTTCTGCAACACTTCCTCCTCAACATCCTCAAGAGCAAGTAGATGAAGACCAAGAAGAAGAAAAACAAACTTGTGATGTACCAAGACGTCGTCAAAATTCCGTACGTGTGAGAAAACTTCGACAATGTGGTACTGGAGGTCACCTTCAATATTAATGTTATCGTAATTTTTATAAGTTTTGTGATGTTTTTTTTTTATGAATGAATAATATTAATTATATATATATATATTGTTAAAAAAATTGAAAAAATGCCAAGAAAATGCAGAATATGTCAGTTAACTGGTCATACTCGAAAACATTGTCTAAACGCTCCAGACAACTCTAATCAATCTACGTAATTTAAAATTTGTGTTGTTGTTTTTTATGAATGAATTATATATATATATATATATATATATATATATATTTGTTAATTTGAAAGAAATTTTTTTGAAAAATTCCTTTAAGGAGGTCGGATTTGCAAACTCATGCTTCTTTAAGGAAGTCGCCATTTGTAAAGGCGACTTATAACTAAGAAAAATAAAAGATATTTTGGTATATAATTTTCAAAAGAGAGTATTTTAGTAATATTTTTCATTTTCAAAAGAGAGTATTTTAGTAATATTTTTCAAAAAATCCAATTTTTGATCTAACAATTAATTTTGAAAATAAATGTTTAACTAATAAAATATCGTTCAAGTGCAATTTTTTTTTACATCTTTGATGTTTTTGCATGAAATTAGTTAGGGAGAGTACGAGAAGCTAACCTTTAACAAGATTTTTACTAGTAAGTCACATTCAATTGATAAAGCCCCACTACCACATGCAAACAATCCTTCCAGCTCTTCCATCCCATCATACCCATATATTTTTCATTTCGTCGGCGCTATCTGATGCACCTCCTTATCTCTAACATTGTTTAATTTAGGCAAATGTCCTTTTCTTTTCAACTATATAATTCACTTCATCTTTTCGTTTCCTTTCATTTCCTTTGGACCATTCAAAGATCCTACCCAATAAAATATTAGTGTTATATAGTGTTATACTCTTATTCAATTGGAATCTTGCACGTTGCCTTAGCCCAGCGTTATCAAACTCTTTCTTATTGGTAAAATGTTCTTATGATCACTACTATATTGTAGTCCGTTAATAGTTCTCTGTCACACACCACCACCACAACATCAACAGTAAAAGTTTTTTTTTTTTCTTTTTCAAATGAACATAAAATAAAAAGTTATAATAACTCAAACAGGTGTCTGTTTTCGGTTGGGATTCCTTATAGTTTTAAATCTTTTATTATTGGCGACTTTATTTTTATTTCTCTTTTATTAAAGATAAAAATAAATAATTTATTTTTGTTCTTAATATGTACATTAATGTACTTGTTAAGATATATACAAAAATAAAAAAATCTTAAGTTAGAAAACACGATTTTTAAATTTTTAAAGTATTTTCATACAGAACTTCAAAGAAAATATCTTTATTTTTGGTTATTTAACATATATCTAACTCAAACTAAAGATATATATATAATTTATTAGAAATTTGTTAATGTCACTTAATACACCTTTTATATCCACAAGATTATACTTTTATGACAAATATTTTCACAATCATAAATGTGCTTAAAGTAGAAATATCTTTTGAAGTAGGAATACGATATATATAGAAGAAAACCACCAACCATAAAATATGTTGATCAAATAATCTTCACCTTTTTAAGGGGAGTATATTATATGTCGGGTGTGCAATATAAGCTAAACCAACCATTGTGCAATTATGCAAATGAGTGGCATGAGATGGGAAAGCATCAATTCATATGTGAATAATGAACCACGATATCTTCTTTTTGTCAACAAAAAAAAAAAAAAACCAAACTCAGTGTGTCTTATGCTTGCAGTAATTTGTGGGGTAGCTATCTAAATTGACCATGTTGTCCCCACTGTTGATTCCGATCTCACATGTGTGTGTCCCTGCCATTGAGGGCCATACCAACAAAATTTTAACTGACTCTATGATCCAATTGTTAGCTGCCACATATATATATATATATATATATATATATATATATATATATATATATAAAATAAGTTACTTTATTTAATAACTCATTATCAACGATGAATTTTACTAATATAATTGTTGATTATTGACGTAATATATTAATGATCAAACACACAAATTTTTAATATAAATTTAAAATTCGTAATTATGTAATTTAACCATCGATATTTAATTATATTTTTAAAAACTTATTATACGTTCATTTGAAATTATTTAATGAAGTATAAATAGTTTTAAAATTTTATAAAAATTTGTAGAATTGGTCTACTCTATAAAAAAATTTGATTTGACGATTGAATTAGTGAAATTTATCGTTGATATTGAGCTATAAAACGAATTAACTCATCACATAATTTATTTTTAGAGTCAACGAATTCTCACTTTTATATATATATATATATATATATATATTCAAAATATCCTACTTTGAAACTAATGTACCAAAACGCCATATTTGTTTGGGATTTCAAGAAATCGTATTTTGGGATTTGTTTTAACAAATTAAAAAATAATAAATTGTAAAACCAATAGATGACTGAATCTCCATAATACGACCTTTTGTAAGAGATAAATTTTTAGTACATGATCACATATTCACTCGGTAACCTCTTGATGACCCAAAAAATAAAACATTTTGGTATATTAGTTTCAAAGTAGTATATTTTAGATTTTTTTTTCTTTCGAAAAGACGATATAATTGAAAAAATAATTTATATATTTCAAATGTTAAAATTAAAACAAAAAATTATATGATTTTTTTAAGTTGTCATGTGAAACTTAAATAATTTTCAATGATGTTCATTTATATATAATTATATGTTCGCTCATATTAAAATTGATTTTATTCAACATATAGTTCTTCTAAAAGTAAATTAAATTTGCTGTAAAAAAAAGTAATTTTGTTAACGTGCTATGTAAAAAGTTTTAGAATAGAAAAGAAATTTATCCAAAAATATATAAAAGAATGGATAGTTAATTAGTTAAAAAAAAAGACGTCACATACTTTCGAAATCTTATCATGTAATACCAAATTGCCAATGAAAAGAAATTGCCACAACACTCCCAGACGATATGCAATTCTGATTTTTGTGATGTACTTATGTAATGTATCTGTGGATTTATGGTGGCAGGTTATTGAAGGGACGTGATATGATATGGGGTATGTGGACAGTACACTAACTACTTCTTTCTACGCATATTAAATGTCATTTTAATCTTTTTTCATACAAATAAAAAAAGTTATTATATTTTTTTGTACTTCTAAAAAAAAGTACTTTTAATAATTACTTTATAAAAAAGTGGAACAATTTTATAATAAGTACTAGTACTTTTATAAATCATTTCATAAGTAAATTATAAAGTACAATTAATTTGGGAATTAATCATATAATATTAATTTGAAAATAAAAATTTAAAGAAAACAATTAATATTATGCTTTTTATAAAATAGATAATATTTAATACTATATTAAAAATAATTGTGCCGTTTATAAATTATAACTATAAGGATCTCATGCAATAAAATTATCCTTAAATATAATTCTTTCAAATAATTAGATGATGTTTATTATTTTTCCAAACATACCTTATTTTAGTAAAAAGAAGTTATTATTAAATACTATGACTAATTTATTTTGGAAGGTAGAAAATTTAAATTAAACACATACATATACAATAATATTTTATGATGAACATGGAAAAACATCTATATATAAATTAGATACATTAATTTAACTACATATTTGTCTTAATATATATAAAAGTATTGTACTTATGAAAAGAGATGAAAATATTATACAACACATAAGGACAAGCAGAGTAAAAATAATATTTATTTTGTGACCCTTAATAACATGAAATAGAGATAATAGTATTTTATCAGTAAGACATATTTTAATTAACAATCTCAATATTGTTAAGTTGAATATTATTGTGATGATTTAAATTTAAACTCAAGATTTCTATTTTATGTGTGTATGAGTTTACTGATGGTGTCTGTCATTTTGCCAATAGAGAAAAAATAATAATAATAGTGTTTTACTATATCTATTCAAAGATAAGTACCGGATTATTTGTAAAAAGAATATCAATATAAATAACTCATGTATAATTTAATTGATACTATTTATATCACTTTCAAATTACTATAATATATTACGTTTTGCATTTACAATAATAATGATTACATCAATACTCGATAATAGTTAATTTAATAAAAATATTATCCTCTTTTTAATTGATATATTTTTTGAGTATGTTTAAAAGTAGTCAAATAAGTCGTATATTGTAGAATAAATCAATTTTTAATAAGAGTGTAAAAATAGTGATTTGACATCGTAAAATAATTTACATTGTCATTTAATTATAATCACATTATATCAAATTTTTTAATTCAAATACAATTATTATTTTTTATCTTAAAAAAGTTGATAAATTACCTCATAATTAATCAGATATTATAAGTTCAAACTCGAAAAGACGTAAAACCTAACAATATCGAATCCAAACATCAAATAACACATTTGTTAATTGAATTAAGGTTTAAAGATATCAAATACAATTATTTAACTATTTATTATCACAATAAATTATAATTAGACGACGATGGAGAGTTGTTTGAGGATTTTAGTGCACTATCTATATTCTCATTTAATAACACCACCCAAAAAATATAAATGCAGTGTCGCCTAATAAATACCAAAAGAAGTAAGGGTATTTTAGTAAAGTAATACGTTAGACAATTCCAATTTCCAACCGAAATAAATATGATATTTATATATGTAAAAAATGTTGTTGAATTAAACCGAAAAGTCAGTGAGCATCGCAATTGCATATTGGCAATACAATTATTATTACTTTTTTAATTTCATTATTATTTCTCTCTCTCTCACACACTCCGAGTAAAACGCTTTCTCTCTCTAGAAGCAAAGCACCTCAATCTTCACCTCGAATCTTCCACTTTCACATTCACATACACACACTCTGTATATGCGCGCGCGTCACCACTATTCTGTTAATGGATTCCTTCTTTTCTCTACAATTCAAACCATCTTTTTCTTGGTATTTTTCATATCAATCTTTTTAATTCCTCATCGTATATTTTTTTCCCTTATATTTATTAATTTTCGGTTCATATATGGCGACCTATGACGTGGATTTGAATTAATGTTATCTAGGTTCAATC
Source organism: Cicer yamashitae (assembly GCA_037974755.1). NCBI lineage: Eukaryota > Viridiplantae > Streptophyta > Magnoliopsida > Fabales > Fabaceae > Cicer > Cicer yamashitae. The sequence goes on from JBBPBQ010000002.1 coordinate 2,387,657, forward strand.
AATTTTTCCACTTTTTATGATAATGTGCTGTGATGACTGATTCCTTCTCATTTCATAGCTATGGCTACGGATTCTTCTTTCGAAGGTAACGCCACTCTTACTTTCTAATTTTGTTTCTGTATTCATCTAATTTCATGGATTATGTGTCACTTTATCGTTCTGTTGAAATTGATGTGATTGAATTATGTGAAGGATTCTTTATTTGTGTTATGCTTTATTATCTCACGTGATTTAACGATCTACTTGTTGATTAATTGTATGATATAGTTTTTTAGCATTGTGATGTATCTGTGGATTGATTTATTAATTTCGTGTGGTATCTTCCTCAAGGTTTTTTTGAGGCCTACACGTTATGGTTTTTTTATGTCTAGGCTTCTTCAACTGCGGCCGCATCAGCTGTATTTAACTGCAAATTTCTGCAATAAATTGTTCTCTGTGTTCCCGTTTTGAATGTTAGATACTGATTAGCTTTGAATTTTTTATTTTTTTTAAAAAACTTTCATGAGAGAGGTTTTCTTTTTTTAATTAATTATAATTTTATTTTTTGTGATTCTGGCTTTTGGTTTAAATTCTGTGCTATATAGCCTTTTATTGCTGAGCTGTTAGTATGGGCTGCATTTTGGGGCCATATAGTTCATATTTTATTGATGCATTTTGAAGGAGGCTTATAATTTGATATGCGATGTGCCAGCAACTAAATTTGCAGCTTTAAAGAGTATAGAGGTGCCTATAATAAAAGTCAAAGGAAGTTAAGTCCAATTGCTTAATTGGCTGACTTGATTAGTCCATTAATATTTCTATAATCATCAAGTGGTTGGGATGTCCTTGTGGTGCAAGGTCAACCAGTTACAGTTTTATATGTTTTATTGTGTTGCTTGTTCTTGTTTCTTTGGTTCTATTTTATACAGCCAATTTTTTAGACCATAAAAAAAAGTTGGCCCTTAACATGTCAAGTGTGTATGTAGAAAGATAAATGCACTCTAGTTTCTTACATAAAATCAATTATTTCTGCTTATAGGTACACAAACTTTTCCACTTCTTGATGATAACATGTCTAGCATGAATACAAGTTGCAGCTGAAGTCTTTGTTGAAATAGTGCTGTTTCCTTCACCACTTGGAAGTTTTAAAGTTGGAAAATAATATAGTAATGTACTAATATTTGTTTTCTTTTTCCTTTAATCTAGGTGTTTCTCTTGATCCTTCTAAATATAGTAAATTGGGTATGGAGGAAAAGAGAGAGCTTGTATATGAACTATCTAAATCGCCTCATGGTGCATCCGAGATGCTGCAGTCATGGAGCCGTCAAGAGATTTTGCAAATCTTGTGTGCAGAGATGGGAAAAGAAAGGAAGTATACTGGTCTGACAAAGATGAAAATTATCGAAAATCTTCTCAAAATTGTTTCTGAGAAGAAATCAGGGCGCGATGATATTGCCACAGATCCTGAACCGCATTCTTCTCCTTTGAATGGTCAGAAACCTGCTAAAAGGCAGAGAAAAACCGAGAATCCGTCTCGGTTAGCTGTTCCTGCTAACAATGTTTCAGTCAATAATGGTGGCGATGTTGGTAATATTAATACCACATTCTGCAAAAACTCAGCATGCAAGGCTACCCTTAATCAAGCAGATGCATTTTGCAAAAGATGTTCATGTTGTATTTGTCATCAATATGATGACAACAAAGACCCTAGCTTGTGGCTAATATGCAGCTCTGAAGCTCCATTTCCCGGTGTGTCGTGTGGCTTGTCATGCCACCTTGAGTGTGCTTTAAAACACAATGGTTCTGGAATTGGCAAAGATGGCGACCGCCCTAAACTTGATGGAGGCTTCTACTGTGTCTCTTGTGGGAAAGTTAATGATTTACTCGGGTAAATTCTATACTGATAGTTTTCATTTTCTTAGATGTAATGTAATCGCTTATCCAGTTACAGGCTTCTCTTTTTTTATTCTTTTTCCCTGTTTTTCTCTGCCATGGTCTTACAGTGTTTTCTCTTTATACTCTTGAAGCTTTGTGTACATGCAAATTATGGATATTGTTAGGATTCAAGTTGAATATATTTAGTAATTTGTTGTTTACAAGATACAAAATAGACGGTAAGCTCTGAAATAAGTCAAATGAGTCTTAGAATTTTCTTCATGTTAAAGAAATAAGTTATGTCAACCGAGTCATTTGTTTTTTACAAGATACATCAAAATACTTTCAGAATATACAACGAGTACAGAATTAAGTTAAGAGAGTCTTCAAAAAAATTTCATGCTAAAGTCTTCTCCTTCTTAATATTAAACTCTTCTTAAAGTTCTTGTGACTATTGGATACCTATCTCTCCTTTTTAACCCTTTCCACTGTTTTTGAAGTATTAGGAAATATAACCCTAGCATTTTTTAGTTCTTAATTTGCTTTAAGCATGCATAGGACTGCCATTTCAAGATTAATATAAGGTATGATCAGCACTATGGAAGAGAGAGAATTGTAAATTGTTGAATGTTCTTTTGAATTGCTTTGCTATAGTGATCAGTGAACTCTACTCAACACAGTGGAGAATATATTGCTCTTTTTCAATCAAAAGATGGTAAAGTTGTTACTTCAATATGTGTGAGATGTGCTACCTTTTTGGAAAATGTGTAGCATACCAACAAATACAATCTCATCTAGCCTTCTTTCATATATGTATTAGATGTTGGAGAAAACAACTGATGGTAGCGAAGGATGCCAGACGTGTGGATGTACTGTGTTATCGTGTCTCTTTAAGCCAAAAGCTTTTACAAGGGACGGAAATGTATCGAGAACTTCATGAAATTGTTAATGAAGCTGTGAAGAAACTTGAACCTGATGTGGGTCCGCTGACTGGCTCACCACTGAAGATTGGTAGGGGGATTGTGAACAGACTTTCTTCGGGACCTGAGGTTCAGAAGCTCTGTGGTGTTGCTCTTGAATCACTTGATTCAATGCTTTCTAAAAGGATCTCGCCTCTATCACCCAATCCAACTGTTCAAGGTGATCATTTACTCTTTTTAAAAAGATACATTGCCTTTTCTCACTGATCTTTAAATTAAAAAGATTGCTTACTTTGTGAAAACATTTTTTGTTTTCCTTTTCTAAAAATATGTGTTCATTTTAACTTGGTCATAAGATGTGAGACTCTTGAAGGGATTTATCTTGATAGAGAGAAGATGATATGCTTGTTATGGATGATGCATTAATGAAAATAATGAAAACACTTCTTTTGCCATTTTTATTATTTTCAAAAATGCAAACAATCATCCACTTCAAGATTTTTTCATTTCTTTGTTAGTAAGTAAAATTAATACAAATTTTTTAAAATGAAAATAAGAAGTGTTTTCACAATGTAAACATGGAACCAACTACTTTACTTCTTCCATTTATGGTAATTGGTGTAATGGTATAGAATTATTTTAGTGTACGGAATAATAAATTTTGTAAGAATGGGTTTTATAATTAATTCACAGGTAGGACCTGATTATTACAGTTTTTTTTTAAATAATCACTTTAAGGAGTTGATCATCTGTTTGTTACAGTCTTTTAAAAAAATAAGAATTAAAAAAAAAAAATACTTAAAATGAGAACGTGTTTTGAGTAACTTTTCATTGTGATAAACAAACACAACATAGATTCTGTTTTTTTTTAATTGTGATAATCCGTAGCAAGCGCTCTGCAATTTCTGGTAATTGGTTGAGGTACAAAAAAAAAAAATTAGCCATATGTGACAGTGTTGATGAACTGTTGGGGCCTACATTGACGTCTGGGATTAACAGGAAAACACAACTATTTGACCTCCAAGATTATTTTTTAATACACTTTTACTTATATTGGATTTTGTTTTGAATTTGTTAACTATGGTATTGTTATGGATTGTACAATTATTATCAGATTGGCCTTTTGCCATTGTGTTTACATTCTCAATTCAAATATGGTAACTAATTATTGATCAGTCTGTGTCTACATTTCAGATGCAAGTTTACTAGCTCCAAATATGGTGAGGTTTGAAGATGTCACTGCAACATCCCTTACTGTTATTCTGTCAGAAGATCCTTGTGGAGAAAACAATGCTGGTTACACCGTGTGGCATCGCAAAGCCGATGATGTGGACTATCCTTCGGAACCGACTTGCACAGTTCTCTTACCAAATAGAAGGCTTGGCATCAGGGGTCTACTTCCAGCTACAGAATACAGTTTCCAAGTTGTTTCCAATGATTTGAAAAAACTGGTTATGTGCGAAGTTCAAGTCTCGACAGAGCACGGTGAAGATGAAGTCCCGAATTGCTCAGCGACGGAAAGAAGTCAGAGCCCAGTAACCAACTGTAGCAGCCTTTCCAATCCTTCATCAGTGGAAGATGAAACTAATAACAGTAACCCATATAGCGACCAGACTGATAATCGGTCCGATAATTATCCTTCTTATCACAAGGATAGTGACCAACTTGCTTCTGGAAATCTATCTAATGATGCGATTAACTGTTCTGGTTCGGGCGGAGTGAAACTTCCCACCGTTGCAGATTCCTTGTCAGACAAACAAGCTGGTGCTGTAGGACAGACTAGCACCATACCTAGTTCTGATGTACTAAAGCTTGATAACAAGCATTCGCAGGACGAACAAGTAACCGAGGATGTGAGCACCGACGAGGGGTTGAATTCCCCGGTTCCAACGGGAAGGGAATGTGTGCCGTTAGTCGCTAGCTCAGAGGGGGGATTGCCTAATACTCCCTGCAAGTTGGAAATACTTAAAGACGGTCCTGGAAGAAACGGGAGATCCAAATTCAATGGCAAAGATCTAGAAAATGGATCAGGGAAAAAGGAAGGTCCTCGAAATGGAAGCACGTCGAAGAAGAGAAGCGGTGAGAGACAAGACGAGGGCTGCACAGCAAATGCTTTTTCGGATCGCGATTTTGAGTATTATGTGAAGGTGATTAGATGGTTAGAGTGTGAAGGACACATAGAAAAAAACTTCAGGCAGAAATTTCTGACTTGGTACGGCTTAAGAGCAACCACACAAGAAGTAAGGATTGTGAAAATATACGTAGATACATTTCTTGAAGATCCGGCTTCTCTTGCTGAGCAACTTGTGGACACCTTCTCAGAATGTATATCAAGCAGTAGAACATCAGTGGTGCCTGCAGGGTTCTGCATGAAGCTTTGGCATTGACCAGATTTTGTAGGTCCAGCTACTAGTCTCGAAGCTTGAAGCTTGAAGCATTCCTTGGATGTGATGATGAAGTAATTCTTTAGATTTCTAATATTCTTCATTTGGACAGTTATCAAATATATTTAATTTCAACATTGTTATTCATATTGATGATGTAAGAATCTTAGATTTACTTAAATTATACAACTGCTATTTCAAACTGATAAATTTTTAGTAGATTAATAACATTGAAGGGCTTATTTATGCTGAACTGAATCACAAATAGTTTTGACCAAAGCAGACAATAATGCCCTTTTAATATCAACATGGGTTTGTCCTTAAATTCAGAATTCCACAAGTCAAATGTTGATTTTCCACAAGTCAACTCTGGAATTTCAGTTGTATGTTGATGAAAAATGATTTGGATATGAAGTTTGGTACAGTATTGATTGAAATCTGTACAAAATACAGATGCTAATACTTGGTGTGCTGTAATCTGGAAATAGATTCTCTCTTTTTTTTTTTTCCTCGTATTTTCTCTGGTTAAAAATCTTCACCCTTAAACAAATCTCTCCTTTTTGCCGTGATCACTGGAGAGGATCTTGATTTGCCGTGATCTTGGGTTCTGGCATCAGATGAAAATGAATTAGATGACCCTTTAAAATCTTTGTGCGAATGATAAAGGTTGGACTCAAGCCAAATAAAATACCATGACTTTTCTATGTAGTTCTAGCTGCAGAAATGTTATGTAATCACACATATTATATTGAATAAAGCTTAGTTTTTATTTTGACATATGCATAATATTTATGGCATCCCATTACCACCATCCATTGAGCACTATATATGCATGGTTGATTACCTTGTGCCATAATGGTTAATTGTCTGGAGTTTTTTAAAAGGGAAATGATTCTTAAACATCATAATTATGTCAACTACTGTGTGTTTTTGTTGTGTATATTTTTGAAATGTGGGTATGTTATATTCTTTTGTTCTTTTTTATTTGTCTCATTTTCAGAAAAATTTTGTTTTTATTTATTTGTCGTTTTTAAAATTTAATGCAATATTAATTATTGATTTATCAGTAATATTTTTAATTATTTATTGTAGAGAGGAAATTATATGAAATGAGTTAATAAATAATTAAGAATATTGTAGGAAAAAAGATAAATAATAACATAAAAAATAGTAAACTTTATTGAATATTTTGGTATGTATAAAAGCTAATTAAAATGGAATGGGAAGAGTATAAAAGATAAAAATAAGTTTTTTTTATTGTCAAATGTGATGATGTGTTAGTGTCTTAGGTTAGTAGTGAGGGTTTGAATTTTAAATCTTCTTCTCAAACTCTTTTAGATATCTCACATTAACCACTTGAACTACAACTTAGAGATAAAATATAAAAATAAGTGACAGATAGAGATAAATATATATATAGTATCGCAAATGATGTTTTTATTTTATAAGCTATTGCATACAATATCTATATTTTGATGTTTAAATAACAAATCATTCTTAGAAATTCATTGAATTGTCTACAATTTTAAAGCTTGTTAATATTCAAGAGAAGCCTTCGACATTTTAGTAAATTGTAAAAGGTTTCTCGGACTTGAAACACCCACAGTATGATACATCCAGCCAAATTTGTTTTCATTTCAGCAAAAAGGCCAAAAGAAAAATTCGGAGGAATCATTTGTATATTTTATTCTAACATTTTAACTATGGCTTCTTCAACTTGGTGGCACAGCACCAGGAATTGGTGTGGGTCCTACTTTCATCCAAAGGTTCTTTTTAATGGTATATTAATTGATGCGAAGTATCTATTGATTTTGTTGATGATTAATTTATGTCGAAAAATTAATTGACCACTTTTAGTATGAATTCTCCTTCAATCATATTTTTTTTCATCTACAAAGTTCAAACTCAAAACTTTATTCAAGAGATCCAAATCCAGTTCCACTTCCATAAAAATTATTAAAAGAATGAAGGATTTTGACAAATACTATAACAATATTCATGTCATCACGATAAAAAAATAAATAAAAAAATAAAAAGCTTTTGTTATAACTTTATTTTTATTTTAGGAGTGGATTTTTTTATTTCTTTTTCTTTTATCTTATTAGTAACATGGAATTAATTAGTTGTATTGTTTGGAAATAGAAGATGGGGTGTATTCATAGAACAAATAGCCAGATGCCGGGATACTATGATGGAAGATATTGGACATTATGGAAACTACCAATGTTTGGTTGCAACGACTCTTCCCAAGTGCTTAATGAGATTCATGAATGCAAAAAAACATATCCAAATGCATATATACGATGCTTTGCTTTTGACAACAAACGCCTCATGCAATCTATGGCTTTTATTATTCAGAAACCTGATAGCACCACTAGTACTTAATTAAATAAGCCATTTTGATTTTATTTCTCTTCATTTCCATGTTGAAATTCTCAATCTTCTCTCTGTATTTTTGTGTCTCTTTCTTGATCTTGTTCTAAAATATGTTATATGAATAAAATGGATTTGGAGTTATATCCGTTTGTTTGATCTTGTTATAAATTTTGGAAAATATGAAATTCTCAAATCTTGTTCTAAATTAGAAAAAAATTCTAAAAAAATCAAGATTCTTTTTTATCAAAAATTTTTTGGGAAAGAAATTCCAATTTCTTTTTTATAAAAATTTGATCTAAAAAAAAATACAAATATTAAAATTTTCTGAAAAAAGTTAAAATGTTGTAGAAAAAAAACTATAATTTTTTTGCTCATAATATATATATATATGGACATTCAAATTAACTGCCGGTTAAGAATATAACTAACCATATCCAAAGTGTATGGATTAGTTAAAAACTATAGTCTAAATATCTGATTTTTTAAAATTGGTTATAAATATAGATGTAATTTTGTGGAATCTTATTCGCGATCTCACTCTTCGTGATAAATATCATTTTCAATATACAAAATTAAATGTAACATTTTCAGCGTAATATCAAGTGACACCAATAAATTGGCTTAAAAGAAATAACATTTTACGAGTTTAAAGAAACTACATTGACAAAGTAAAATTGTGTTACAACGTCGTTCAGTCATAATCATTTAATCTGTCACATAATTTTAAATGGTTTTTAAATCAAATGCAGTTAGTTATTGAATGTTTTATAGAATTATTATTAATTGTCAGTATAAAAAAAATTTACACTCATTACACATCTCCTCTAAATTCATATTTTATTGTATAAAAAAGTACTAGTAATAATTTTTTTTTAAAATATTGTTCACTTAATTATGTTTTTATAATCGCACTTGATCATTGGTTAAATGTTCTTGATACTGTTTGGTAGATGTCTCGTATGAAATAATGGTTCTCATGGTTTTAATTTTTTTTTATTCACTATGTCTAATAAGTAATTAATTAGCATCTCATACCTCTAAAAAAATGAAGTACCACTCTACCTAAAAATATTCCGTATGACAAAACCGGCCCATAGGTTTAGATTTTAGCGTGCATCTTTTGATTTAGCGGATATGCGAACAGTGTGAGTCATGGCACATAGCATGCATTATAGAAAACAAAAGTTTTGGTTTTAAAAAAGGTTTGTGCATGCATGATTGAGGAATATAAACAATTATTTGGAATAAGATCTTGGGTTGATGGGTTAGGTGAAAACCAACCCCCAGTTTTCCTAGAGGTGTCAGTCAATGTGGTCCTTGAGTCAATTCATCACTCATCAACTAATAAAAGAACGGCAACTAAGTGTCAACGATGTATATCCGTACGAGGACACAATTGGAATTGGAAGCCATGTCCTTCTCTCCAAACCTTATTAATGTTTATTTTGTTGTTTATTTTTGTATTAATGTCTCAAAACTAATCACTTCGACCAACCGGTCCAAGGCTTTTCACTAACGATTACACATTATACTGAGAAAAATTTACAAGAGGCAAGTTAGTAGTAAAAATATAGCACATTAAGTTTAGCATTTGCAAATACGATGCAAGGTACATATTCAAGTTTAATATGAAAATTATTACTACTATAGTCCAAAATGATCAAATAAAACTTTTTTACTCTGCCTTGCGGTTTCTAAACACATGGAAAACGGTAAGAAAACGCCATGTCCATACTAGTGTGAAATTCTTTATTTTTATCGTCCTTACTTGAGTGAAGTTGTTATCTGGTACAACCATACAACACCGGCACTTTCCGGCTAATAATAGTGCAGGTCGCGTCAGGAGTTAATAAACCTCAACATCGATTGGTCATGATATTGCAGTCCATAAACTTAATCATAATTTGGAGTATTAGTTAGATAAATAAAACTAAATCATGCTTGTAGCCAATTACACTGGACAGTGAGCCGGAGATAGCAAAGGGCATTAATTCAACACAAACTAGAGGAACTCTTACAATCTTTCTTCTTTAGTCCCACCAACTGTTTCTGCCATCAAGCTTCCACATGATTGAACCGCACCAAAAGGTATTACCTATATGCAGCAAACAATGGCGATACTTGATTAAGCAAATAAAAATGGTTTATGGTGCTGAATTTTTTTATGAAATGCACACGAATAAGTAAAAATATGAAGACAGCATCTGCATTTTGTATACAAGTGGGGAAAAAAGGACCCTTTCATTCATAAGAATCATGTAATTGGTTATTTGAATGTTTTCAACACTTTCCTATAAATCAATTCAAGCAAAATCTCTCTACTCTTGAGTAAAACCAACCGCTACACAGACAATTTACAATAACTTCTTCGACACCTGGAATTTAGCATAATATTTTTCAAAACTTTGGAAGACCGAGTATACAAATGAGCAAAATTAGGAGAACATATCGTCTCAAAGGGATTAATTAATATTCTAATAAACACACATTAAACAGGGATTTCTTAGCAGAGATATAGTAAATAATAAAATAGATGCACTCCAGCAGCTAGCCCAATGAATGATTAATACCAGTATCAGCAAAATACTACTAGTTATTATTGTCCTATCATGAACCATTCTAATGATACTTTTTGAATCCAAATATCTCTTAATGATTAATCTGTGGTTTTTTTAGTTTCTCTCTCTGCCTCTAACTATTGCACTATTCTCCATTTGGTGTACCTTCCTAACAAGTGCTTTTTCAGGCCTTCTAAAAATGTGCCCAACCACTCATGACTCAAGATTGAGAGTTTACTATAATTTCTACAATAGGTGCTACTACCAAGTTTCTCTCTCTAATACTTTTGTTCCTAATCCTATCTTGTCTTGTGCGAACAATAATCCATCTTAATATTCTCATCTCTACCACACTGAGTTTACCATGTTGTTAGCTTCTTACCGCCCAAGACATTGTCTCATACAACATTGTAAGTCTCATAGTTGCACAGTAGAAGAACAAGGTAGAATGGCATTTTTTCACGCCCTAGTGCTCACCTCTCATGTCAGAATCTTCTCTTCGGACAAATGTCTGTTTGGAATGGAGTCATGCAAACTAAACCACCATTCAGCTTACCTTCTAAAAGAAATTCAAGACAATCTCCGAGTTAAACACAAAACTAGGAATATATAATTGGCCTAAACACTTCATTCATAATCATTTGAACCTCTTCCATTATGATATTACACGCATTGGGAAACTGTAAACATCTCAAAATTGTTTTATATTTGAAAAGAAATTTAATATACTACATGTATTAAGACAAGGCAAATGCGAACCTAAGCCCCAAGGGCAAATTTTAAGGTATCAAATGTAGAAATTTTATGTTGAAGGGCACATTCAACTCTTAAAAAGTTTTAGAAGTTGTTTTTTTCAATAAAAAAATTCTACTTTTGGAATGATGTTAGCAAGACCCTTAAGACAATATTCTAAGGCTTTGTTTGAGAGTTAGGATGAAAGGAAGGAGTGGACTTTGGAAGGGAGGGGAGGAAGACAAATGAAGGAAAATCTTTCACTTTATTTGGAAGAGTGTTTTTGAAGAGGATAAGAGGAGAATACCAATGACTAATATATTTTTTGATGTAAGAATATTATAAATTGCCCCATATTGGGGGGATTTGGTCCTATGAAGAAAAAAAATCTCCATACAAGGTGGGGGGGATTACTTTCCCTTCCTCTCCAAACTCAAAAACAAACTCTAAGAACCCTTAAGACAATATTCTAAGGCTTTGTTTGAGAGTTAGGATGAAAGGAAGGAGTGGACTTTGGAAGGGAGGGGAGGAAGACAAATGAAGGAAAATCTTTCACTTTATTTGGAAGAGTGTTTTTGAAGAGGATAAGAGGAGAATACCAATGACTAATATATTTTTTGATGTAAGAATATTATAAATTGCCCCATATTGGGGGGATTTGGTCCTATGAAGAAAAAAAATCTCCATACAAGGTGGGGGGGATTACTTTCCCTTCCTCTCCAAACTCAAAAACAAACTCTAAGAGTATATCATATTGCTACTCTCACCAATTGCATACTTCTCTTATTATCTTATAACAACCTCTTCGTTGTGTTAGAAATTAAAATTAACCAACATTTGCAAAATTTGAAGAAATGCTTTCAAAAAATTTTAGAGGGACTAGAGAATAGGTGGTAGTTGTGATTATGAATGGTTTGCATAAGTTTTCAAAATAGAGTGGACAATATGAAGTTCTGTAACAATGGTAAAATGTATGAGTTGAGACTTGAGAATAATATACTGTAAGGGTAAGTTTGATTGGAGGGAAACAGAGGGTTATTTTTTAAGCAAGTAAAGTTTTACTGATTAATGTGTGTTCTATTTGTTAATGTTATCCTACGGATCAAACAAGTAACTTATCACAGAACTCTCCGTTTTGGGGACAATAGTTACCATAGTTAGGAGTAGGGCAAAAAGAGAAGGAAATAAATAAAGGAATCCGAACAGCAAACACAACCCACAGTGATAAGAAGAGAAGACGAGGTGAACTATGGAAGATAAAGAACAATGACAGCCCCACCATAAACAATCTAGTTTAGTGCAACAACACTAATGAAGAGTGCCGGAGTGCATTTACAACTTCGAAGTTTATCAAGACATGTCTCCTAGGAAAGTTTACAGATAAAGCACTACCCAAATCTATCTAAAGGATAAAATTGATAACACTCTAGCATTAGAAGAATGCTGATAACCATTAGCCACAACAATATCGAGCTAATCACAAGCAACGCAGGAACTCTAAACATAAATAATAGCAATCAGCAACTACGATTTTAGCTCCAACACAAAATGACATGTTACCATATTACTCAATTGAACACATTCAGTTAATCATACTCATAATCTGTAAGCGAATAATAATTCAACTTTCAATCATATGCCGAACTATGCTAAACCCTAACCTAATGGCAAGTGAAAATCTTCAAATTCGAAATAAACCCTAATCTATCATAATTTAGGAGAAAGGATAGAAAAATTGAACAGACCTTGTAGCAAAAGAACGAAGCGAAATCTAGCGATTCTTCTCAGCAGGCAATGGACGATTGAATCCACCACGACGGTTCATGTACTGCCTCGGTTGTCGTTTGGTGACTGCTCTAACGCCGCTGACGTCAGCACCGGGAACCGGTTTTCCCTTCGTGGAGTCAAAACCAGTCGGAATTCCCATCATCTTCATCATCTCCATCTCGTCCTCGTTCACTTCGACTTCTCCAACTCCATTCTCTTTCTGCTTCTGCTGTTGTTCCTTTGCGATTCCGTCAACGAAGTCCGACACCACTTTCTTCGTTTCTTTGTGGTCTTCTTCAACGGAGTCACGCCTATGACGCTTCCTGGGAGGGTCAGGGGAAGGAGTGCGGTGGTGGCGTCGACGGTGGGAGCGGTCTACGGGAGAGCGGGAGCGTGAGTGGCGAGAGCGAACACGGTCAGGTGAACGCGTACGGGATCTCTTGCTACGTGCTCTGTCGCGGTCCCTGTCACGGTCACGATCACGGTCGCGGTCTTTGTCACGGTCGTCCTTGTCACGTCTTCGATCCCTTTCTCTGTCGCGGTGGCGATCGCGGTCGGTCATGGTGGAAGGTGGTGGTTATAAGAGTTCATCCATTTAATGGTTTAAGTTGCAAAACCCTAAATTAGACAACTCTGTTCATTTTGGAGTAAAGAGTGGCACTGGTGGGGGTACACCGGAGTCTCAGCCTAGGATTTATTTTTAAATTCAATTTTAATTTAATTAAATTAAAATGTATACACAAAAAAATTATTTAATTCTTTTTTTAACATATAATAAATTTCACTGTAATTAATTTATACAAATGTGAAATTCCGAGTTCAAATTCGAGACAAGACGTTTAACCTATCAATTAAACTATGACTTTAGGACTTATGATTTAATTTATAAACGTTTAACTTATAATTATTTATTTTATTAGTATATAACAAAACATAGTTTTAGACTAGTTATAATGAAATTCAAATATGTCTAATAATCTCGTGATTAAAATTAACTATAATGTAAAAACTATTTGCGCAATAGAGTGTGAATTAAATTCAATTTATAAGTACAATCAGAGTTAATATTTTTTATGTTATCAATCGATCATAATAACTTCTAAGATCATATATAGATATATATCGACAATATAAGACATTTTATACTAACATTTTATCACAATTAATCTAAAAAATAATAAATTAAAGTCAATTTATTTCACAATAGATTTTAGACAAATATTTGTTTAACTAAATAATATGGAAAACATGGCGGCTTCCTAAAAGATTTAACTTAAGTTCATCTTCATCTTCATCCATGAAATAGATGGTTTAAGGTCATTTTTTAATTCAAAATCACTCCTTCAAGTTATTTTATTATTCATTTTATTTAAATAAGTGGTTTTTCACATATATTTACTTTTTTTTCATGTTTTATTTACGATTTCGTCGTGTGAGTGTGATGTTAGTTTGTTCGTCATCACAGTATGATGTTTTTTGTTTTCTCATATTAGTGCAGTGTTTATATTTTGAACAAAGAGCTTATAGAGGCTACCACAAAATTCAACATTATCTCATTCTTACAAATGACTTGTCAACACGTGGTTAAATTGGTTATGTCAGAGACCACCTATAGTCGATATGAGCGAACACTAACAAATATTTTTTTCGAAAATGAATGACATTAAATACTGTGGATTTTCACTTTATTCTTGACCATTGACCGACAGAAGACATTAATTTGATTGTTAGGATTAAGATTTTGATAGTGTTATTTTTCATTAATTTCTGCAATTTTTATGTGTCATCAATGTATTTTTTGTTATTTTATTATCATTAAATTTGATTGTATTATTTTTATTCTAGTATGAATAAAATTTATTTTTCTGTCAAAAAATAATAATAAAGATATCTCAACTAGTTTTGGATTTTCAAATATGTCCTCAAACAAAATAATTTATAATTTGATCTAGTTCCAAGTTTGTTAGATTATTTAGCCTAAATCCCAACTAATTTAAACAGTAAACTAAACGAGATGTATTTGGTCTAATTTCCAAATTTGTTATATTTTTATTTTATTAATCATATTTATTAAAATGCTGTAAACGATAAATAATAATTTTAAAATGAAAATCTAATTGAAATGATATTTCTGTTATAGGATGCATTTGCGTGCTAATTTTGGTTTTAAGAAAGAGTGTGTGCAGGAATTTTTTTCAGCTGCTTTATGGTCAACCATCAAGAATTCCTTAGTAAGGTAATTTTCAAAGATGAGTTAGGCCGAAGATGAACAGTGCCTAGCTTTGTGTTGGGTTTATTCATCCTTCAATGCTGAAAATTTGACCCCGTACCTCCACATTTATACTTGTACCCCCAAAAATGCTGTGAAAAGACGATAATACCCTTGTATATAATAAAAGCTACAGTAATTTTTCATTTCCTCACTTTCACATTTCCGGTACAGAAGAAGTAAGTTAAAATTTTCCATTTTACCGGAAAACTTTTTTCAAGATTTCCGGTACAGAACACCACTCCGAAAAACTTGAAAAAAGAATTCCGGTACAGAGCATATTATCGGAAATGTTAAAAAAAGTGTTCCGGAAGTTTCCGGAAATCTTTTTTCAAGTTCTCCGGAAACTTTGTACTACCGGATTTGTTAAAAAAAGTGTTCCGGAAGTTACCGGAAATGTTTTTGGAAGTTCTCCGGAAATTGTTCGATACCGGAAACCTTGTCTGTGACTTTTCCCGAAGTTTCCGGAAATCTTCACAAACAAGTTTTCCGGTAATTTTGTTTTTTTTTTTTAAAAAAAATTATTATTTTTTTTTTATGTTAGTATTTATTTAATTTATCTGATTTTGTTTTGTTTTTTTTTTTCAGTGGGTAGGGTTAGAGGTAAAGATGGTAAAGTGATTGCAAGACCGCATGATTTTGAAGGTTCATCATCTATGTACGCTGGTCCTGATAGAGTTCGTCCGACTGCCTCGCGTAGAAGGCGGCGATTTATGATGGAAGATGATAGTATGGAGGACCAGGCTGATATCTCTATTGCTGAGGAGGTTCAGGCAGTACATGATGCGGTACCTCAGGAGCATCAGGTGCATGAGAATGTACCTATACAGGAGGAGGATGAGGAGGTACCTGTACAGGAGGAGGTACCTGTACAGGCCGAGGCACCTGTGCAAAGGAGGGAGGCACCTGTGCTGACTCGGTTTCCTGGAGGGCCGGATGATTTGTCGGTCCTTAGTCAATACCAGCATCATGTGTCGGCGAGACTCTGGTTTGGCGAAGTAAGTTAAATTAATTATTATTTATGTTATATTATAGTTAATTATTAATTATGTTATATATTTAAATAAATTTAAATTAATTATTATTTATGGTATATATTTAATTAAAGTTAAATTAGTATATATTTAATTAAATTTAAATTAATTATTATTTATGTTAAATAGTAAATTAACGTTAAATTAATAATTATTTATGTTATATATTTAATTAAATTTAAATTAATTATTATTTATGTTATATAGTTAATTAACGTTAAATTAATAATTATTTATCGTCCAAATTTAATTAACGTTAAATTAATTATTATTTATAGTGTATTAAAGTTAATTATTATTTATATTATATATTTATGGTGCATTTTAATATTATATGCAGGAGCGGCCAATGTTAAAAATTGTTGCACATGGAAAAAAATTGCAACAATTTACTCCACCCGTTCTCCCGCGAAGTATAGAGACGTGTGTGAATGTATCTGGGTTAGGACCACTCCAGTGGGGGAGTCTGAAGCTGATTGACAACAGCTTGATTTCTGCTTTTGTGGAAAGATGGCACCCAGAGACATCGTCATTTCACAGGCCTTTTGGTTAAATGACGATAACTTTGGACGATGTTGCCAATTTGTTAGGCATTCCTATTCGGGGTGAGTTCTACACTCCACCAGCTGACATAGATAGAGTATCGGCATGTAATCTTGCCGCTACTTTATTAGGTGTGCCTCCTGAAGAGATATGGGAGGAAACTAAAAAAACCAGGGGTGCATACTACAGGCTGGATTGGCTGAAAGATGTGTTCAGAAGGCAGTGTCAGGCCGAACGATTTGATTGTGCAGCACGAGCGTATTTGCTGAATCTGATAGGGAGTACTATCTTGGCAGATAAGAGTCATACACTGGTCGATGCGAAGTACCTTCCTATGTTCAGAGATTTAGACGGTACCAGTAGATACGCTTGGGGTAGTGCTGCACTGGTAGTTCTGTATGAGTAACTCTCTAATGCTAGCTGTTACGACGCGAAACAGTTAGGTGGATATATGTCTTTACTGCATGTAATAAATAATTATGATTTATTTATATTTAATTTTATAATTAATTTATTACATAATTATTTATTTTTATGTTTATACTTAATTCATTTATATTTATTTGCAACAGTGTTGGATATACGAATATTTTCCAGATATTTGTAAAAGAGGTGATCAGGGTGCTAATGTTCAGTGCATTGCCCGAATGAATAGATGGAGCTATAAGCAAGGCAAGCACAAGACCCATGAGTATAGACGTATGATTGACGCACTGACACCTGTTGAAGTCATATGGAGACCATGGGAGAATTATAGGGATGTGGTTCCCTTTGATCATATCATGTTATACACTGGTCACCTCCGACTATGCAGCACAGCAGTGGCATATCAACCAGAGAGGTATATTAGACAGTTTGGTTATATCCAGCATATTCCACCACCGCCACTTCCTGCTCTTTCTAGATTATCTGATGCAGATATCGAATGGCTGGGATATATGGAAATTGTGACTGAGCTATTTCACAGACTCCGTGATGCTACATATCCATCAGAGTGTCGGGAGGGATACTTGGAGTGGTTCTATCGCATATCTCATCCACTACTAGTGCGACCATCTGGTGTGCCCCAGGTCCCAGATTATGGTGTCCCGACCACTGCTGCAGATGGTTCTACTTCACAGCCGCCATCAATTCTACAGCAGATCGCTGATCTGATACAGGAGGGGTTGAATGAAGTTGAGGCTACTCGAGATGATGAGTTGTATAAGGCTTTTTACAAAGCTTTATATTTGTCGCGCCGTCATACTAGTGAGTAGTGGTTGAGATATGATGAGTAGTGCTTTTGAACATTTCTGGGTTTTGATGTGGTTTATTGTTATGTAGTTTAATTTATTTTGAACATCTATTATAAATACATTATGTCGTTTAATTTATTTTGGTTTCATATTTATTTATTTTGGTTTCATATCTATATAAATACGTTATGTCGTTTAATTTCTATTATTTGGGATGAACTATAACGAAAATAAATAATAACAAGATGAAATAGAGCGATAGTAAACTAAAATATCAAATTAACTAATAACAAGTGAATTTGTAACAATTTTAAAGCATTAAGGTTCATCTAATGACATTGCATCTATGGATTCTGTAGGTGGATTTTGTGGCAAATGACCTAATAAATAGCCCCAATTTTGCAGACGCCCTGTATATGCTATTGCCCAAGAAGTTGTTTCATCAGTGCGATATTTCTTCCAACCTGGTGCAATATCTGGCATCGGGAATCCATCTTTCATCTTTAACTGCAAAATAAGATCATAAAATTAATAAATAAATAAATAAATAAATAAATAAATAAAATAACAATAAATTGATACATAAAAAAATTAGAGAAATTTACCGGCACCCAATGATTTCCATTAACAAAACCAATACATATGATACGATCATTTGTTGTCGATCCTGAATGTGAACCCCTCATAGGAAAGAAAGTCATTGAAAATGTCTGACCAAACGTGACGAGAATAATATTATATGTTGTCGCTATCACGTAACCCATATCAGGTATGGACAATCATTTATCTATGGGTTGAACACCCAAGCTTGATATCTGCAACGAATCTCTTAATTCTCTTATGCGTATTGGGAACAGTCTATCATACGAAGTTACATGCGAACCAATCTCATGGTCCAAAGTATTGCGGACCAAAGACCAAGACTCCTCACCGTATCCAAGCAATAATGCAATGGCGCGAAAACCACAATTTCCATCCGCTGCCACATCAAATATGTCATCAATGTATGGCAGAATAACTTCAGGAAATTGTTTCCACAACTTATACTTTGAGGATTGAGATGACTGAGAGGGTTGTCTATTCTTTGATGACTGAGATTGGGAGGGTTGTCTCTTCTTTGATGACTGAGACGGTTGTGAACCAAGGTCTTCACAATATGTTATTAACATGCTCAAAGTAAGAAGGGTCTCGATATACATCATACCCATCTGGCTTCTTACCTTTACTTTTTTTTACACGACCTTTGGTTTTAACTTTTTCAGGTGGTGGACACATTGAACTTATAGTTGGAAAAGCAAGTTCACGCACCTTCCCCTTCAACACTCGTTTTCCAATCACATCAAGTGATCGAAACCGTTTCCACAAGGCATTCATCTCTGTAGACATATCTAATTCTGATCCATCTTCTGTGTCTTGGAGTTCGCATTCCATGCTTAATTTTCTCCATTGAGAATCCACAGAATCTAGAGGAATTGGTTCACCCATCAATTTATATTTTGCCAATTCACAAGCACAAGGTAACCCGTATGTCCTTCTAAGAGAGCACCCACATACAGATGAATCAGTACCCACCCACTCAACTTTCTCGTATTCTACAGCAATACGTCTTTGAGCTTCTCTAGAGACAAATGTATTCAATCTCTGATAAAATGGAATGATGTGTTCATGATCTTCGTCATAGAAGCTTTTCTGAAATGAACCTCTGATTTTTTTATGCTGCAATCTAATCATATTGTTCATAGCTTCCCAACATTTGCACATGTCACCCATGCTGTGTTCCAACATTAACTTTAGTTTCCAATGAGCTGACTCAACCCTATCATTACATGTAAATTGTCACAATTGAGCATGCCAACAATATATAATATAATTACAAAATCAAATTTTTAGAGTCACATGACATACTTGTTACTCGTTGTGTTCCCCATATGCATTACTCGATTTGTCTAGGTTCAACAAACCTTTCTTTATGAGGAGTCAGCCAAGTGTCTTTGACATAATCAACAAACTCTTTATTATCGACACATGATTGCTCAAACTTTTGCAAACGCATTATATACTCTTTTTCATCACTGCAATACATAATGTCTTTCCATATATGCAATACTAGCTCTTGTCTATCTTTTAAGACATATTGACTGCATTTTGCTCCAACATTTTTGTCGATATGAAATCGACAAAGCAAATTAACAGCATGTGGAAATACAACACGAACTGCATTCATCAATGCAAGATCTCTGTCTGTCACAATTACTTTAGGAAATTTGTTTTGTGTGACAAATAGTTCTTTTAGCCTCTCTAATGCCCAGCAAAAGTTTTCTTCCCGCTCACATTCCAAATAACCAAATCCAACTACAAATGTCATCTCTGTTGATTTCATACCAATAATTTCAAGTAATGGCATCCTGTATTTATTGGTTTTGTAGGTACTGTCCATAATCAACACAATCGGAAACAAATTCAACAACTTCACTGAATCTGGATGCGCCCAAAAAATATCTTTCATAACATCTGAGTCTTCACGCTTTCTATTCCAACACACATATTTTGCATCCTCAATTAACTTGAATAAATGTTGCATCTCTGTTCTATTACCTCTCACGTGCAATCGAATCGTACTCCTCTGTTTATATACTTGTGAGATCTTAGTAACATTATTCTTATCTCGATCTTGCAATGATAGTAATATGTGTCTCGGTGCAACATTATATTTTGTTAACTCATTAACATGCTTTTTTTCTTCTTCATCTAAGCGTCCAACAAATGCATGCCCCTCTAAAGTATCAGGTAATTCATGGTTGTGAACTCCACAAATTACTTTAATTGTCCATCCTGAACCATCTTTTAATGGTTTTGACCTAAGCTTGAAAGGACAATCACACTTTTTTGTTGAACTTTGAGTTGAACTATCAGCAGATTTGTATCTTCCTCCTTTGTCACAACCAAATATTATTTTATTTCTCCTCCCCCTCTCTCCTGTCTCTATATCCGATCTTTTGATGATAACAGTAACTTTATTTTTTATACCAATTTCTTTTGCCCATTTCACAACAGCATCCCTTGTATCAAATATCTGAAATAAAATATTTAATAAATTATAATTAATCACAATAATTTAATTTTACAATTTTAATATTAAATATAATTAATATACCTGATCTGTGTAAAAAATGTCTGTAGTATCGACGCATGTTTTATCCAATATTAGCAGGGGTTTATCCATACCTGTAAACATTTAAAAAATTAATAAAATTAATAAAAATTAAATTTTTTTTTTAAAAAAATGTTCTGTACCGGAAAACTTGTCAGTCAAGATTTCCGGAACATTGGTTCTGTACCGGAAAAGTTGGAAAAACATTTCCGGAACCAATTTTTTTCCTTCTGTACCAGAAAACTTTTTTTAACTTGGAAAAAAACCTTCTGTACCGGAAATCTTTTTAAAAGTTTTCCGGTAACACCCTATGTACCGGAAATCTTCAAAAAAGTGTTCCAGAAACTACCGGAAAACTTATACTTACCGGAAATCTTTTTTTACAGTTCCGAAAACGGTGGAATGGTAAAAAGTGAAATTGAATGTGAATTTTGGAAAAAAGTAAAAAAAAAAAATTGAGGGTATTTTTAGTATTTTTGAAAAATTATGGGGGTACATGGACAATTGTGGAGGTATGGGGTCAATTTTTCTTCAATGCTCCATCATCGGTTGAATGGACCTATCAGTAATGCTAAGGCCCATATCTAAAAAAATAAAGTGAATTTTATTCCAATCCTCTAATTTTTTAGTTTTTTTTATTGAATTTTAATTATTGGTAGTATAAAATACATTACCAGATCATAATTTCTGATAATGTATCGATTATATATTTAGGATAAAGAAACAAAATAAAGAGGCAAATGAGCATTCTTCAAAATATAAACAATGTCGTTGACAAAAAAACAACACAAACAATGTTAAATAGTTAAACCCACATGTCATATTGTAAAAAAAAAAAAAGCCATAAAATTTTGTTGTATTAAGCTTGTAGATACTCTCCTGTAGGTTAACTACCAGGTTGACCAACTATAGAAACTAGGCACTTGAAAATGGTGGCTTCTTGTTCTACCCTGAATGTCTTTTGGACATACCAATTTAAATATATATATTTTTTCAAAATATACTTTAAGGTTAGTAAATTCAGATGTGTTAATTAGAATTTAAGGTTGAAAGAATAAAATACGTTTAAAAATAAAAATATGTATTTAAAAAAGGAGAAAAAAACTCTTGAAAATACTAAAAACAACGGACAATTTTTTTTTAATAAAAAACTGTTAGCTATCAATTGTTTTTATAAAAGGACATGATTAAGGTTCTTACAAATTTTCATCACAAAACTAAATATGCGCTAAGTTAAGAGTAAGATAAAGGGTAATTGATCTTGTCAAGACATTTGAAGACGGCTAGAAATAGTAGTTGGTGGTGGCGAATGGAAATGTACCTTGTGGAGTCCTTTATACAGGGATTTCTCAAAGGAGGACGCTGAGACAGTTAGACTATTACGGGTTATCCAACGTGAAACATGGATCACTCTCTTATATCGATTGAACGTCATATCAACTGCGGGAGTGCGTTCGACTGTTGTGCGTCTGTATCATGCTCATACATGACTGGAAAATTTGGACTCATAATAAAATGAACTGATGCCCATTAAGAGGCACTTAGTGGGTCAGAATCTAATTTAAATTTCGAAAGAAAATTATTAATTTTTAGTGAACGTCCCATAATTAATTATTCCTCTTATAATTTCTAAATTCAAGTAAAACTTTATCATAAATAAAAGAAATTAATAACACTTTCTATTAAAAATATATTTACACATTTCTCGGCTGAACAATGTACACGATTTACATAAATAAAAAATCGAAATACACAAAATTTACTATGGTTTTTGTTCTTTCCACATTTATCCTCGTTGACGGGATCAAGACATGTTCACTAGTAGTAGTACTTTATTAAAGGTGATTGATTAGTTATTTTCCATTTTAATTTTTGGGGTATCTAAACTTTTTGCTCCTTTGTGATTAAAATAGATTAAAGCAATGCACCAACCAAAATAGCAAGAAGACGTTATAAGCTCGTGAAGAGAGATCGAATTAAATTAAAGCATATAGAGAAAGAAAAAAAAAAGTATCTAGTATTTGAATTTTCATTGGAGATTGGTCATCATGTGGCCTTAGGTGAGCAACTTTAATGGGTAAAAGTGACCACACGCGCATGTTTGTATAAGTTGTTGGCAAGAAAGGGACTTTGTCTCTTTCAATTTCCCAGATTATGGTGGAAGAAGAAGAAGAAGAACTAAACATATTCCATTGATTATGCTGCATGCAGTGGTCCTATAAATATATGTGTGCTCGATGCACACATAATCAAATCAATGGTAGATGTGTTTCGAAAAGTAGACCTGTTGAAGCTCGTGACTCTGTTTAATTATTTTTAATTAAGCCAATATATTTTTTACCACATGATCTTAAGAAGGATTGAAATGTAAATATGAGAACATGGGTAACAACAACATAGTAGTATTGTTGATGCCCTGAATTATATATATGAGTGGACGTTAATGACAACACATTTCGGTAATGAGAACCTTAATAAACGGTCACACTAGCTATAAATACTAAATACACTATGAAATGGTTCAGTGAGGTGACTTTAATGTATTTTAAAATAAAATTAGTGATTAAAATTATTTGATAAAAATTATTTAGATGAAATAGAATGGTTGATTAAGATAGATAGATATAAAATCACCAAAGATAAAGAATTCAAACGTAGAAAATCTCAACCAATAAACTATGGTAGTATTTAGTATATGAGACAGATACTTACATTGTATTTCATTTGAACAATGTCTACATCATTATACAATCATTATACAATGAGAAAGACACTTCAAATGATAATTGTCTCGCATTTTTAAGAGTTTATGTGCCTCTTAATTTCCTCTTATTTCAATTTTACTTGAAAATTTCAATTGATTCCCCAACATAAAAAAGATAATATTAATTTTATTAAATTATTTTATTAAGTATTTTTTTTCTTAAAAGTCTAGCACTATTCATATTTTATGACATATAATCTTTCAAAAATATTCCTACATTAATTCCTTAGTGCTGTGGGAGATTACCAAAATAATTAGAAGTAAGTTACTAATTGTATGTTTTATTTACATGAAATTAAAAAAGCTAAATTCATTTAACTATCATTTTTTATAAGTGTGAAAATATATACATTTGCTTATAATTAAAATTAGAGGGAGTACGTACAAATGAAAAAAAAAAAATACTCCATTTAAATTCAATTATAAATAAAATTACATAATTTCACACTTATAAGAGGATAGTTTATGCATTTAATTTTCTTGATTACAAATAAAAAAATTATTTAATAACTTGTCGCTATCTATAGTAAGAACGTTTTCACAACATTGTAAAATTAATTTAAGGGTATTTTTGATATAATACCTTTAAGTGTAGATAGATTACTTGACATTAATTATATTTTTGTCCAATAAATATAAATATTTTTTTGTTTATACATAATTGAGTTTGGAAGGAATAATTACTATTATATTGAAATTTGATTACAAATTATAATCATTATCGAAGTCTAGTATAGATTACATAATGGGTGAAATCAGCTGTTGTTTGTTTTTCAATATTTGTATGAGTATTGCTAATCATTATGTTTGTTTTTTATTGCTACACCTTTCTTGTAGTTAATGATTATTAATTAATCGGATGATAAAATATCGCTTAATTGCTTATAATCACTATAGTGTTGTTATTATGTGGTGGTTGAATGTGTTTGGTGATGAGAGATTAATTATTTTGATTAATCTGCAACAAAGCCGTGCTTAAAACAAAATAGAAGTTGTGGTTTAACTGCTACACATATAAAGTGGTTAGATCTTTATTCCTCCACTATTCATATAAAGTTTCATTTAATGCAATGTGGCAGCTTCAATAGAACGAAGTTATCAACGGAAGAATGTATGGGACGGCCAATCACATTGTCTTTGGTGCTGCATTTGGCTTCACATAAATTAATCAACTCGTTTTCTCCGCTAGCTCCGATTTACCCCTCCCTACCATACACAATATAATATAGACATGATACAGTGGAATAACCAGCGACTAATTGGATTAAATGTAACACCGGTGGAACATTTTGTGCTGCTAAATAAGAAAGTTTAGGCATGTCATTGGTAGTTGTAAAAACATGTAAGAGTTCTCCAATTGATGTGTACCAAACCATTTTTCATGTAGGATTTCATTCAATATCTACTTAATTTTTGAGAAAAAAATTATAAAATAAATTATGTGTACGTGTAGATCCACTTAATCATTTGAATATGAAAATTTTATTATGAATGCTTAAAGATATATGTTAAGGATTTAAAAATAGTAAAAAATTTGAATTAAATACACAATTTCTAAGATAACTTCTAAATTTTTCAAGAATTGAACATACTACTTTGCTAAACAATATTTTTATATTTGAATGATTAGAATGTGCTCTTATGACATTTCTTAGCATCTCACTAATAAAAAATGTGTAAAGTAATTAATGAGGATAACGGTATAACCAACAATTTGTAAGATTTATAAAAATAATCGATAAAATAAATACTTCTTCGGACCTTATTTATAAACAAAACTTTCTTACTTCACATATATTTAGAAAATATTTATAAATACTAAAATATTTTTTTTTATAATAGTAATTATATTAAATTTATATTGAAACAATGATAATAAATAGAGATGAATTTGGTGACTTTTAAACGGAAATGGATATCAATAAAATTATTCTTAAAAAAAGCTAGAAGTGAATATGTAAAAGTGATTACCAGTGACTTACTCTTTTACTAATAATAATATTAAAAGAAACTTTTTTTTTTGTATCGTAGACGAAGTGCTAAACACATATAAAGTGGAAATCCAATTCGAACCCAAGTCACCCAAGAAAATATCAAAGTGTCAAAATTATCGGTTGTATAAGAGTTTATAAACTAAAAAAAAAATCTAACCATGTGGACTATGTCAATTCTATTGTGCACACATTCTACAAGTTTTGCATACAGATGAAAACAAAATTCGTACCCATGAATATATGTAGATAAAATATGCAAGCGACATGAGGTGACTAGTTTAACGGATAGACGCAGGTAAAATAAATGAATATTTTAATTACTCGTTAGCTAATTGATACAAAAAATAATATAATGATATCCAAATTCGATAATAAATTAATAAAATTCATATATTGTAATATTTTTTACGTTTATATGGAATTTTGTGATATACTTTATTTACTTTTTAATGTATTAATATTTTTATGTGTTAACAAAATAAAGAAAAATTTCTAATAACTACAACAATAAAAAAAAATTCATACATAAATGATTTTTTTTTAAAGATGACATCCGCAGATATTTAAAAATTAATTAAAAATTAATTAATTAAATATCCACATATATATAAATAAAATATGAATATCATTTTTATTCGATAGATAAAATAACTGATAAATAATGTTTCTATTTATAAAATATCTATTGCAATCTCTAATCTTACACCATATATAAATTCAACTATTCAAGTATTCGGTCAAATGAGATATGATATCATTTATTACATAGTGTAACACTACCTTATGCACAATAGATTAGACACAGTCTATGGACTAACCTAGCATGGTTTCAAAATCAAATATATCTAGACACATTTCGTACAATGAAGCGGTTTACAATAAATGTTAATTTTAACGTGAGTCTTTCGTTTGAAAGGAATAGAGCAATTTTTTTGCAACAGCTCACTTTCAATCATAAATGGAAAAGTAGTTTACCTGAACCATTACCATAATTAGGGTATCACTAATTACATTTACAAGTACCGATAGCATCACCATCACAAACTCCCATAAGATAAGTTTCCATCTATTTTTCGAATAAATCACCGTTTTAAGTTTAACAATTGTACCGTGTCAATTTAAGATTTCAAGTTTATGAAATATTGTATTGTTTTATCAAATTATCTAAATTCGGTTAAAAATACTCTCTCTTTCTATCTATTAAAAATTTGTCTCTATTATGTTGAATCAAACAAATACTTAAAAATACAAAAAATTAAATTAATATTTTTATACTCCTATTGGACTCAATTATAAGAAAAATAAATCATAAATTTTTTGTAGTATATAAATAAATGTCAAACATTTAAAAAAATTATTATTTTAAAACGACCATTATATTAATTTCTTAATGTTATAAGAAGATTAATTAATATTGTACTCTTTTTAATTATTGCATTTACAAAAAAATTATTTATTTGTTGTTTTTAAAGTTTAATATGATATTAATTATTAGTAATACACTTAATTATTTATTACAAAGAGAAATACAAAAAAAATAAATATAAATGAATGATAAAAAACATTTGTAAGATATTGATGATATCAAAATAAGAAGACTTATATAGTTGTATTGATATGTATAAAAAGACAAAACAAAAAAAAAGACCATTAAAAGGGAACCAACGCAGTACTATTAGAGGTGTGTTAGGAGTAGTAAATATTTTTTTTGGCACGAAATAAAAAAATTAAACATGCTTAAC
Source organism: Cicer yamashitae (assembly GCA_037974755.1). Lineage (NCBI taxonomy): Eukaryota > Viridiplantae > Streptophyta > Magnoliopsida > Fabales > Fabaceae > Cicer > Cicer yamashitae. Next base: position 2,414,980 of record JBBPBQ010000002.1, read on the forward strand.
AATTATTTTTAGTAAATATAAAAATATATATTTTATTTAAAAATATAGTTTAAAGGGAGTTCTTGTAAGATAAGAGCATCACTTTTTATAAAAATTTAAAATCATTTTTAGTTTTTTTTTTCATTTTGTCTAAATTTAATATTTAGCTTTTT
>JBBPBQ010000002.1:2415246-2442137 GCA_037974755.1 Cicer yamashitae
TTAAAAAGTCTTGTGATTTTTTTGGTCCTTTTGTTTTAAATGATTTTTTTGATCCTCTTATTTATTTTATTTTTAATATTTACATTTATTATATTTTTAATAGTTACTTTATTTATACATTAAAATATTAAATAAATTAAAATAAAGAGAATACTACTTTTATAAATTATTCTTGTTAGATATTGATACATTATCAATATAATAAATGCATTGTAAGAGATATTGCATTATGCAAGTAATATTAATTAAATGGTACAATTGAAAAGAAATATATTAAAAATTAAAATGATCAATTATTTTGAGATAATTTTTTTTGTAAATGAATCGATTATTTTGTGAAGGATGAAATAATTAATAAATGACTAAAAAATCAATTTTAAAAATAAATTTACTAAGAATTATTTTAAACAAAATAAAAGATTAAAAGTGCATTTAGGTCTTTATATTATAAAACCAACTTTTGAATTTATTTTTTTTAATGTAATACTTGTGGTTTTTCCATTATTAAGAAAATATTTTGTTACATCACTAATAGAAGTTGGAGAGGAACACGCATCTCCCAAAGAACCAAGATATTCAAATGGCATGATTATCAACTGTTACTAGCAATTACATTACATATAATTGTCACAGACATGGATATGTGATGGCAATTCAGCTAAATCAACCAAATTCAATTCAAAAGCATTTAAATAGAGTAGATGATAGAGTCACCCCATTCAAACCATATCCACGCCACATTAATTCATTTTTTTATTTTATTTTATTCACACTCTAAGTTTCATTGCTATTTATTATTATATATTTTTTGGTACAAGTTTCATTGCTATTTCTATCTCTTAAAAAAAATGTTGTACATTATTCAAGGGACAAAGCATTTAAACTCTCCCTAGTACAAACACACACATAGACATGGATCTTCTTCAAACTACAACACCTTGAACCAACAAATTATGGGTTATTGTCTCTATGTTTGTTAGACTTAAACACAAAACACAGTGTTAGGATTTTATTTGTCCTATGTTCTGTTCTTCATGAAACAGAGTCCTCTGTTTTATATTCATTGTGATGAGGTACATTCCGACAAAAAGCTTAAAGAGGCTATTTTCCTTGAGAAAAAGAGGTTCAAAAGAACATGTTTTGAGTTCAAAAAATGAAGAAAATGATGAGAGCTTGAAGAATCTTCAAAATGAAGAACCTTGTCAGAAACCCACTTGGAAATGTTTCTCTTATGAAGAGTTGTTTGATGCCACCAATGGCTTCAAATCAGGTGATTAAAGTTAAAGCCTTGTTTTTTATTCAGAAAAAGATTATAGTACAATGTTTATGTAATTTTGAGGAATCAAAGTTTATTTATTTTTTGGTTTTGTGTTAGAAAATATGGTTGGAAAAGGAGGGTATGCTGAAGTTTACAAGGGAACATTGAAAAATGGGGAGGAAATTGCTGTGAAGAGATTAACAAGAACTTCAAGAGATGAAAGAAAGGAGAAAGAGTTTTTAACAGAGATTGGTACAATTGGTCATGTTCACCATTCCAATGTTTTGCCTCTTCTAGGATGTTGTATTGACAATGGACTTTACTTTGTTTTTGAGTTATCTTCAAGAGGTTCTGTTTCATCTATTCTTCATGGTAACTACATAAACTTTTTCTACTTATTTGTCATAGAAACTTCATGTTTTGTCAAAACTTGTTGTGACATTTGGGTTTGAAGAAATAAAAAAAGGGTCTTAATATTTATGAATCTTGTTGTTTTAGATGAAAAGTTACCTCCTTTAGATTGGAAAACAAGACATAAAATAGCTATTGGAACTGCACGTGGACTTCATTACTTGCACAAAGGTTGCAAGAGGAGAATAATTCACCGAGATATCAAGGCATCAAACATTTTATTGACAAAAGATTTTGAACCACAGGTTCTTAATTTTATAACCTTCAATGTTTATTACTTGTTTATTTTTTTTAGTTGAATCAGTGTTTCAAATACTATATATATGCAGTTTTTTTTAATGAAAGTTTGTGTTTTGGTTTTGGAAGATATCTGATTTTGGACTAGCAAAATGGCTTCCATCTCAATGGACTCATCATTCAATTGCCCCAATAGAAGGGACATTTGGGTATTCTTCTTTTTCTAATTTCGTGATGATGATGTTAATGTTAATATTTGCATTTAATTTATACACACATTTAGTATAAAGTGTTTTACGCCGTTAATCAATCACAACCGTAAAATCAGAATGAATAATTAAATTAAATTATAATTATTTTTAAAATTATGTATATCATTATGTATATCATTGATTATAATTTATCGAGACTATAAAACTTTTCACACACATAACTTATAGAAATTAAACTATTCTTATTTCTTCCCAAAAAAATGTTTGAAAATTGGAATGCTTTATGTTTTGTAGACATTTGGCACCAGAATACTACTTGCATGGAGTTGTGGATGAGAAAACAGATGTATTTGCCTTTGGTGTGTTGTTGTTAGAAGTTATTTCTGGCAGGAAACCAGTGGATAGTTCTCACCAAAGCTTACACAGTTGGGTAAGTAGAGTAGTCCCACTTTTACTTGTTTTCTTTCAATTGAAAATGTCTTTTTTTGGTTTCTTCTTCTAGTCTTAGGCTAGAGTAGTAGTGGTGTTTTTTACATTGGTTTTTAGTTTAATTTCTTTATTCAATTTAATAGTTTTTGTCTTACATTAAACGACATATTTGATTATTTCATTAATATTAATAAAAATGTATAAAAATAATAATAATTACTCTTATCAAATATTGATATATTTACCCTTATTATAAATATAAAGTAAAAAATATTAAATTGAAAGTGGTGCATGTAGTCTTAATTAAACGTTACAATTAAAAAAAAAATCTAATACATTAACTTAAAAATTAAAAGTGTCAATTATTTTAAAAAAAAATTTGTTTCCGAATAAATTGAATATTGTGAAACGGAGTGAGTAGGAGTGAGTAATTGTTATGTTAATATATAATTTTACTAAAATTTGACCATTAGTTTAAAGTAATTGATCTATTGAATCTTTTAATGGTTTTTATTTTTTGGGACTAATATATGATTTATATTTGTGAATGAATAGGCTAAACCAATTTTGAACAAGGGTGAAATAGAAGAGCTGGTAGATGGAAGGCTTGAAGGTGCTTATGATGTGACACAGTTAAAAAGACTTGCCTTTGCTGCCTCTCTCTGCATCAGAGCATCTTCAACTTGGAGACCTACCATGACTGAGGTGTGTATAATTTCTTTGTCTTATTAGATTTCTTCTTCAAATTTTATGTCAATTTATTAATTTGGTTGGCCTTGTTTTATTCTTTTGCTATAGCAAAAATACCAAGCTAATAATGGAGTACAACTTAAAATTGAGCGGATAGAATACTTACATTTTTATAAAGAAATATCTATATTACATGTTAGTGATTTTATTTTGTTGCCTGGATAACTTGATACACACTTGTTTATTAAATTAAAAGAAAAACATGATACACATATGTCTGAATGAAAACACATTTTAAGTAAATGTAAATGTCATGCTAATATTAACTGAATAATTAATAAAAATGATTACTATTATTAATTGAAAGTACGATATAATCAATTGAAGAATTATTCAACATAACAATCAAGTTAATAGGTTAATTAAATAAAATAAAAGTAGGGCAATAGAACTGTAGAGATTAGAAATGTAGTTGTGTCAGGTCGCATTTGATGTGAGTGTGCACCCTTCATGTTTTTAAATCAGGATCAAAAAACACAGTGTGTATTGTTACTATAACTTTTGTGATTAAGGTGCATTTGCCACCCCTATTTTAAACTAAGGGAGCAAAAATAAATATCAATGAAAAATTCAACTTTTATTTACTTTATATAAATAAATATAATTTTGAAAATTGAAATGTATTTAATTTGAAAATTTAAATTATATACATAATTTTTTAAAATCAATTTGTTTATATTTCATTTTAATTCTATAACATAATAACTTTGTGCTAGGATATATAGTCGCACATTCCTTACCCATTTATTTCCTTTTTCCAAAGACGGAACTAAACACCAACTTCATTTTGGTAATCAGTTTAGGACAATACAAAGAGTAAAGGAAGGTATAACCACCTGTCCACCATGCTAATGCACAAGACAACTAAAATGTCATAATTTTTTTCGACTAAAACACCAAGTAAGACACTATCAAATACTTCCTTGGGATTACCAATATTTTAAATATGTACGTTCTTAACTTTAAAGTATTATTTACATTCGTTTTTTTTTTTATCAAATATCACATACATAAACTGTTAAATTATTCTATATATTTAATCATTTATTATTAATTAATTATTTATATTTAATTACTTATCAATTTGATCTTTTTAAGTAAAATGATGTAATCAAATTGAAATTTGATAAAAGGTCAAATGTGAGTGACAGGAATGTTTTTTTGTTATTGTTCGTGGCACATTTCGAGTTTACCTTCGTAAACTTCATCATCAATTTGTCATATTATCTATATTGACATGTGTGGCGTGTTCACTTGTCTAATTACTCATTTAGATTGGTTGCCAAGTTACCAATAAACTATATACTCCAATTTCAATGCTTCAAACAATCAAATTTGTAAATATAATACCATATGTTTCATGTCATTTTATTAAATTATGATAGTTTTGTGTATCATAATTTTTCTTACGCATCGCATGAATAAGACTCATTCGAATGCTATTCAGTGGCGGCCTTTTTTCTCCCAACTAAAATGATTTAATTAGTTGATGTTATATCCTACCTAATTTTGACTTTTATTATAATAGGACACATAATAATATATATGGTAGTCCCACACACAAAATGTGTATATATTATTTAAAATATTAAGAGACAATTTAAATTATTAAATGTGTAGCTTCTATTTGATCTCATGTCACTCTTGAGGTGTCGATTTGTACCTTTATCAACCATAGAGGTGAAAAAACATGCAATTCATTGGAATATTGGGCCTCTAGTTTCTTGTAGTGGCTTTTTATTGGCAAATGTTAGAAATTTTGATTACATTAGACTTTATGTTGAAAACTTGTTTTTGAGTGTTACTAGTTGAGTAAATATGTATTTTAAGCCTTCAAATTATAAGAGTTTATTTGGTCAATTTAATCTCTTAAATTGAAAAATATCAATCGCTTAATTTTGTTTACAAAAAATTTGTTTAGCAAACATCTATTAAAACCAATAAAATACATACATGTTACATGTTGAATTAAATAGTCTTTGTTGCATTAAAATTAAAATAAGTATAGAACCTTTGAAATTATAATGTGAAATTTGAAAAAATGGCTGAATATATTAAATAATTATAATTTAAGAGACAAAATTGCTATTATATAGCTTTGAGGTACTCAATTAACTGACTGTTACAATTTCAAAAACTAAAATGACTATTTACGTATTAATTATTGAAGAAAAACTAACTCTTATTTTAAAAACAGATAAAGTCTAAAAATAATTTATAAAAAATATCATCCCTAATCTGATATAAAAACTATAATATAATATCAGTCAGTTTTTTAATTGTTAAAATTTCTTCAATTGACAGGTATTGGAGATAATGGAGGAGGGAGAAATGGATAAAGACAAATGGAAAATGCCAGAGGAAGAAGAAGAACAAGAAGAACAGTTCTGGGGTTTTGAAGATTTAGAATATGAATATGACAGTTCCTTTTCAATGTCTTTAATTGATTCAATTGAAAGTAATGAATTAGGATAAAAAATAAATTAGTGCATGCAGTTTTCGGTTAACATGTGTATATATACATGTCTTAACTTTACAGATAAATAATAATTGAGGGATTGTGGTGCATTGTTACTTACTCCTATCTTATCAAATTATATATGTCGGCAATTCAAGAGAGGAAAATGACACCACAAGTTTGTTTTCGCGTGCTAATCATTTACTGATATAAACTCTTCATGTGAAACAAGGCACAGAAAATTATTGGGCCTATAAAAAGGTCAACTCATTTATTCATATTTGATAAATAATAGTAATAGAATAAATCATCAATATTTGGTTTCTAAACTATCCTTTAATATTCAATTTAGTATATGAACTACTAGTATAAAATATACAATAATTAGTCATTAAACTATTATTATTTATCAATTTTGTTTCTTAGATACTTAAAAATAAAAGATAATGATAATTCGAAAACTAATTTGATATATTTTAAATAGTTTAAGTACTACTTATTATATTTTTATAGTTAAAAAGATCAAATTAAAGAGAATAATAAGTTATCTACCAAATAGATGGTTTTCTATAACTTGTATATAATAAAACGATGCCTCATTTTTCATGCTCATTGCGCAATGTTCCCATTTTTTAAAATGCAACATTTGTAGTTAAAATGTGGAGTTACATTATATGATTTCTTCATTAGGGTGGAGTCCATTAGGCCATATGGCCTAGTCACCTTGTGCAAGACTGCAAGTGTTGTTGCATTAACAAGCTAGTTTTATGAATTTGTTGGCTGTCATGCAAGTAGCCATATGCTACATGCAGTCATAATTCACCATTAATTGGAAATTGGAAGGCCCAGTAGAGCTGTCATGTACTTTTGTAACCATATGACATTAATTAATACTGCAAATGTCAATTGGGGGTTCACATGTACTCATTTAAATGCATATACTCCTAAACTAAGCCCCAAATCCGAGGACAGACAAAAATTGATATAAGATGTAGGTTTGTTTTTACTCACGCCATTCAATTTAACCACGGGAAGGCTTCTCTGTTTTCATAGGGCACAAAATAAACTTAGGGTTGCTGTGCTATGCCATATATTTTAGTTCTATCATATCCCAATAAAAACTACAAGTGGGTAGATTTAATTAATGAACAAAAGTGGTCCATTGACAGTTAATGCATTCAGGAATGAATGCATAATAAGGAACATAGATTCTGGTCTAAAATATTTTCAGTGATTACAATGTATTTTACTGTGTGCGTGTCTTCTATTAATGGTTTTGGATAACATCGCACGAGATCTTAAATTTGAACTTCACCGCATAGTTAGGTTCCAAAATTAAACAATAAGATCACTAATGCCACAACTTTACCTATGCAAACACAAAAGACAAGATGAAATTATGGCACAAAAAATAAGAACGGTATGAAAGAGTATAAATAGTACTAAGCACAGCTGACGAAGTGGTACACTTTCCCATCGGCAATTACATTGCTTCAAAGTTGATTGATTAATTAATAAAGCTACGAGAATTGATCTTAAATCTTAAGATTAAAACATCTATAAAAGTTGTTTTCAATATTAAAATCTTGGAATGAAATGTCAGTCACAAAGTATGAATATTAATGTAGCATATGAGAATGTATTACAACTTATCTTCACCATAGTTAACACTGAATGAAAAATGTATGAGTTGAAAAGGGTCACGGCCACAGGCTGCGTATTTTTAGCATCAAATAGAGGGTGACTTGTGTGCAGGCTTAGGAGTTAGGACCATAGCAGCTAGGTGGTCCTCTCCTCCCTTTGAAATTTCTGTAGCTCTGTCTTTATCACACCAAACCAGTTATAAATAGACGTGCATCACCCTGATTTTCCAATCTCACTACCAAACCAAACATAGGCATATAAATGAGGTATAAGTAAAAACGAGAAAGCAGTCCTATAGAATGCAGAAAACAATTAATAGCCATATAAATCACAATTCATTATACTGTTACATGAACTGTATCTTTCATAGCATTCCCAAACTAACTATTTAAACTCATTCACAGTATCACATGTGACAAGCCTACAAGACTCTGAAGTGAACCACATTTGTTACTGTAAAAATTTCACCCAAGAAGGGATAACTAAAGAATATATATAACTTAAAAGTAACTAGCATATCAAAATCTTTTGCGGTGGGGGACCTCTCTGGTACACTGGGCATTCTAACCAACCATTTAAAGCTGAAATCTTTAGCTGTCCAATCTCTTTCTGCTTAAGTTAACCAGATAAACAGTTCCCATCAAGATCCATGCCAACCTGCATCAACTAGTAGGGAGTGTTTACACCTGTCTCATAAGGAACAAATAACTACCTCAACTTCAAACACAATCATTTATAACTCTTTAGCTCTGTTGAATTAATTGTAAGTGGTACCAAAGAAACAAATATCCCACAAAAAAGAGATACATGCATGTAGTACGTCATTCTACAATTGATGTCCTTTTCTCCAACAGAGACTCCAAAAATTCAGAACACAATTTGGTGAGAGATGGCAACTTATGTGATGGTCCACTAAATATGGTTTCCCAAGGCCTATTTGATGCAGAAGAGAAAACCGATGAAGCCTTGTTCCTTTTTAAATCAAACATGGGTAACTCTCCATAAATTGATGCATATCCGAATTGTCCTGAAATAGTGGAGAGAGGAAAAATGAAAAGCTAAATGTTATACTAGTATACAAGGCAAGAAAAAAAAAAGGTGGAAGTATTTTACTGACTAACTTCAATTAGTTCTTTTTTCTTTCCTTAAATAATGAAATAAAATTACATAGTGCAAGGGGTTGAAGCTGTGACTCTTCGGTTCTTCCATATATGTGGAGAAAATAGTTAAAAACTTGAATTAAAACACAGTACAAGAAAGAAAGTCAATCAACCTGTTTCTTCGAGTGCAGCAAGATCATCCTGCCTAGTCATATTAAGCTCACGGGCTTCTTTGTCATATGGATCAAAGAGGACATATTCACGATCTCCATCTATATATGCAAGCAGTGTTTGTGATGGTTTTCCATCTGGTAGGTCTGACGTATTTCCTTTAAGAAAAGCAATATTCCCTCCCTTGGCCTGAATAAAAAGAGTAAGACATAGAGCAGAAACATGTAACCACAACAAATTTATTCCACATTAATGAATTCATCCAGGCACTAGACTGGCTACAAATTAAAATAAAAAGCATATTCTGGAAGATAAGTCTAATAACAGCTCCAAAACAATTTGATTATAAGAAACTTCTATTTCTTTGGAGGTCATTATTATGTATACATACATACCTAAACATTGCCAAGAGTGGAGGAAAACATAAACACAACTAAACCTAGGGCATGTTTTGTTTGCAAAAATAGTCAATTTTCATTTCCTATTTATTTTAAGTACAAAACTGAACATTGTTTTAACTTTATTTCACATTAATGAAAAACAAGTTTTTGTTTTCATACAAATCTTACAAAAAAGGAAATGAAGTAAATACAAGATGGCAGTTTTGTTATTAAAAGAGAGATAGAAAATGAAGAGAAAAAAATTACAAATCCAAATAAACCCAGTTTATATCTCAAAGACAATGCCAAGCCTGGCTTGCACCTATTTATTCACTGATCATTATTAACAACTTTTCTTCAACAGTTATTTTCCTGAAACCTTATTTTTGTACACAGTATTTATTCTTACTAGTACAAAACAGAAGAGCTATGTAAAGTTCCATGCAACTCACACTACTCAACTCTCATGAAACATAGTTGAGGCCAATAACATTTAATCTATGAACATAAAATACTTCATGAACCCCCTATTTTATAAAACATGATGAAACACAAATGAAGGCTTGTTTGAAGAAATAAAAATCCAACAAAAAAAGTTAAAATCGTGACTTTTTTCATTCAATAGATTTGCAAAAATAAAATAAAAATCAAAAGCATTAGCAATGTGCATTTTAAAAATCATTATCAATTATGATGAAGAGTTAAATCAGAGTAGAGTAGTCTGTAGTCAGAATTTTATCATAGACAAAGGATTTTGTAAGTAAATAATACCTTCGTTACAGACCAGGAAGCCACGGGAATAGGATTTGTTGCGTTGAATACTAAGATTATTCCATCACCTCTAAACATATGTTCATTTGATTTGGGAAGCAGAGCAATGATAGCAAAATATGATAAATCTAATGTACAGGAAACAGCTGCAAGAATGTACATAAAAAATATGTCAGATTGATAATACCCCATTCATGGACTCATAGGTTACAAACAAGGACTATCAGGTGATATGCAAATAACAAAATTGAAAAATATAAACACTGTATCTAAATATAGTATTGCAAGATAGACAGGGTAGAACTTGAATGACAACTTCCGAAATTGAAACTACAAGAAACATAGTAAAAGCGTAGTGATTATAAAAAAAATATTGGGAAATATATTTCTTTAAACCTTCTATTTCAAGCCTGTATGACCAAGATGCAGCTAACTTTGCCATACTCCAAACAATCAACTGAGGTGTAGAACCATGAGATACAGAAAGAAGATTCTCTGACTTTCCAACAAAGATGAGCCTCACAATTGGCTGGAAACAAAGACAAAATTAGACCAATAGGGCAGAGTACAGGTACAAATCAATGAACCCTAAAATACAGAACCCAAAAGCAACACTTATAGGCATGAGCTCTCAAAATATAACAGACGGACATTCTTTTCATATGTGCTGTGTTTTCTTTCTTTTATTTTATTTTTATACTCCTGTATTCGATGCTTCAATGCATGCTGAAAACTCCACAAGCATCTGAGTGAGGAGCTGGGATGTCTTATTTTTTGAAGTGGAACGCATTTGAAATATCTGTGTGAAGAAACACACACACAAAAATACAAATAGACATGACTAGAGCTCAAAAAACTCACTGATGGAGTTTCTCCTACAACAGCAATTAGTTCATTTCTGTCAGGGTCCCACAATGTAATAACAGTGTCTGCTGCAACTGCAAGCACGGAACCATCAGCTGAAAAAGCAGCAGCTCTCATCGCTTTATTTCTGCGAAGGGGTGAAGTATTAGCATGATGAGTTAGTCATATCATAAATGTAACATGATCTCAAACAGAAGCAATAAGCAGCTATATAAATATTGTTTTGCTTGTCCTACTAAAGATTAAAATTAATATTAAATTTGGCAAATTAGTAATCAAATTGAAGAGATGCCAACGGGCCAAAACGCTGTAAATGGAAAAACCTAAAATGCAAGGAATCTTGAAAATTTAAAAGATAACTTTCACACCACAGCTAATTCTGCTTTTTTATTAATTGAGAAAGAACCCTGCTCAATCACGTTAACCACTTCATTACCGCCCAACAGGCAAGAGATGGCTTGGGATTGGTGAAGCTTGCATATTGAAGACAAAACTTGTTGGTAAAGTTTTGGTTTTTTTATTTAATATCTATAGCCTACAAAAGGAAATATTAGGTCTAGCAATCGAAGTTGGATTTATACTTATATGACCCAACAGCATGGCACATCCAGCTAAAATTCTGAGGCGTCTGGCCTTTCTGCTGAGAATCTTCACTGCAGACCCATATCTGAAACATAAAAAAAAAATGTCACCAAAAAAATCCCAAAACATTAAAAAAAAATGTATCTAAAACTACCTTGAAATCTCCACCATAAGATGAGCTGACGGCCACACGACGGGTCGGATGAAACGCAATAGCAGAAATATGAGCATCCCTATTAATAAGTAGAAGCGTGTCAAATCCACTTTCTAACATATCTGAAGCATAACACATCTAAAATATAACAATGAAAAATATTATTATAGTTTTCTTGTTCAAATGATCCACGGACACACCTGTGAGGTTCATAAATAAGGGTGGACACTGAAAATCTTTTGGTATCTGAATTTAAATCCCAAAATTTTAAACAAATAAGACCTCCTATTCCTTCTTCAGGAAGCTTGACTTCTACGGTACCCATCATAGAACCATCAACAGACAGTTCCACCATGGTGACTACCACCTGCAACCACGTTATTCGATGAAAAAATAAAACAATCAATTAAATGCTTCATTAGCTAAGACAAGATGTGTAAATACTTATTATATGCAAGATTGTCAACATATCATATTAAAAGAAGCAATGGGCGAACTCACACACCCTGATCTCGTCAACTGATTGATAATTTCTTTCACATACTTGAACCTGCAAAGCACAAACTTCGACATTTTACAACCCATGTGATTAATTTAAAGGTTGCCTTTAGAGTGTGTTTAGAGTAAAGACGTAAAAGTAAATTATAAATTAATGAAACTGAAAGCATTTATTACATTGAATACACAAATAATTTATTAACTGTTTTTTAAGCAATATGAAATTTAATAGAGGCATAGAGCATACTAAATACTCCCTAACCAGTGCTGTGAATCATTAGCTAGACCCTAAAAGTAATTATAAATTGACCTAGAAATACCAGACCAAACACCAAATCATTATTAACATAAACTAAATAATAACGAAAAATTTAATTAAAAAATAATGATACATATATATAGGAGGAGACATCAAGTGAGAGAGCCATTTTTATGTGAGTGAGATGAGTAATCATAGCCATTATATCAAAACATGGAATAATCAACATTAAAACATAAAGCATATAGTCCTGTGACTTTTTTTAAGCTGTCCTGTGACCATTAAATAACTTCTAAACTCTTTTGAGTCTTGACAATCCACGTGTATGGGTGTGTGGCCAAGTCTTATCCGTCTCGCTCTTATATAAGAAAGGCTTCTACTAGATACATCCTATGTGTGTGTGTGAAGATGTTGACAAATTCTGCACAAAGATATGAAAGTATTTTGTATGCAGATATCCCATGTGTGGGTTTGAAGATGTTGACAAATTCTGCACAAAGACATGAAAGTATTTTGTATGTACTAGGAGATACTAGGTTTTAACTTAAATCAATTGTATACAAAATTAGTGATAACTTCCTGAAACAACATGTTTGAAAAAATGTAAAGCCAATTTCTCGTTCAGTATTTCTTTCTGGAGGTGGGGTTGGGGGATCAGGCCATTTTAATAATTTTAAAAAGAAAACTGAACATCATGCCAGTACCTCATAAAGTCCACGATTGGCAAACAAGCTGTAGAATTGGATGCCATAATTCTCGGTCTGTACAGCCACTGAACCAGAAGTGCAGTCAAAAGCTGCTTGGCTAGAAAGACTTTCACATATTTCTTGAGACGACAAAGAGGGCTGGAAAAAAGTAAATGTAAAGGTTGTATCAAGCTGCAACAAATGCAAGTTTTTGTGCATGTGACCAGAACACACACATGTAATGTATAGATAAAATAAAAAACAGTTTCCCAATTGTTCTTAAATGACCATTTCAAGACAAATGTCCATTTAGCATAACAGTTTCAATATATTCTAAACATAGTTCAATGTGTAACTGAATTAAAAAAGTCACTCATCAAATCAAATATTGTGTTTACAATGACCACCGGGCTGCAAGTTTGCATGTCTAATTAAGAAGAAAATTTATAATGGCTGTAAATAGTATAGTTTTCAATATTTTAGCATGCAACCAGTTAATCAACATTAGAGACTTCAATATATTTGGAATAGTATTAAGAATCACTGACGACTGAACCAAGAAACAAGAATAGACCAAATATAGGAACTGACCTTGATCCCTGAAATAGACCTCATTATTTCCATGGAAGAGAGCTTTAACAAATGAATTTGGTTATCTGCACAAGATAACTGCAGAACCTTAATTAGTTAAACATTATAAAGAGCTAGTTTGGTGCTGGGACTTGGGACATACCCATAGACTAACAAACATATGTTCGACTACACAAAGGTAATACTTACCGAGGAAAGTGAAGGATCTGGAGAATCTATGAAATACCGAAGCGGAGATCCAATTCTTGGTAAAAATGTATTCTTTCCGGTGTCTAGCTGCCAAAGCACAAGAACTCCTTCCTTCCCGCCTATTAAAAAATGAAGCCCCACAAACAAAATTTTATATTAGAAAAGGCAATTACTTTCTGCTCAACAAAGGATAAGACAGTTTGACCATCTCGATATCATCTTATATGCATTTAGCACAACTAAACCTTTTTGAAAGACTTGGTGATTACCACTAGACGTTTAAGATATCCACATTGTTCAAAACAATTTGTACGGTTACTTGAAACCCTAAGGACATTTACTAGGTAAATATTTAAACAAACTCTTTGTTGCATATGAGCCATCAAATAATATAGGACATGCCAAGTCTAACACACATGACAGAAGGTTGAAGTCCTCATAAGATAATTGGAGAAGTTTTGTAACGGGACAAAACACAGAATTATATGCAAAAATACCTATGTTTCACTTCAAAGACAATTTCCTAGTTCAAGGTTTTTATGAAAAATTCTAGGAAATATGGTTTACCTGAATACAGGTAAACTCCATCTGAAGAAAATGATAAAAGACTCACTCCAGCAGAGTGCCAATGCCATGTGGAGCATGATTCAGCATCATCATTTTGCCTTACCCCAGGCTTAACTTCATTGTCAGTCATTGATGTTCCATTCAACAGCTCACCACTGTCCTGAAAGTTCTGAGCACCAACTCCTCTCCAAATTAAAATTCTTCCAGTTACATCACCGGCAGCCACAATACTCTCGGTAGGGTGGAATGCAAGAACTGAAAAGGTCTTTGTATGATGCAGGGTAAGGTTCTTTGAAACAGCAGAATCAGAGTCCATTTTAGGAACTTTCCATATGTGAAGTCTGCGTTTTTCCTTTATGCCCAAAAATTTCCCCGAGGGACTAATGGTCAAAGATACAGGCTGTTTAGTCTGTCATAGAATGAAAAAAAATTCATTCACTAATGGAACAATCCTACATAATCATCAAATTATATTCTCATAAATGTTGACAACTTACTAGGATAAACAGTATATCAAATTACTTTTGAATCTGATTAGAGGAAATATTAATATGTGGAGGCAATAATCTGAAAATTATCATCTTTAGAGGTTCTCTAACTATAAAATGTCTAAATAAAAAATACAAAAACAGGCCATCAAAAATCCAAATAACAGAAAGCTTGGCTATTGACCTCTCCCCCGTTTCAGCCCAGACCCTTCCTTCTCTCTGATATCTATACTAAACAAAAATGACCATGATCAGTTAATACAAGGGAAACCCCACAACTGATTGAAATATGGAAACCTGATGTGTTGGTTGAGTTTGAATTTTGCAAAACTGAAGCCTTTGAGCAGTATATATTTCATTCAATTCAAGAAGCTGATACAATCATGATGATTGCAGAACTCTAATATCCATCCAGAATTTGATAGAACATAAGCAATCACCATCACTGAAGCCTTACAGCTTAATTCACTCCCCAGTACAGTGGTAAGAGTTTGTCTTTGTAACCTCAAGGGACAGAATTCAAATACTCTCCGGGACGGAGGTAAAATGGCTATTAGTGCTGCTTTAACTAATACAAAATTTCCCCTTCCCTAAGTTTTATAAAACAAAACTCCCCCCTACACAGACAAAGTTTTATACCCTCAGAGTACACTATCATTCACAACCTCAACAATCACAAGAGAACCTACAAAACAATTGTAAATAATAGTACAAAATAGTTACCTCTTTCAAGGTAAGTTTGGAAAGCTTGTGAAAGTTTGTCAAGTTACACTTTCTGATCTGTGCAGTACAAAGTTTAGGCTTATTGTCTTTCCCATTTTCAGTTTGCATACACAAATAAGCATATACATTATGCGTCTTTCCACTGTTTTCTTCTGGTGGGGATAATAATGATGGTATCACCTAAAATATTTAAAACAAAAAATAATTTTAATACATGAAAAAAACACAGTAGTTAGTAGTAGATAATAATAATAATATGATAACAGTCATTTCCGTCTTGGAAAGTCTGAGTATAGTTCTCAAATATATGGAAATTGCAAAGACATCCCAAGTATCTCAGTAGTTAGTAATTTATAGACTAAATTGACCAACAAAAAATACATTCACCAACTAAACTAACAAGCTAAAGACACTCGGGACAAAAATACTAACAAAAGATATATTTTTTTGAATATGAATTTTGATACCTTAAGGACTATTGTAACAACATATCACAACCGTAAAAAAAAATATATCACATATTCAGAAAGCAAAATGACTATTTATCCTAATGTATGATAGTTGAAGAGATGAAGTGTTAAAATACCATGGAGAAAATAGGAAGATGGAGGTCAAGTTTCTTGATGCATTCGAGAAGTGAGAAGTCCCAATAACGAATGGTTCCGTCGAGGGAAGAAGTCCAACAGTAGCATAGAATCTTCGAACCGGGAACAACTACGACGGAGGTGACGGTGGCGGTGTGACCTTCTAATGATGAAACCTGTAAGGCGGTGGCGGTACTGAATATAGCTACGGAGCTTCCGCAGCCGACTAGAAGACGATTGGCGTCGTTGGAGAATGACGGAGGACATGACACGTAGCTTTGTCCTCCCCTCATTGTTTGTTGCGTGTGGAACTGGAAGAATAAGGAGAGTAACGAATGAAGAGGAGATGAACACAGTATGAAAGATAGTGCCACGGAACTGAACCGGTGAGAGGAGAAGGGAGAACTGCTGTAAAACTGAACGGAGGCGTGGCGGGGCGGTAGCGTCTTTCTGAGAGTGAGAGGGTTTAGGGTTTTATGCAATGACCCATCGCTAAACCGGCCAAGTGTTTTTAAATTTGTTTTTATATTTTTCCGTTTAATAATGTTGTTGCAAAATAAAAAATAAAAAAGGAAATTATTCTCGTGCACTGTTTAAGGTTGAAATCTTAGTTGAAGATTATTAATATTTTAATGGACAGGTGGTTGGTAGTGGGTTTTGAAAATTGAAATCCAATCCAGTTTTTTTTTTAGAATAAAATTTCTTTTTTTTTTTCTTGTATGTGACTTTATGTTATTGACTGTTTGAGACAGAGTTATTGACTATTATTGATTTAATTTTTTTTTCTTCTTTTAAATGTGTTTATTTTTATTTTGTATTATTGTTGATCTGTTACAAACTCTGATTTTTGTTGAAGTTTTTACAGTTTGATTTTGTGAGCCAATGGCTACGGATCGTTTGACTCGAGTTCACAGTCTCCGTGAGAGGATTGATGAAACCTTAACTGCTAATAGAAATGAAATTTTGGCCCTTCTATCAAGGAAATTTTGGCCCTTCTATCAAGGTAACTCATCATCATTTTTTTTTATTATTTTTATTTAAGATCATTGTTGTTTTATGTTTACACTTACTTTTAGATAGTGAGTTTTAGCTCAATTTTTTTATTTAAATGTTGTGGATTTTTAAAGGATTGAAGCAAAGGGAAAGGGAATCCTGCAACATCACCAAATCATTGCTGAGTTTGAGGAAATTCCTGAGGAGCCTAGACAGAAGCTGATTGATGGTGCATTTGGTGAAGTTTTGAGATCCACACAGGTAACTTTTTTTTATCAATAATTTTTTTTTGAAGAAACCATGCAATAAAGGCTTAATTTATTTTACCCTGCCATTTATCATACCTGTCAAGTAGTTAAGTTATTTTGATCAATAATAAACATTAAACAACTCAGTAGAGATTACTCTGTCACTTATAATACCTTTCGTCGTGTGTTTAAGTTATTTTGATGAAGTAATATGCAAAGTATATAATTAATAGGGTTTGTTGATTTTTGTTATAACTTTGTAGGAAGCAATAGTGTTAGACCAAGGCCTGGTGTTTGGGAGTATCTGAGAGTGAATGTGCATGCTCTTGTTGTTGAAGAATTGCAACCTGCTGAGTTTTTGAAATTCAAGGAAGAACTTGTTGATGGAAGGTAATAAATTAATAAACCCAATTTTATTTTTAGGGTTTTATAATGTTACACAAATTACTATTAACTTCTTTCACTCTTGTTGCAGTGCTAATGGAAACTTTGTGCTTGAGTTGGACTTTGAACCATTTACTGCATCTGTCCCTCGTCCCACTCTCAACAAATCAATTGGAAATGGTGTGCAATTCCTCAACCGTCACCTTTCTGCTAAACTCTTCCATGACAAGGAGAGCTTACATCCACTTCTTGAATTCCTCAGACTTCACAGCTACAAGGGAAAGGTATCTATCTATATCTTGCTCTTGATTTAATTCTTTTTTTCTGTTGCATGGTAGTGAAATTGCTTTTTCAGGCATATTCTTTACTTAAATTGATTGACCTGTAGTTCTAAATTGTGGTCCTTAATTGCAATTGCGGTCAAAATATAGTGTTTTGCTACTGCAATTGCGTCTGCATTTTTCCACTATCAAGGCACGACCGCGCTCAATACCATAGGTTATATGACCTTGAATATCCACATCCATGTTTGGACTATGTCTAATAACCAGATCTGAAGTACAAATGTAATATATTATTAGTAAATCTTTATTTAAGATAATACTACATTAGTTGATTTCAACTTTAATGTCTATCCACTTAATAGCATATATTTATCCAGTAGTGTTCTTGTGTGTTTACTTTGATTTTGCTGACAATGTTTTTGTTTTACATCTGTAGACATTGATGTTGAATGACAGAATTCAAAACCCGGATAATCTTCAACATGTGCTGAGGAAAGCTGAAGAGTATCTAGCCACACTTGCTCCCGAAACACCATACTCAGAATTTGAACACAGGTTCCAAGAGATTGGATTGGAGAGAGGTTGGGGTGCCACCGCCGAGCGTGTCCTCGAGTCCATTCAACTTCTCTTGGATCTTCTTGAGGCTCCTGACCCTTGCACCCTTGAGACTTTCCTTGACAGAATCCCTGTGGTGTTCAATGTTGTCATTCTTTCTCCTCATGGTTACTTTGCTCAAGATAATGTCTTAGGATACCCTGATACCGGTGGCCAGGTTAGTTTCACACGAAATGAAATGTTTTGGTTGTGAGAATCTCATACTATTATACTTATCAAGTTTAACTCACAAGCTTTACTTGATCTTCGATCTAGGTTGTTTACATCTTGGATCAAGCTCGTGCCTTGGAGAATGAGATGCTCCATCGCAATAAGCAACAAGGCTTGGATATCGTCCCTCGGATTCTCATTGTAAGTCATAGTATAGTTTTATGTTTTCTGTAGGTGAATATTAATATATTAGTTGTAACGTTTATTTGTATATTGTGTATGTATATTTCTCTAATTGGTACTTGTGATTGGAATACAGATCACTCGTCTTCTCCCTGATGCAGTTGGAACTACTTGTGGCCAACGACTTGAGAATGTCTTTGGAACCGAGCATTGCCACATTCTTCGAGTTCCATTCAGAAACGAGAAGGGAATTGTTCGCAAGTGGATCTCACGATTCGAAGTCTAGCCATATCTAGAAACTTACACTGAGGTATAACTTTGATCTATAATCCTAACACTTTTCAAACATTTTGATGTTTATTTATTTTTTTCAATTTTATAATCTAACATTTAAGTCCAATTATATGTATTTTGTCATTAGGATGTTGCTCACGAGCTTGCCAAAGAATTGCAAGGAAAACCAGATCTGATTGTTGGAAACTACAGTGATGGAAACATTGTTGCTTCCTTGTTGTCACATAAATTAGGTGTCACTCAGGTTTGTGTCTGTGAACACTTTCTAGCTGTAAGTTGAAAACTTCTGTTGATTATGCTATGGCCTAATGTTTTTCCTTTATCAATTATTACAGTGTACCATTGCTCATGCACTTGAGAAGACAAAATATCCCGAATCCGATATTTACTGGAAAAAATTCGAAGAGAAGTATCACTTCTCCTGCCAATTTACAGCTGATCTCTTTGCAATGAACCAGACAGATTTCATCATCACAAGTACCTTCCAAGAGATTGCTGGAAGGTGTGCTATTTGTTTGTTGTTCACTATGTTTGTTCCTTTTTCTGCAATTTTATTTCTTTGATTAACATACTCACTGAAATTGTTGTATTATTTGTTTTCTTTGTACAGCAAGGATACTGTTGGACAGTATGAGAGTCACACCGCCTTCACCCTTCCAGGACTCTACCGTGTTGTTCACGGTATCGATGTCTTTGATCCAAAGTTCAACATTGTGTCTCCAGGAGCTGATGAGACCATTTACTTCCCTTACACCGAAACTAGCCGAAGATTGACATCCTTCCACCCTGAAATCGAAGAGCTTCTTTGTAGCACGGTCGAGAATGAAGAACACATGTGAGTTTCTCTCTATCTCTCATTTTTCTTATTCATTTTAGCATGAAACATTCATATTAATCTAATGCAATTCCATTGTGACAGATGTGTACTGAAGGACCGCAACAAGCCGATTATCTTCACCATGGCAAGGTTGGACCGTGTGAAGAACATTTCAGGACTTGTCGAATGGTACGGCAAGAACACCAAGCTTCGTGAATTGGTGAACCTTGTTGTTGTTGCCGGAGACAGGAGGAAGGAGTCAAAGGACTTGGAAGAGAAAGCTGAGATGAAGCTTTTGGTTTGACTGTTGTTGAGGCCATGGGTTGTGGTTTGCCAACATTTGCAACATTAAATGGTGGTCCTGCTGAGATTATTGTTCATGGAAAATCTGGATTTCACATTGATCCTTACCACGGTGACCGTGCCGCTGATCTCCTTGTTGAATTCTTTGAGAAGTGCAAGGTTGATCCGTCTCACTGGGACAAAATCTCTCAGGGTGGTCTCAAACGTATGAAGAGAAGTAAGCTTGCTTAACATCAATGAATGTTTTGGTTGTGTGAATTGTGACTAACTTGTTTTTTTTCTTCTTTTTGCTTTAAAGGTATACATGGCAAATTTACTCTCAGAGGCTTCTCACACTCACTGGTGTCTATGGTTTCTGGAAGCATGTGTCTAACCTTGACCGCCGTGAGAGTCGCCGTTTCAAAATCTAATATGTCATCGGATTCTATTTTAAATCATTAAAGAAAGTGTTTCTATAAAGTTACTAATGTATTTTGTGACATTTTTTTTCAATCAGGCTGAGTCAGTGCCCCTAGCTGTTGAGGAGTAAAAGTATGAAGCTTGGAGTCAGTTGTTTCTTTTGAGTTTTATAAATAATAATGTGAATGATTTTGATTTTGTTGATTAAGCTTTTGGATAAAGAGAAAAGTGAATGTATTTTTCTTTTGCATGATTTGAATGTGATTGGGAAGCTTGAATGCTGGGTGTTTTGCCCATCAATTTAATTTTAAGCCGTGCCCCTTCTTCACTTTGTTGCTGTCCATATTCTCCTCCAACTTTATTTTATCAAATTCTTGTTCCACCTTTTCGTCTTTATATATTATATATATAGAACCAATAACGAATTGGTGTAAGTGGTAAGGGATTTGAGCCCTTTTAGGGGTTCAATCTCCTACTCTTGCACACCCAAAACATTCGATTGAGAGGATAAAATGTGTGACTTCCATGCTGTCTTGTCTCATTTGAAGTCCTTGGCTAGCAAAGATATAAATTAGAGAAGAGAAAAAACTTCATTTTTGTAAAATTTCTAGGTGTGCTCGTGATTCCATTTACACTGCAAAGGTCCAAGCCACAAAAACTTAGATTGGGAGTGCGAGGCCTGCTATGCTTTAATCATTCGGCATTTCCATAGGTTAATATTTGTCCATAACTAGATATGCATAAGTGACCATGTATGCCCCTCCATGAAAGAGTTCCCAGCAAGTGGATGCTGAAATTTTTGCCACCACTAGCTAGTTGTTCCTTGGGCTAAAATAACGGAATAAGTAACATGTATTCTTATTGATTTTTAAAATATTGGAGTTACTCAGTGATTTAATGTTACAATATAACATTACATACCTTAAAAAATGGCAAACATATGTGCATGTTTGGTTTCAGGGTGAGATTAGAGTCATCGTGAATTTATTAATCTCACCATAAAATCAAACACGCACGTAGAAAGAAAATGTGTAAAATAAAATATGGATATGCCCACCTAGGGTCACATACACTATACACGTTCTGATAAATAATGACAGAACTAGTGAAGCTACTTACAGATATCTACTATACACTTCGATTGGCTGATAAAGTACAAAAACAGAACACATTATTCTATACAAATTAAATCTGTACCCTTCTACATACAAAAAGGACCTTGTACATCATACCTTAAATCTAAAACCTATGACACATTGGTTCCTACCTCTCAACATGTCCATTTTGCATGATACTAGCAAGAATTGAAGCCTTCAATTTTCCGAAGATTCATCTCTCTTAGTATGCCTCAATTACTATCTTCCCCATTCTTTACTCCCCAATTAACATTATAAGAAAAACTTGTACTGTGTATAGTAGAATCAAACGCCCCCCAAAGTACCAACTACTTCCAAATAAAACAGCTGCATCACTAAATTTATAACTGTAATGCCCTTTATCAATGAATTTGCCACTTATTCCCGAGCTTCACTTTTTCGTGAAGTCTGTCTAGGGTAGAGAATGATTGCTAATGATAAAGAAAATACCAAACCAACTAAACCGCTGAATGGTTGAAATTAATGAGACCCAAATATTGTTATAACTTAAAATAAATAAAATATATATCAGGTGATAAATTTATTTTAATCATTATTTTATACGAATATATTGTAGTTAATATTATATTAATTTTATTTTAATTATAATATTATATTATATGTTTATTTCAATTATATTAGTATAAATTATATAAGATTATATTTTATATTAATATAATTGTATATTAATAATATAACATAATTAAAATAAACATATAATATAATATTATAATTAAAATAAAATTAATATAATATTAACTTCAATTATATTAGTATAAAATAATGATTAAAATAAATCTATCATCCAATATATATATTATTTATTTTAAGTTATAATGAAACAAATCTAAAGTGTAAAAGGAGATTATAGTTAAAATTATAAATCTTAAATCTAAAATTATTTTAATCATTATTTTATACTAATATAATTAATTTAATAATAATAATTAAATAAAACAGAAGATTTTAGTGATTTTTTTGAAATAAAAAATGAAAATTAATTTAATAATAATAAATAAATAAAATAGAAGATTAATAAATTTTAAATTATTGTAGTGAAAATATTTTAAACATTACTAGGCCTCTTTCAATTTAAAAAAAATATATATATATTTGATTTTAAAAAAGGAAATCAAAATAAGATTAATATAAAATTTTCAGCCTTTAAACAAAACTTTCACCCTCTATTCAAACACTGCCACTCTCTCTTAATATAACATTAATATAAAATTTCATATATATGCACATTGTTGTTGCCAGCAATTTATTTATTTATTAATTTATTCAGTAAAACATAATAGAAACTAGTAATAAATTTTAGAGGTAGACAAGTTGAAATTATAAATAGTGTTATTACCAGACGATCCAAATCAGACTCTTTGATATTGTCCTATATTAATGTAGGGATCATAAGGCATGCAAAATGATTTGAAGATAAAGTTCCCATCATGAGAATGGCACCGCCAATATTTTTCCTTAATCAAGTGCGAATACAAAAACAGCTCCTAGGCAAGGAAAAATTAAAACACGACTTAAACTACAATACAAAGCAAAAGCAAAACATTTGCCCCAAAATAAATAAGTTGGTAATAATCAGACTCAACTTTAAGAGTTGGAAAATAACCATAACCATTGAATCATATCAAATAACTCTTCAACATATCAGACGATTTTTTTCTACTCCACATGTAAATACAAAGGTATAATTAATTAATATACTCAAAGCAAGAAATCTTCACATCTCACTTTTGATTAAATCCTGCATAAAAATACCAATTGTCATGCTGAATGAGCTCTTCATGCATTTCAAAGTTAATAAATATTCCAAAGCAGAGGTAATATTACCATCATCACCACTAGGAAAGTCAAACACTCTGTACTTTGCTTGATATTTCTTTCACTTTTACATCTCCTTTTTCCTGCAATCAAATCAAATTTTATAATAATAAATGGAAAAGGACAAACTAATATGTCAGGTCTCATATGTATGTATGTATCGAAGTATGTGTATACGACACTTATTTATTGTTATGCTAGTCAGGTCTCATAATTAAACTATGCTCATGAACATAGGAGAATATAGACCGAAAATTGCTAGCATGGTTGGACCTGTTTACTTCTCATGTTTCTTATTTTCATTTCAACTAATATAAGAGAATGTAGATCTAATATTTTTCTCGCCATTTTCTTTTTCAATTTTTGAAAACAAATATAGCATTTTTTAGAAATTTTGAAAATGTCAAAATGATTTCTTCCTAGCTTACCTTCCATCTTCTCTCTAGTACAAATTTTCACTACAGGAGTCTTCCATCTCCTTGTTAGCATTTTAAAATAAACACAAACTTCAGAAAATGAAAATTGAAAAATGATTTTAGGAAGTAAAAAGGCCCTAAGTTCTCATATCATTGTCATAATTGCACAACATCAATGTTTAGACATTGCTAGGGAAGAGCAATTGAATAGTACATAGAATACGTTTATGAAATTCGGGTGAGTGCTTCGGTGGACCAATACAACATATTGTCCATCGTGCAACAGTGCTTAAAAATCACTCAACTCTAACGATCATCGATGACACTCTTCGGAAGTCGAAGTTTGCATCCCTCCTTGTTCTTACTGAGATTGTGACCTGATTGGTGTCAGTTCGACGAGTTCAATTTCAAGGGACGCATTTTCATTTTTTGTTATTTTTATCAAATAGACATCAATCAAGTCGCTTTCTCAGTCCTTAAAATGAGAAACACTATAAACTTCTACTTCATGAAACAACGTCTGTCATCGTTGAAGAACTAGGGAATAAGACTCAAATTTGGTGTACTTAGAATCAATTAGCCAAATAAAAATAATAATGATAATGATCACTAACTTGATTTTAAAGAACCAGGGGAAAGGCCCTTAACTAACATGTTATTTTACATTAAGTTATACTTTTGGGGTAACTTACACATAAAGCATGTGGCACAAGGGCATACTTAACTTAAAAGGCTTACCTATATCAAAAACAAGGACAGAACTTATATCCACTTTAAAAACAGTTAAATATTCTTGATGATGTGTACAACTGTTCATGCATCGCAGCATTGTGCATACCAATACTTAAAAAGATGAGGACATGGCACTGAACTACCTAACCACATACAGATTTATTTTGTTCTAAATATTCTAACTGCGAAACTCACACACACTAAGTGCAGAGAAGAGCAATTCAAACCCATGTCTCAACATATCAAATGCTCCTGCAGCCTTTTGCAATCTTAGCTACACTTACGAGGCAACCACATACGGATTTTTATTTATTTTTCTGAACAAATAAATCAAGGGTGGTGATATACTAATTGACACATCTAACGGCTCACACATGAGTAAGTGGTCACTGCAGTGAATCCTAATCCAACCACATACACTAAGGATTTCAGGACTTTGCCGAGAAAAAGATTTCATTGAAACAAAAGTTCGTTTGAAAGACTAAAAATAATAGACTAACACAAAAGGTATCAGCACATCTGTTCAAATAAGAGGAAATCACATCAAAACAGGTAGAAAACTATCGAATTGTATAAGCATATTAAGCAGCATTATTGTGTTAATTAGTATATATCCAGTGAATAGCTCACCGTTCCCTTGGTCTCATAATAATCATCAAGAGCCCATTGATACTTTGACTGATTCAACCCAAACCAACGTGCCAAATGGTCATCCAAACTTGAGTGAGCTGTAAAAGGAGCGGTACCAAGCATTTTATTAGTAGAATAAACAAGATAATTAGGCTATATTTGGATAAACAACATAATTAAACGCTTATTGCTTCTGTATAAGCTATTTATGTAAAATAAAATAAAGTCAAACTATTTTTGTATAAACTATAAGCTATTTTCATACATTATGGAATACTAAAATCACTTTTTTTATAATCTATAATAAACAGGCCTGAAAATAAGCCCTAAAACATGTCATAAGTTGTTTTTCCAACTTCTCTCACATAGCCTCACAAGTATTTATGTCAATAGATAAACTCAAATAATTCAATACAAACAAACCTTTAATCAAAAAACCAATTCGAAGTTTTATTGTTGTCTTCTAAAAATAACACTCTTAACACAAGAAAAAAAAGACCAGCAGACTGAGTCATCACGCATTAAAATAATTGTTGAGCTATTAAATTAATTAATCTAAAAATAGAAAAAATGACTCTAGACATCCATCAACGTCTTCACTCTTCACAATCACCACAATTTTCAACATCTCATTTCATAATTCAAATACTATAAATTACTACTACTACTACTACTACTCCACCCCTATCAAAATTAATCACTTACACACTTATTACCTAAATTAATCTAATTCAAAATTCAATTTCATTACCTAAATTAGCTTTCATCTCATTTAATTGCATTAAAAAAAAAAAAGAACATTTAAGGGAAATTAATTTTGATTTCACTAACAATTTGTTGTTCATAAATATACTCAGTAGAGAGAGAGAGAGAGAGAGAGTAAAGCGCATACCGGTTTGGACTTTGGTGACAGCGTTCTTGAAAAAACCCAAAAGGGAAGCATCGGAGGAGGAGAGGGTTTTGGAAGGAGGAAGGGGGGTGTGAATCTGAGGTGGAGGAGGTGCGATCTTGGCATTCTTGATAGTTGGAGAATGAAGAGTATCGGAAGAGGGTTTAGGGGTTGAAGGCGGCGTCATGAAAACAGTGTAAGGACCGATTTTTCCGATAACCGGAGGCGGAGGAGTAGATTCGCCGTTGATAGGCATTGCCGGAATCGAAAGGATTTGATTGGAAAAAGAGAAAGAAGCACAGTTAAAGAGTGTGAAGATGTAGTTGTTTGTTGTTGATTAATGTTGGAATGTTTTGTTTTGTGTGTGTTCTGTTCTGTGCTGTGTTGTGTGTGACTGTGTGTACTGTACTTTGGTTGTTCCGCATTCCTTTCTTTCTCTCCAATCCCACTTTTATTTACTACTTCAATCTGCGTTACATTAAAGCTTTTACTTTTTTTTCTCAGAACAAAAAATAAAAGCTTTTTACTTTCTTGTTTTGCCATGTCTGTTTTTTTTTTTTTTTTACAACTTGTTTT
>JBBPBQ010000002.1:2442192-2464826 GCA_037974755.1 Cicer yamashitae
TTTTTTTTTTTTTTTTTTTACAACTTGTTTTGCCTTGTCTGTTGTGATAAATAATGTCGTCCACATTTAAAAACTTCCATAAAATTCTCCATTATTTTTCAATTTTATTTAGCTGTCTTGAGGAGAAGAAAGGGGAAGAAAATAATTTATAAATCATTATTAAAAAATTGCTTCAATTAAACACAAAATAATTTAAATTTTTTTTCTTCATCTCCTTTTCTTTATTTTAAGTTAAAATATATCTCAATTTTAAATTAAAGATCGTCGTGAACATCTCAAATACCTCAATAATTTTTTAAAAGAATAGTAGAAAAATTACAATAACAAAAATCTAATTAAAAATTTTCCAAATGTTTGGGCCCAAATTTTAAATGTTTGTGTTGTGAGTTGATATAAAAATCAAACTAATAATTTGATACACTAAAAAAGCTTTATGTGACATTCTATATTATTTTTTCATTGTAATTTATGTATTCATGTTATAAAAAGATTATGTAATTATTTTAATAGTATAAAAAATTTAGTGTTTGAAAAAATAGATTTTTTAAATAAGTGCTTTAATTTTTAAAAATATCAATCAATTGAAACAAATAAAATCAACATATTATTCGTCTATTTGTTCGAATTTTGTGAGAAAATTGTAAAAATTCAACTTAGCTGATATTTAAAGTTTTTTCTCTCCAAAAAAAGAACTAAACCGATATGTTACACTCGTACTTCTATTTGTTCCAAAATTATGTAGTTTCTCAGCTTGATTACTCCTTCTTTAACCATTGCATTTGTAAATTTTGTACGTGTTTAGATCACAAATTTCTAACTTTAAATTATAATATAAAATAAAATATTATATTTAATTTATCATATAAAATTTTAAAATTTCGACAACCTTAAATTTTGTACAAACTTCACCTCTCCATTAAAAAAATTTAATCCTCTTCTCTCGTTTAAAATCAAACATGCTCCAAGGACACATATTAAGTGCTCTTAAGTTAGTTATTAAAACCAAACATACTCCAAGAACACATATTAAGTGCTCTTACGTTAGTAATTAGATGTATATTTAGATTTGCTTATTTAAACTTATATACTCACATGAACACTTATACCTTTATGTGAAATTATTTATGAGAATTTACTAGAACTATTTATGTTATGCGTATAACTAGTTTTCAGTGTTTTTTTCTATATACTCTCTATTATTAGTAACATCAACAATATATAACTTATATAAACACAATTAATAAAATACACAACAATTAGTTAATACGTAAACACTTATATGAAGTCTTTTTTGTAATTGATTTCTTATTAAAAAAATCACTTTTTTTTAATTGAAATAATCATTTTTGAGAATTTTCGTTTATTTATTACAACTTTTTAAAAAATAAAAAATCTAAAAATAATCTAAAAATTATTTCAAATTAATGAACTTTTTTCTTAAAATCATTGTGTATAATTTTTTCTAAAAGTCATTTTGTTAAAGTAAAATTTTTAAATTATTAAATATCAAAATCACTTTTTTATAATTCTTAACAAATGATTCAATAAGTGATTACTATAAGCTCTTAATTAAATTGCTTATACAAACGAACAAGAAGAGTGAAATAAATAAATAATAGAAAAAATAACCTTGTTGAAAAGTGTAGCGCATGGCATAGAAAACAGACCAAGCAAGTTGGGGATTATTCCGGTGAAGCGCGGCGGTTATAATAGAACAGCAATGATTAGCCCTTTAAAGGTATATTTCTATGCGCGGTGGAGTCTGCACAATCGCACGTTTGACCGAAGCTACTATTTCTAGCTTTGTTAAAATCACGTCAAATTCTCATTGGAACGCGAAATTTTGTCCCTCGCCGCTAAATCAAACAGTTACAAAGTTAAACTAAATCGATAAGGTAACTAATCAGCATCTTTTACAAGTTGAGATAGAATTTACAATGACTAATTTTTTTATTATTTTTGTGGCGCACACTATTTATACATAATAATTATTGTTTGTGTTGCGTTATCTTTTTGTTTACACTTAAATTTAAATAATTTGTTAGTCTGAATCGACAGTCGAATTTTGAATAGTCTGAATTACTCTTAGTCAAATAAAGACAAGATGTACAAAAATCAATCAAATGTGAGTTAGTCAAGTCTTTTTCAGATATATGAAAGTCTACAAGGATCGTAAAGGTTCAAGATTGAGTTAAAGTCCACTATAACCTAATAATTCGACAACGCTCATCTTCCATATTTTTAGCGTCATTAACGACCAACACGAAAATAATGGGGAAAAACACGCATAGAAATTGCCAAGGTGGCAGGTCAAGTAAGCAGAAAAATGAGTCGTAGGGTGCCACAAACCCACTCAAGCGAGAAGTTATCTCACACTACACCGGTAATTAGGCCACAATTTATTACCACTCTAATTATTTTTGCCTATAAATATCAATACTTAGAACATTTATGACACACAATCAATCAAATAAATTTTTTATACTACTTCATATTTATCAATCCATTTTACTTTATGATCAAATTCAATAACTTATATATTGACATCATACTTAAAATGTTTAAAATAGTTAAATAATCTTTACTTAACACTCTTTAAAATAGTCAAATAATTTATAATTGAGAGATAAAATTTGTTTTTCAAGTTAATCAGTTACTATTTCTTCAACAAACTAATTTCCCAAAACAAAAATTAATACAAATAGCATCGCTACTTGTAAACACATAAACACAAGTACCCATAAGGCGCCACTCAATTAGTTAAGCAACACTAAACTCTCAATGAGTACCACTCAATTAGTTAAGCAATACTAAACTCGTGGACAAGCATAACAACACAAAGAATAATTTTTTAAGCTATGAACCTATGGTCGACCAATAAAATGGTACGAAAATATGACGAAAGAATCCGAACAAAGGTTTGTAGATTTTAAACCAATAAAACTTGTGATGATATTCTACTGAGCCCTAGCAAAATCTCTACTCGAGTATAGCAAAATCACTCTAAAGATTATAAATAAATGATTTTAAAATAAAATAATTTCAAAATTATTTATTAGAAATCTTTTAAAAAATATATGAGTTGTTTTGTATTTATCTAATATAATGAAAACTTTTTTTTAAATAAAAATCAATTATAAAAAAGAATTTTAATAAGAAAACTTTTTAAATAATTTTTATTATAAGTATTTTTAAGATTATTTTTATATTATAATTTTTTCAAAAACTATAAACAAACACATAAAATTTTCTAACAGTGATGATTTTTTATTTTTTATTTTTATTTTTAAAAGTAATTATTTAAAAAAAGCTATAACAAATCAGTATAAATGATTTTTTCATTTCCAACCAGTGTTATGTTATTTACTAACCTCTTCGTTCTTATCTATAAATAAAAATAACTGTAATATATTGATTTCAAATATAAACAAAAGTTATTAATTTATAAAAAAAATAATAATTAAATTTAACCTTATTTAATATTAATATTATTGTTTTAAAAATATTCTTATTAATTCTTTTATTTTATAAGATGAGTAAATAATTTCAATGTAAATTTAATAGAATAATTATTATAATAAACGACAATTTATGATTATAATAATAAATGTGAATCAAAAAAGTTTTGGGTATAAATCAGGCAAATAGAGAAATTTGAGTAGCTAATACCCGAGGCAAAAGAAAGACGCATGTAGGTACTATTGTATCAGTTAGAACAGCAATTATAATAGAATAATGTTAGTCAGTGGAAAAGGGAATCTGCTACTTATTCATTACTATTAATTTCCCAATTCCAACGACACCTGTTATTGTCACACACATTTCCTTTACTACTACTTTTCGCTATCACTTGAATCACAGGACAATGTTTCTTTAGTGAATACTGAAAAATTGAATATATTATATTTTTGTTTGGAATTTCGCAGGTGAGAAGAAGCATATTCGTTCTACTGTTGAATCTTGTTTTGCATGTCATTGACTTGTTTGAATTTGAAGAGTAGAAGGGTAAAGAGTGCTCTGTGTGTTGCTGCTGCTTTGTTCAGTTTCCATGGATTCATTGCTTGTTGGATCGTTTCCTAACTCATATTCAATCACCACCACCGGTATGAAAATCTATTTCTTCGATTTGTTTCATTCTTATTTTTTTTTAGGTATTTGCTTTATTTTTTTTATTATGAAATTAAATATATGGTGATTTATATTATGAATTGCAGGTAGGAATCTGTGGCAGAGTAAACATTGTGCTAGAAATTACTGTTCAATTGCAAGTATGTCTCACATTTCCACATATATTATATAATAATAATAATAATAATAATAATAATAATAATAATAATAATTTATTATTATTATTATTATTATTATTATTATTATCTGCCATGTAAAATGTTTTATTCACCAATGTGTGTTGGTTCAGTGTTTAGAATGTGGAATAGTTTTGATAACAAAGGGTTAGGTAGTCTTGGATTATATGTGAATTTAAGTACTGTATCTTTGTAATTAGTGTGGCATAATTAGGGAAATGATGGATTACATCCATATTTTGAAATCTGATAAATCGAATGAAGAGTCGTTTATTTTTCGATTGCTGTTGTAAAGTAAAGTAACAGGAAATGTTGAAATTGTTGATTTTTACTGGAAGCAAGGGT
Source organism: Cicer yamashitae (assembly GCA_037974755.1). NCBI lineage: Eukaryota > Viridiplantae > Streptophyta > Magnoliopsida > Fabales > Fabaceae > Cicer > Cicer yamashitae. Next base: position 2,446,842 of record JBBPBQ010000002.1, read on the forward strand.
GCATTAAAAAATCTTCCTCTCCAAGGGAGACACAGGATATGGGAAGAACATTTGTGAATGTATAACCTAACTCTGTAGTTGTGATGATTCAAAGTATTATGCACTTTGTTCAGGGTCTGGTGGAGCATGAAAAAGAGGTGATAACATGGCAAACAAAAGATCAGAAAGAGTTTAATATGAAAATGAAATTTTCACCCAAAACTTTAAAGCATCCCCTCAAGTGAGTCACACCAGATTTGTATGTTCCACAATGTGGCTCTACAAACAGGTGTTCAAGACAAAAGCCCACATTAACCACTCTGTCCAAATACCTGGATCGATTTTGATTCCACTTGTTGGGGGCCTGGGGTAGCCTGCAGAAGTCTTGCACCAAGGGGTCAAGGCAATAGACCACAAGGAGTGAACTTCGTAATACCTTTTCACCCAAAACCTTCAAGCCTTGGAGGGGGGGGGTTCTGTTATTTATATTGTTTTCATTTTCATCATGTGTGAATCTCTATATTGCTACACTACCCTTCGCGGCTCACCAAAGCATTTTTGAGTCTCACTTTCCAGAAGTTTAGTTGTTGATTGTAAAGTTCTTCCTTTGCAGATTCATCTTTAGCTTAGATTCAATTAAAACAAGTTTTTTTCTTCTACATGGTAACTGATACTAACATTTAAAATTTTGGTGCTCTAGGTTCTTGTGCACCAAAAGCTTCAAGGCACAAATGGAAAATTCAAAAAGAATATAATATCTTGAGGTCCTGGCAGCCGTGTTTAAATTATCACTGCGGAGCCACTGAAGGAGGTTCTACATATCAAGGATGCAATAGTAAGTTTGTTGTGAAAGCGGCTCCTGAACAATCGTTTGAATCTGAACACCATGCTTTTGATCCAAAAAACATTTTGGATGCTGTCAAAAGTTCCCTGGACGCTTTCTACAGGTTTTCCAGGCCACACACGGTTATTGGCACAGTTAAGTTTAATTTCTTTCAGATTTATGCTCAGAACTAATCCTCAAATGTTATGGTCAATACTTAATACAATTTATATGTATGAACCACTTGTTTGGATTATTGTAATATTCTGCGTGGTTTCAAAGGGTTACAATATCTGTGTTTTGGCAGGCTTTAAGCATAATTTCTGTGTCTCTCCTTGCAGTGGAGAAATTACCAGATATATCTCCACTATTTTTTACAGGTGTGTTGGAGGTGAGACACCATATCTTTTATTTTCTCTTTAAAGTTTAAACATGCTATTGCTCCGTTGCTCCTAATTTCGTTATCTTTTTTATTCATTTTATTTACGATTTCAGGCTGTAGTAGCTGCCCTGTTTATGAATATTTATATTGTGGGCTTGAATCAATTGTCTGATGTTGAAATAGACAAGGTATGAAACTTACTATTCGAAATAATCAATTTGGATCTCTAATAATTTGTGTCCTTTGGGCTTCTGATTTTTCCAGTATAATAAATATGACGCATGCAGAAATGCTGTCTAGTTTATCGAAAGTCGGATATTCAGAAACATATACAGACTATGTGCATGCAAGACTATTTGCTCATATGCAACAATTTGATCAGTTTATATGATCTTGGCAATCAAACTCTGGTTTATGATATTGGTTTATCCAGATTCTCTAATTATTGTAGCATCTTGTTATCCATAAAACTTGCATCTTTTTATTGCTTCCAAATTTTTCCTTGGAATTACCATATGGCCTGTCTTATTATTGATCTGTGCTACATGTTTTAACTGCAGATAAACAAACCATATCTTCCATTGGCATCCGGAGAATATTCCCTTGCAACTGGTGCCATTATTGTTGCATCTTCTTCAATTCTGGTGCCATATAGATTCTTCCTTTTTTCAGTGAAATTTTTCAAGATGAGCTATACTGACAGAGTAGAAGGAGACTCACTATTTTATTTTCTTTTACAGAGTTTTTGGCTTGCCTGGATTGTAGGTTCATGGCCATTGTTTTGGGCTCTTTTCATCAGTTTTGTGCTAGGGACGGCTTATTCAATTAATGTGAGTTCTTTGGACTGCATCTAAAGTAAACTTCTCTTTTCTGTTCATATTTTAAGGCATAATAATGTAAAGAGTCTTCATTTTTAAAATCTACATGAGCAATATCATACTTGTTCAAGATCCAGCACAGCACAGAACTTGCATTGCCAAATTTCATGGTGATAAATGTCAAATAACATACATTTCTTTCACTTTTCCTTGTAGGATCTAACTATTTCAGTTAAATGTGGGGAGTTGATGTTGTGTAACAATAGAATGTTATCATAAAATAAAATTCATATTTTAGCAATAGCATAATTAGTTCAAGTCATAAATTTGTAATGGATTAATAGGACATACATTTTGTTCAAATAAAAAATTTAATTGCATTTTTACTGACTGTTGAACACTTATCAAGTTATTGCCACATGTATTATCTGATGCAGATTTTACTCTACCTGCGTTTGAGCTTGCAGGCAGACAAATATCATGTTTTTAATGACTGTTGTGAACTAAATATCCCAAAAGTTTAAATTATTAGGCGAAGGCACAAGAATTATTTTATTTTTCTGACACTCTTTTACATACGAAAGCCCTTTGGGCTTGTTGCGTGAACAATACACACATCCACTTATATCAGTGTTGTCAATTGCGGACAGCGGAAAATAACAGTTTATTTAAATTTTTCTATGCTATAGTGCTATAGTCGACTTTTGACAACACTTTGTAATAAATAGTGTATCGTAGAACAATAGTGATTTGTTCAAAGTTTGATGCTCTAGCAATTTGTTCACCACTATAGCCGCTACCCGACAACAATTACATATTTTGTTGAAATTCATCCTTTTTTTTAGAAGGGGTGGCAAGGGCTAGAATCTAGATCACTCAGTCAGAAACGCTCTTATATCATGCCACAAACCTACTATCCCAAGAGCTTAAGTTATTTGGTGAAAAGACAAGAATGGTTTTGCAATACATCTGTCAGAAAGACACTCACAGAGAAAGCCTCATTTTGAAGAGCTATTTGTTGGTCACAGCAGAATCTTACAACTTTTGTCTTTTGAAAATTTTCAGGTGCCGCTGTTGAGATGGAAGAGATTTGCAGTGCTTGCTGCAATGTGCATTCTTTCTGTTCGTGCAGTTATAGTTCAACTTGCATTTTTCCTTCACATGCAGGTTTTGTACAATAGTTTATTATGCTCTTTGGAGACTTCTAATTCTAGATGAGCATGCATTTACTTGTATACTTGTAACAATAACAAATCTTCATCCCAAGTTTTTAGGATTGTTTCGTTCAATACATGACCAACTATTTGAAAAACCATTATCTGTATGTATTAGCATATTTTCACCATTTAGTCCTGGGAAGGTCCATATTCTCTAGCAACCCTTCAACAATATTAATTAAACTGATAAATGAAAGGAAAAAAAAAATTAAAGGAACGGATGCATTTTAACAATGGCATTGTGGCCACATGGTGTTTGACTAGTATGGCACAACTTTCCTTCCACCAAATCTATCTATGAAATCTGATATTTGTGGTTGCTAATTCGTGTAACAATGTCCAGACTTTCGTGTACAAGAGGCCAGTTGTCATTTCAAGACCACTGATCTTTGCAACTGCATTCATGAGCTTCTTCTCTGTAGTTATAGCATTGTTCAAGGTAAGGCTTTTTGTTTCTTTAGGTATTTGATTGTTCTCAACATTAAAACTTTTGGTTCAATATGTGTACCTAATGCAAACCTTTCTACTAAATTTATATAGGATATACCCGACATTGAAGGAGATAAAATATTTGGCATCCAATCTTTTTCAGTGCGTTTAGGTCAGAAGCGGGTATGTTGTTCAAATGCAACATCTCAACATAGTTGATTGTGCCATCCTGTATCCCATGGTTGTCCCTAACTAATCTCTTCCAGGTATTCTGGATTTGTGTTTCTCTTCTTCAATTGGCTTATGGAGTCGCCCTTGTAGTGGGAGCAACATCTTCTTGCTTATGGAGTAAAATTGTCACGGTAATATGCTTGTTACTTACACATATATATTGCATTTGCAGGTGTGATATATCTTAGATTAATTTAAATTATCTCTTAGGAGTTGCTTTTTCTATTCCTTATATATCTCTTAGGAATAAAACTATAATTTTCAACAAGTTCTCGACTACAGAGTTCATCCATTGATTTGACTTCCTTCTCATGCTGCATTTTTAATGAATATTTGGCGGTTAATATCATCATTAGCAAAGTTGCCTCGCTTCATCATCCCTTTAATTTGATTCCACCCATCCGGTTGATGCTCACTCCAATACATTCCATGTATTGTGAAAAAATTTCCTGGAAAGTTCTCCAACAAAATCAACTCCACCAAACCTCCTTAATTCCATTGCTTCTTTCGAAGTTATAAATTTTCATGCAAAACTCAAAATGGGTATCAAGGCTTTCGTTGAAGAAGTTGTGAGGAAATAAGATAGTAGTTTTCTCTCTCATTCCCTCTCCTCCTAACTCCCAAAGGGCGCTTAAGGAAATATCTCCCTAGGAAATTCCAACTATATAATCTTGATATTCATCTCAAAGGTAAAAATCAATCTTTAAAGGAGGCATTCGTTCATGTGAAAGTTTAGGTCTATTATTTTAACGATGGATGTTACGTGAGTGTAAACTTGTTTAAACTTTCCAGCAATTTTGAACTTTATTCTTTGCCATTTTGTTAGGGTCTGGGACATGCCGTGCTTGCTTCAGTTCTTTACTATCGTGCCAAATCTGTAGATTTGAGAAGCAAAGCTTCCATAACATCCTTCTACATGTTTATCTGGAAGGTAATCACCTACTGTTTATCAATTTGATTTCATTATCAGTATTGTTATTCAAAAGAAATGGTCATCTGATTATTTCCTGTTTTGAGAAATAGTGGTTGTTTTAATTCTCATAACTACCAAAGTCCAATTGAAATGCAAAAGAAGAGGGTACAATTGCTACATTGAAGTTCTTTTTGTGAACATGAATTTCTATGACTAAATTAATGAATTTGGCCATTTATTAGCCTAATTATATATTGTGGTAAATTTTTTGCCACTATTCAGAGAGTAGGACACCAAGCGACATGTTTTTTTTAAACGAGGGACGTGAAATACTTTCACCAGTTTATCTATATATTTATTTCCAAATTGTTTGCTCTAAATCCTGTCTTTTTCACACATAATGTAGAACTTGAAGTTGTATTGATACCTTGTTTTTCATTGCAGCTATTTTATGCAGAGTACTTCCTCATACCCTTAGTTAGATGAGAATGCTGCAGCATTGTTGATTTGAGAACTAGTTTTGATTAAAAGGTGCTGCTTTTGTCACATGCCAGCTTTGAGTTTATAATTGGTTTTAAGTTTATAACTGCAATTGTAAATGAAGGATTATTTCTTTTAGGATGTTTTTTTTTACTATCAGTGGTTTCTCTAATTAGTTTCTTTTACCCATTATTTTAAAAAATAAAAACTCTTGCTTCAAACATTCTTTTTACTCTTACATGTGTGTGTTTTTTTTTTCCGGGTAGTCTTGTATTGTATCTCTTCATTATCCTTTGCTTTGATAAAGTTTAAGCCTTCCATACAAGTAACTTATAGATATGTTGTTATTGCATCTTTTCCTACGTAGCACTGTCACTTTTGATCGAAAATGTATCTAGGTGTCTGACACGTGTCAATCTTTGACACGTTGATTATATTTAATTAATTAATTTTTTAAAATTATTATCGACGCCGATGTGTCGGTATCAGTATTGTGTCTGATATTTGTGTCGTTCATTGATGTTTTCATTTTGTAAATTTTTTTGTTTAGAGATTACTTGAAGGGTGATACTTTTTTAGTCAGCAATTTAAAGAGGTAATTGGATAAAGTTTCATAATAGGAAAACTCTCAATTAGAGAACCTATACAAATGCAAGTATGAATCAGGGTATTCAGATGAGGAATGGGTGGTTGTTGGAACATGGAAACAATAAAAATTGAAAATTGCGTGTTATTATCGTTGGTTAATGGTTACCACTCATCTGGTACAGTCAGTGGTCTGACATTTATTTTGGGATATTATTTTCTTTTAAAAATAATTGTGATTTGTGTGGTAGGTACAATAACTCATAATTTTGAGGACGAATATGTATACTAATCAATCCATATTTGACTCAAGGCCCAACTATATATTATTATATAGTAATGTTGGTCAAATAATCTGGATTAAACTTGCCTAGCGAGTAGAGACCCTTTCACATGATTGTCATGCGGTGATAATAGCTAAAAGAAAGATGGATTATTCAGCCACCATAATTTTATAGGACGACTTCATGGAAAATCAGTTCATAATGGTAAAAACCTATTGACATTTTTTTTAGATTACGATGAATAAAATGTTTTCTTTGCTCATGACAAGTTCAGTTGACATTCCTTTATTTTCCCTGTAATGTCATTGTATATCGATTCAGTTTGCATTTGATTTATATACCATGACAATGATCAAATGACAACATTAATATAAAAAAACTTGGTCACGCTAAAATTAGCCAATTTAATGTGAAAGTATAGTTTTTCCTCAAACAAATGAAAGACAAAATTGCATTTGAAATGCTTTAAGTTATATAATTTTACCAAAAAGATTCTTTCTTGTATTGTTTTCTCACTATCCATTTTCGTTTTGGAGTGAAGTTTCGGTTACTATGGTTTGCGATTGTCAAATTGTGCACATATTTTCTTTTTGGATTGTTTAGACTTTATTGTCATGTTTGACTGAAAATTACTTACCCTTTCTGCTGAAGTTTTAATTATTGGAATTTCTACACACGTGTAGTAGTGGCAATAGACTAAGAGGCTCTTAGAAATTAGACTACCCCGCAAACACTTGTTAATTAGACTACCAAATCAATTTAGAATTTGAACAAGCTATTCATTTTCATCATCTTCCTTATAATAATATTTTGTTTATAGTGAATTTGTCTTTCCTTATTATTTATCTTTTCTTCTTTTAAGAGTTTTGAAGTTAGACTCGTGTATCTTTTCTTATTGATCCTTTTTAGTATATATACTAAATATCCTTTTCTTCTTTTGTCACATTTTACTAAATATTTCAATTATATGCAACTTTAAACTTTATGGGTATGTTTGAAAGGGGGGATTTTAGAGGGGGAGGAGAAGAAAAAACTTTTTCTTTTCTTTTTGAAATTAAATAGATTATAAAACATTTCTAAGAATGAATTAAGCGTAATCAAAATATTTTATGATCCTATTATATATATATATATATATATATATATATATATATATATATATATATATCATTATTTTATTTTATTTTTAAAATCTCAAATATATATTAAATTATAAACTTAATCCTCTAAAGTCTTTCAAAGTTCTCCTCCTAAATATACCCTAAATATATTAATAACTACACTGGCCCTTCATTTTGAATTTTTTTTTAGAGATTATTACTAGAAGGGTGATGCTTTTTCAGTCAATAATTTTAGAGCGAGGTGATTGGATAAGTTTCATAATAGAAAAATTCTCAATTAGGGAAGTGAAAGTATGAAACTCATGTGAATGGAATGGGTAGTTGGAAACTAACAAAAATAAAAATAAAATTGTTTGCATATACTAGGTCCAGTCAGTGGTCTCACATTTATTATTGTCTATCCATTTAAAAAAAAATAAAAAAAATATTTGTGTAGTTGGTGCAAATATTACCCTGCTAACAATTGATATTTGACTCAAGGCCCAATATATTACTATAGAATAGGGTTGGTCAAATAATACTAATATGTGTTAAACTCCCCTAGAAACCCTTTCACATGATTTTCATGCGGTAAATAAACTAAATAAAGATGGATTATTCAGCCTCCATAATTTTATAGTAGGATGAGTTCAAGGAAAATCAGATGAATCAATTGATTAAACCATGACGATGATAACAACCACACACATATTTTCGGTCACGGTAAAGTTAGAATACTTTATATGAAATTCTGGTTTCCCTTATAATATATGAAGGTGCCGTTTACTGTGGAAAGTTCATCTAACTTTCCCATAATGCAAAAAATTGGCAATCTATATGTTTAAACATTGCTTAAAAAAAAGTATTTTAGCAGTCAAATATATTGTTTAAAATTTCTATATTTGTTATGGTGTATGAAAAGTATTGTGTATGTTATTTCAGAATTGAAAATAAATGTAATTATAAATAATATTTTTATTTTTCTATCATTAAGGTGTTTTTCCGAGGATAAAATCATAAGAATTTATATATGTATGTTCCACTACCAATTGAGCACAGGTACCGGGCTCGAATCCCACGGAAGATAAAAATTGTTACATACAAAAAACTGTTACATACAAAAATAGTTCAACTGCCTTTTTTGTAACATTCTGACCCTTACTTTTATCGCCTCCACACAGTCTCACTACCATAACTCATTTGGTAGTGGAACTGTGTGGATGCAGTACTTATCCCTTAGGTACCGGGCTCGAATCCACAGAAATATTAATTTGGTATAAAATTGTGAGATCTTACACACAAGACTCCAAAATAGACTATACTTTATAAACAATATTTATTTTATTTTTTAAGTTGATCAATATATATACATAAACTTCGTTCAAGACACAGAGGCTATCAAGGTCATGTGCCTTAGATGTTGCAATGTTTCCTCGCAAAAGGAAAAAGGTCTAACTTATAAAATAAATTATAACATATTTCAGCAAGAAGGGCAAATGTATTTTCTGATCACAAAAAAATTTGACCATATATATATATATATATATATATATATATATATATATATATATATATATATATATATATATATAATGGAGGAAACTATCATATCATCTTCTCTTTCACGCTAACTAATCTTACTCTATTTCTCACTTCTTGTTTTATCACCTCCAAACCTAATATATTGTGAATTTGTCCTACTATTTTTTTTTCTAACTATAAAAGAATGTATACTTAAAAAAAAAATCATCATGTTATATATTTTTTCATTAAAATAAATATAGGACTACAAATCAAAAAAATTAAATCGTTAAAAATTAATATTTTTAGCGGCATTCACATGAAGGATTCTCAGTCGTTTTTCCGAAAAAACACAAGTAAAATTTAATTTTTCTATTGAACCCTGAAATTCAATTCATTTAATTTTTTTAATAAAAAAAGATATCAGATGCCATTTCTTTCCTATGTTTGTAATGTCATTGTACGTCAATTGAGTTTATGATTGGATTAATCAATAATCATATACACCATTTGCCGCATTCACACAATAATTCTTAGAGTTGAAAATATTGTGGACCCCTATATGCACAATAATGTAGCATGTGCTTCAATGGATTGATCATGACTTTTGGCATTGCTTCAAACAAATTGAGAGGGCGAAAGGAAAATAGGAGAAAGGAATGTGGACTTTGGTTGTGAATTATCTATATGGCATTATTATTGGGCTTAGAAAAGAGAGAGAAGCATAATAAGGCCACTTGGAAAAGTAGATGCTATGTGCTTCTCACTTTCCGCAAAATTTTCAAAGTCGTAGATATTCAAAGTATCGAGTTAATAGAAAACCAATTATCTTCAACAACATCGTCTACATTATTTTTTTTTTTTTGCCTCAATTTATTTTCCTATATCCTAAATTATATTCATGTATAGTTCCATACAGGAATGTTGGAATCTTCCAAAAAGAAAATAAGGCAATGACATGATTCCAATGAGAAAAGGTGTACAAAGAAATGAGTGCTTACACAATCACCTTAAATTCCTAACTATTGGACGTGCTTTGTCTTTTTTAGTGGCAACAGCTCCCTTTTCGCTTGCCTTTCTCCTTTGTTCTTTATTTTTATTTAAGAGTAATAAAACGATTTGAATTATCTATAATTGTTGCACGGTGCTTCTGGTGTAGGAGTTCTACACCATCTATAGTTAAGTCACAATTCTAATGACAATGTATTCGTTTTTGTTTCAAATTATTTTTTACTACAATTGGAGATAACATAATTTCCAAGACAATTTTGGTTATTTGACTAGATACTTTTGTTGAGTAAAATGAATATTTAAAATTTATAATTATACATACACACACAAAGTAGTTAATGGATCGTGACCCTTTAAGGAAGAGTTTTTTTTTTTAACTGTATAATTTTTAGAAGAATAGAGTCCTAGTAATTTAGAGTTCGACAAGTAAGTAAAATTAAAAGAAGAGAGCTTTAAATTAAAACAATTTTAAATTATTAGTATGTGAAATTTTTTTTATAGTACGAAAGATCTTTTTCATATATACAAAATAATAAATAATATTAATTAAAAATATCAAGACCTAAGATTCTTGTGTGGGTCCTATGTTAGATTAAACCACTCATTTCTTACTTTATCAAATTAGATTTAAAATATATTGTCCAATATTTATCCATTAGCTGGAATTTGTGATGTATGAAACTATGAAAATAGAAAATATAAATTTGTCTATTGGTACAACAAGGTGACAAAACCAATCTTTTGTTGAATTGTGCAATTGTTTTGTAGAGAATTTATATATTTTCTATAAATTTATGATGTTTGAAAATAAATTTTGCAATTTTTTTTAATAAAAGACAAATATATAATTATTTATTATATCGTAATTACACACTCAAAAAGTACTAACATATGCTCAAACGCAGTACTCAATAGTTATTTTAAAAATTAATTTTAATACGTATTTGATAGAGGAATATCATATAAGGATACAATAACGGGTAAATGTATAACACAAATTTTGGAGTATGTATACTTTAGCCACTAGTGTGAAATTGAGATTAAAAAAAAAACATATGCTTTAAGCTAATTATCCAAATAGCCGGTTTAAAAAGTAGGTACAATGACATTTTTTAAATTACATTTACAAACGTTAAACACTTAAAGTGAAGGTTAGATAACCAACATAAATAAATGTCTTTTAACCAACTCAAAACATTGTTAGATATGGTGGATTAGGGAAGTATATAATTTATAAAACGGAGTATTAATTTCACTTAATCGTTATAGTTTTGGTGGCTTTAGAATCCATATCCCTAAGTAGTGGTACATACGAGGAGAAAAGTGGAGAAACTTCTAAATACAATTGAGAGGTAGTTGAGAATTTTAATTGATGGTGACGGTGATGATTATGAATTCTATGGATAGTTTATTCTAGTATAATTTACAAATATTCACTTAACATTCCTATAGTTGATTAATTAATTATCGTATTTGTTCTAAGCTATAACATACTTAATGAAAATTAATAATTTAACTAACAAAACATGATGATGTTTAAATTTAATGTGAAAAATTATGTATAAATAACTTTGCACGATTAGAAAAAATGGGGGACCGTATCTTATATATTAGGTGACGCCAATTAAGGTTTTTTATTATTCCTAAATGGGACATCATTGACTTTCAATTGTGTTCAAATCCATATTAGTTAATTAATTATTTAATCAATTGTCCTATAGAAATCTAATTAAATTTATTACTTAATTTGACAACTAATTAAATTAGGGTCGGGCACTCCCACTAAAGAAAAATAGAGAAACGTGAACATGATGTCCACAACGCAAAAGATTAGTATTTGTTTTATCATTTTAAGCTCTAGCAATAAGGAAAATAAAACTTTCTCCTCCAAAAAGAAATACTTAAAGTCCAGCATATATAATATAATTATAGATAATTAGGTGTATATATAATATGAAATGTGTAAGAAGAAAACACACCATTTGTTGTTGTTCTTAGTTAGTAGCACAAGTGGCACCCCATCGATGATTCAAAGGACACCCCACCTTTGTCAATTTGCTAGCTGGTCCATTCTTGAACCATTAAATTACTATATCGACCCTAGCTGAGCTCACCGTTACATAGAAAGGAAAAATAAAAAATATCAAAGTCAAACGGATTCCAAACCAATTTGAGTACTATTTTTAGAAATATTTAGCGTATAATAGTAGGAGTACTTTTTTAAATACAAGTAGATTATTTATATTGTACGGATCTAAAATTATATTGAACTTACACAAAAACTACAACAATATAATGGAGTTTTCTAATTACAAAGGTCATAATAACCAATTATACAATCAATGTCACATCGTCAAATTCTTATATAACACAAGTGTCTTACACTTGGAAATTGTTGGATTAAAGCATTAATTCTATACACAAATCCTCATTGTCAACGTTGAATAAAAAATTTCAAAAAGAGTGCTATACTAATTTGACCAAATTAATAGAAGTGATGGTTATACATGGTTTAATTTGAAAATTGTGAATGTTTCGAGTAACTCGTAAGGGGAGAGTAATTAAGAGTGGTTCTGGAAGTGATAAAAAGAGAGTCACATTTATGAGCAAAATTAATTACAATTAGGGCGCTTAAAATGAATTTTTTTTAGGATAAACTATCATTTTAGTCTCTGACTCCATTTCAATCTTTGACTTAGCAAAAAATTCAGATCAGTTTCTGACCCAGTCAAACGTGTCACTTTAGTTTTTGTCTTTAACTTTTTTATTAGTCATGTTAAATGAGTGATGTGTATGTAACAGAGTGATGTGTACTCTCTCTACTATATAGGTATGATAATAGACATGAACAAAATTGACATTGAGTTTTAAAAAAAAATTAAAAAAATGAAGCTTTAAATGAATTTTTTTGTGTTTTACTCTTATTCTGTTACATTTTCTCCTTTCTCTTTTCTTCTTCCTTCAGTTACATTTCTTCTCCCTTCATCAAATCCAATAAGTTATTACGTACATTGACCACTCTAACTATAAATTATCATTTTCAAAAACTATAATGACAATAAGTGTTAGTTTTGGGAGTCTATTGTGATTATATAAGTAACTTTACAATCTAAATTATTTATTCATATTTTACAACACATAAGTCACTTGAAATAACACAAAATACATTAACAATATGAAAGAACACAAAACACTTTTATTCAAACACTTCATTTCACTTGAAACAACACAAAATACATTAAGTTCAAGTCATTAGTCACTTGACAAACACAAAACACGTTACAAACTACTCATACTAAAAACTACCCAAACTACTAAACTCAATTTATGGTTTGTGAAACCAAATCATGTGCAACATTTGCATGACAAATACACTAATGACAAACAACTTTATTTTAAAAGTCATGGAATCAAGCTTGGTATTAACTCCAGCCTTTAACACTTCATATGAATTCTGGGGCCTCTCAATTACTCTTTCTCAATGGATTTCACTCTTTCTTTCTTGATCTAATACACCTGTTGGAAGTGCTTCATCATTTTCAAGTGTCCCGTCAACCCATATGAATTGTTTGAATCGAAGAGTTTTGTGTTTTTTAATATTGTTAATGTGTTTTGTGTTATTTTAAGTAACTTTAAGTTTTGTAAAATATGAACGAACATCTTGAGTTGTAAAGTTGCGAATATAATCATAATGGCCCCTCAAAAATAACATTTATTGTTATTATAGTATCTGAAAGTGATAGTTTATAATCACACTGGTCCTTGTATGTAACAATTTATTGGATTTGATTAAGAGAGAGGAAAATAGAGAAAATGTAACTGAAGGGAAAAAAAAGAAGAGAGAAGAAAGGAGAAAAGGTAAACTAAATGAGAGAAAAACACAAAACTTTCCATTTAAAGTTTCATTTTTTTTTAAACTTGATGTCAATTTAGTCACTACCTATTCATCAGACTCACGTATGAGAGTGACACATCTCTCAGCCGCATACATGTCACCCACTTAACAACACTAACAGAAAAGTTAACATCGGGGACTAAAATGATAGACGGTTGGTTGAGTCAGAGATTAATCTGAATATTTTGTTGAGTGAGCGACATGAATGACAATGCTCTATTGAGTCAGGATGTAGCTACACACTTTCGTGGCTTCATCGTACACTAGATCCATCCCAAGCAATCATACTTCCACTTCCTCTGGTCACAAATATAAACAAAAGTTAAAATGTATTTTACTCAAATTTTGAATTAAACACGTCTTGATTTCACATTTTTATACTAATCAATGACGTCACATTTTTGAACAATAATGAAGATCTAAGCTTTGCTCCGAAGCAATTATGGAATTGTTCAATTCCTCTAAGGTTAGTATTTGTATTTGGCGTGTTTTGCTTGAGAAACTCCCAACTAAAGATAATCTTACATCACTGAGTATTATAGCAAAACCAACGAGTGTTTTGGTTTATTTATGATGAAACATCAGGTCACTTGTTAATCAATTGTAGTCTTTCATCAAAAATATGAGCAACAATAGGCAATTGGGTAGGTTATTTACATGTTTTTCATCAATCACCTCTCATTGATTTTTTATATCAAGGGTTGTTGTTATCGGGTCGAAGAAGGAAGCATCATAAACATTTAATTTGGTGCGTAATTATTTGGGGTATTTGGTTATTAAGAAAAAAAAAATTATTTGCAGACTCTCGTGCTGATTTTTTGGAACTTGTTGCTCAAATAAAATTTAGTTTTTGAGATTGATTAAGTCTAAAAGAAGAAAACCATTCTTCTATAAGTTATTTGGGTTGATGTGTCAATCCTATAAAATATCTTTCTTTGATGTAATTCTATAATTTTATAATGAATTACAGGACTTCTTATACTTTTCTTAATTCATTTAGATTATAAAAAAATCTTCATTTAAGTCAAATATATTATGACTTTTGTTTTAATTTGGGTGCGGATGGAGTATATTTTTTGGTTACAACTATGATATAAGGGAATATATGATATATATAATATACCCCATTGTTTCAAAAATAAAAAAAGAAACCTACCCCTACCGTCAGTGCCTATGAACTGATGAACACAAAATGAATTATTTGTGAAATCCTAAAATGCGCATATATATTCATTAAATGCGTATACGATCCCCACATGCTTGCATGTTAGTCTGTTGTGCAGTCCAACTAATATAACTGTTCTTTTTTGACACATTTGGAGCTGAGGAATCAAATGAATTGCTTTTTGTTGATTTGACAATTGAGTTGATGATCTCACATTAAGAATGTATATCCAAGAAATAAAAATACACGTTAATTTATTAATGTGAATTCTTACTTATCAACTCATTTTCATATAATCTTGTCGATTGTTATACAAACATTTCATTTTACATAACTATTAAAAAAAATTAATTTCACATTAATAAAAATTATATTTAATAATAGTTTATAATATGTTATATTTTTCATTTTATAAATCAATTCTATAAAAATAAACTACTACTGATATAAAAACTTAAAATGATATCAAATCATCTATTATTTAAATATATTAGACATTTTAAAAGTTATAGAATAAAATAGTTGGTTAAATGAGATATCAAAATTGTAAGTGAAGCAAGATAGAAAACACAAATTACAATTAAGCATTTAATTTAATTTAATTTGTGCCAATTGACTTGCCCCTTGGGAATCACGGTTTTGAATGGGTGTTTTTAAGAACTCAGCTGAATAGCTGGCCTAGCCTCACTAAATGGCCATGATTTTGCACCTCGGAAACATCCATACCCGAGACCAAAACAACTAAGATTGATTTGCTGGTATAGTATGTACACCTGTTTTATCTATTTATTGTATAAGTATAGAAGTTGACTGGGAGTGTGTCATCATCCCATTGACTATATCATTTAATAATTGAATAATTAAATAGTTTAGTTTTATCAAACTATTTAACTAGAGTTTTAGTAAATGATAAATTGTTAAAAGAGAATTTGAGTTCAAATTTGACTCAAATTATACTTAGTCAAATGCTACAATAATTTATTGATTTAAGTGTTCTATGTATCTTTGTGTGGTTTTACCGTACAATCAAGACAAAAAAATATAGAAAATAAAATAAAATAATATTATATTATATTATATTATATATATATATATATATATATATGATATTTTAATAATTTTCTTGAGCATCCAACTGTGATTCATGTGCTATTGATAATTCATATACGATATTGGTAAGAAGTGATGGTTGTATTTTGAAAAGTATTAGCTTTGAGATCAATTGTCTGGTTCATTACTTGTAGTGACAAAATACTCTTAAACCTAGCACTTTTGCATGCCTCTAATTTCATTAAGTTTACTTTCCCTCTATTTTATTTTATTTTAATCTATTTGATTCATATTTATTGTTGTTTTGTTATTTGTGGTAATCTTATGTCCAATTTTTCCAATATAAATAACACAAAAGATAATATTTTAAGCGTATAATAACTTAGACTTCACGAGTTGAGGTGACAAAATGAGTCAACGTGCCACTTCTGTCCCACCCTTTCATTAATTATCAAAAGTGAAATCAAGATAAACGAACTTATGTAAATGAATTAAAACTTCCACCATAACCCTCCATCCTCGATCAACCGATTGATCCATAGCTCGTAAAAAAAATTCAAGATTAGTCAATTAAAATTCAAATGAATAATTACACAAATCATAAAGTTGTAAGTTTATTGAACTATAGCAAGAAAATAAATTAATAATTGTAGAAGATAGTAAGTCGGTAAAAAATAATTAAATAAAGAAATAGATATTTTAAATTGATTTGATGGACCAATCCAAAAACTCCTTTTTTTTAGCGGGATAAGCATGATAAATCAACTTGTGTGGTAAGATACAAAATATCAATTTATTCAGCATAAAATAATGGGTCAAATGGATTGGTGAGACAAACACAAATCATTTTATTATATTTAATGTCGGAACAATATCTTAGCAATTAAAAGTGAAAATATGTCAGGTTGACCGATATGGACCTACGGTCTTGTCTACGTCAGACTCAAGTAAGACTATGCTTTTTTTAAAATAGACAAGGTTAAATTTTTTTTAGAAGCTTATTTAGCTAAAAAAAAAGTCAGATTACGGATCATAAAAATACATTTTAATAGACCGACATACTTAATTAAATAATAATATTTTTTATTACTATTATTATATATATTAGATTTTGAATTTTATCTTAAATTATTATTTGCTAACTTTTTAATAATTTAATTATATTAGTTTATATTAATTTTTGACATAGTTAAATGTAATATGTTATAAAACAAAATTAAAGTAAGATATCATATGAAGTCAAATTCTTTAAAATCTAGTGTTAAATCTATTAAAGTAAGATATCATATGAAGTCAAATACACTTTTATGTAAGGTCACAAACAATATCAAGTTTTCTGAAAGGTCATACTCACTCATGCCTAAAAAATATATATGATACTTTTTTGACAAAAAAATAAACTTAATTCAAATGCAAATAAAAATAGTGTAGACAAAATCATCTTGAGTTGAGATGTTTCACATTCATATTTTGACACCAAACCTAAATAAGAAAGTTAAAACACACTAAAGATATACATAAAGGTTTCAGAAGCTAATGAGAAATAATTAAACCAAAATTTAAATGCTAACAACTAAACTAATTTCTTCACATATGACGAATGATAAAAAATAATGTAAAATCTACAGTCTTTAGTTCAATTCATCGTCGAAAAAAAAATATTTATTGACGCTCACTTATATTAATTATAGATGATATTCGATACAACAAAATCAACCGCAGATTGATAATTCATATTTAAAGTTGAGATAATGTTGAATTTGGTGATAGTCTCCATAAGCCCCTTACTTAAAATATAATACCCACAAAACGAGACATTTAACTACATGAAACACCACACTTATACAAGAAAACAAACAATATCACACCATAAAGAAGTACAAATCAATGTTGCATTCAAATGACAAAATAAAAAAAAAAAAATTACATATGTGTAAAAAATAATTTAATATAAATAAAAGAGATAATAAAATAACTTAAAGGGTTAACTTTGAATAAAAAAATAACCCTAAATCCATCTCTAATAAATGAAGAAAAAGAAGAAGAAATAAACTTATGGTTTTAAAAAAAAAGAGTATGTGGTTTTTTTTTTTTTTTAAAAT
>JBBPBQ010000002.1:2464842-2476625 GCA_037974755.1 Cicer yamashitae
AAATAGTATGTGGTTGTTACTAAATTAAATATCTTAATTTAACCTATTTTCACTAATACTATCAATAAAATAAAGAAAATTTTACCTTGTACGCACTTAATTATACTCACCTCCATATTTTAATAAAAATCTAATTTTACATTTTTTTTCAAAGAAAACTTTATGTTTTTTATATAATTTTGTGTTCCAGAAAATTTTAAAATTTTAAGTTTTTAAAATTACAAAGTTTAATTTTTTTTAAAAGTTTGTGTTCCATAATATTATTTTAAAGTTTTCCATAAAACATTTGAAAAAATACAAAAAATTTACATTTTCTGAAATGCAATTGTATTTTGGATAATTTATTTTTAGCTTTTCGAAATTCAAATTAAATTTAATAGAGTGAAAGAAAAATATATTGGACACTTAGTAAAATTTTCTAAAATAAAAGCGTGAACGTGCCCCGTAATTCAAGTAATTAAGTTACCTTCCAAATTTCCGTAAAGAAAGTACTCCCCTTCCAAATTTCCGTAAAGAAAGTACTCCCCTTCCAAATTAATAAGCAAATCTAATCAAAGTTTGTCGCTTTGTTTACTATTATAAATTAGAAATAGCCGTACGAATTCTACAAAGATATAAAAAGAAATAATATATTCGTACTCAGTTGACCATTGAATTGGATTGGATGAATCCATCTATGTATATGATGCTATTCAGACCATTAGACAGAAAAATACTTTTTTAGGCTCGTTTAGAGATAATATAATTTTAAGTTTTAGAATATTATAATGATATGAGGAAACAAATTGAACAACTTATATAAATCCTCCAAAATCATGATTCCTTTTTTCAATATATTCCTTTTTTTAAGGAAAAAAAAATTCTAAAATATCCGCTTTGAAAGAATAAGTTTAAATATATATTTAGTCTATGCAAATATACTATTTCTTGATTTTAATCTATGTAAGTTTTTTTGTTTGGATTTAGTCCCTATAAAATCAAAGACGATCAAATTTGGTCCATAACGTCAAATCAACATCAAAAGAATGACGAGTTTTTCAAAGATCCTTAAACCTCTATTTTAATTTTTATTCATATTTTCTTTATAAAATAACACTAAATGTTAAATGATCAATAAATAAATTTATTAATTAATAATATAAAATATTTTAATTTTTAATATATCATAAAATATGATGTGTTGGTGTGTATTTATAGACCTATATATCTTGACGTTTATCAATTCTTTTAATAAATCCAAACAAAAAAACTTACAGGGACTAAAATAAAAAAATGATATATTTGTAGAGATCAAAAACATATTTAAACAAAAAAAAATATATCAATGTTTTATTTTTCTTAGATTGCATTTTTAAAATGCAACGTAAAAATAAAATTTGGATAGAAGTTGGTCACATGGGAATCTTCTACACACATTTTTTTCTCTTTATTTTTTTGTATTAATTAATAAAATAAATAAAAAATATATATAATTCTTAATTAATAATAATATAAAATTATTTATAAAAAAAATATAGAGATTAAATAGAGTTATCAGTGATATTCGAACAATATTTTAACAATTATCTCTTATTTTGCAACCTATTCACTTGTTAATTATTACTATTTTTTGTGATAAAAAAACTATTTACTATCTTTTACATTGTAAATAAATTAACAACTCCTACGTTGTCACCAATTTTATTTACTGAAATATAAATTAGTGTGTCCGTGTTCTTTTATTTATTGTTATATTACATTATAACACATTCAAAAAAATTTGTATGTCCACGTTTTTTAAATTTTGATTAAAAAAAATGCACAATATATACAAACTATATCATTACTCGATCATAGTATAAAGTATTGTCTGAATATTACCGACAACTCTACTTGGTCTCTATAGTTTTTTTGTATTTTTTTCTTCTAATTTTAATTAATTTTATATTATTAATTAATTAATATTATTTTTAATGGTTTATTTATTAATTTTTCGTTTTTAAGTTATTTCAATATATAAAATAAAAAATATATATGAGTAGAAAATCGCATCCGCCAACTATTAGCCTAAAAAAATGTATTCACATAGTCGAGTGAAAATTCAAAAAATAAGACATTTTAATATTTTATTTTTATGTAGGGTATTTTGAAATTTGAATAAAAAGATATATAGGATTAAAAAACCCCAAAATCATCTTTTAATATAATTTTTTAGTTCTGTTAAAGAGGTTTCCCTTCCTAAACTCTCAAACAGAACTTTAACAATTAATCGAAAAATTTCATGTTCAAATGCAAAGAACTCAATTGTTGAATTAGTTTAGGAGTTGAAGGGTAAATATATAAATATTAGACACAATTTTCATAGTGAACTATCTCATTTTTCATTGAGAATTATTCCCCTCCTTTTCAGTTTATCATTTGCATTAAAAATTACTTCATTGTGCAACAAATATTAAAACAAATATATACACTTGTTTTCATAAAAAAATAAAAAAAAAATAAAAATATATACACTCCATCTCATTGATCACATTATACTTATATCTCCCAAATTAATTTACAAGAATCTCTGTAGATTTTTTCACGCTCCGCGGATTTGAGAAATTAAAAGAGTGACTAAATAATCATCTAACTTTTGGTATATTTTTCATTAAATGGCGATTATTATTATTTGTAGTTTTTTAATTTGAATTTCATTGAAATGATTCTTAAAATTGATTATTTTAAATTGGATAACAAAGTAAAATAACTTTACATTATTGGTACATAAAAATCAAACACTTTATTTTCTATCAAATTACTAAATAATCAACTTATTTTCTATTTTCTTTTCACTTGATTTTCTTTACTTTCGTATTCTTTCATTAACTAAACAAAATATAAAAAAGATAGAAACTAAATTATCTTAATTTAATTTTCTCGAATTCTAAAAATTACATTTTCTTTTTCAAAAATTAAATTGAGTCTTGCAATTTTTCTCAAGAACTAAAATTAATCTTCGATCTAAATTTAGACAATTGGACTAGATATATAGCTATACAGTTCCAACCTAACCCATTGAAAGATTCTATAATCTACTCACTCACAAATGACACCTCATCAAAACAAATAACAAACTAACACGTTAAGATGTGACTAACAATTCAAAATATAGGAAAATGAAGTCATAATATAAAGTTACCCCAAATGGTAAATTACTCTAGCACACTGGATAGGATACAGATGAGATCAAATCAACTAACAAACTTATCAATTTTAATTCAACCGATTGGATCGATCCAACTTTTCAAACATTCATATTCAGTTTGTTTGCATTAATTTTGAGATAAAAGTCGTTTCATATGAATTATTTATAAATAAAAAAACTGTTGGAATATAGAGTATGTTATTGTGTGAATTTAAAAAATTTGTTGAAGTCTCAACTTGGAAAGAATTTGTTTTTGTAAATTCAAGTGGAAAGAAACATGTGTTTTTAAAATTCAAGTCACACATTGAAAAGAATTTTTTTTGAAGTCCCACATTGAAAAACTCTCATATTTTGAGTAGTTTTCAACTCTTAATATGCTAAAGTCCCACATTGGTTAGAAATCATATGTGAGTTTACTTACATCACTATATAATGAATTTCAAACTATTGTGAAAAGCACACCAAAGTTGGATGCATTTCCCAACTTTTTCTCTTCTCTCTTTTTTATTTTGCTCGCCTAATTTTTGAGTCATTTTCTTTATGTCCCTTCGATATTTTAAAGCGGTTTTGTACCGTTGTCTCTTCGTTTTTAGAGCGGTTGTTATGTCGCAGTCCCTTTGTTTTTAGAGCAGTTATTATGCCATAATCCCTTTGATTTTTAGAGCGGTTGTTATGTCATAGTCCCTTTGTAATTATTGTTATGCTGTAGTTCCGTCGATTTTTGAGTGGTCCTAATACCACTATCCTTTTATAGCGGTTTTTATGCTGTAGTCTTGTCGAATTTTGTGTGTGGTCATAATACCACTAACGGTTTTTTTGTGAAGTAGTCCTTTTGATTTATGAGTGGTCATAGTATCATATTGCGAGTGACTTTAATCGTCATATTGAGAGTGGCTTTAACCGCTATATTGAGGGTGTAATTCTAGAACGATTTTCTACGGTGCAATGGAACTCCGATACAGTGAATCTGAGTTGTTTTATCCCGGGAACTTCGTGGTTGATAGTCTGCCTTGCACAATTTGGGCAGTGTCGCAAAATGTCTTAAAGAGAGCGACCTAGTCCGCGACTCAACCCAGTAATATCTTCGGTGGCATAAATTCTAATTTTTAAACAGTTTTCAAAACTCAAAAACAACAACTTTAAGACGTTTCTTTATGCCATGTCAACCGAATAGATTACTGGATTTGGTTCTGTTGCCTCTGATTTCAATAAACAGTTTCAGTTTGAAGCAAATAGAAAATGATAAGAAAGCTAGAGAATTAACCAATGGGAGAATAATGATAAGAATTATATTCTTAATGGACTTGCTAATGATCAGTATAACTACTACAGTTCCAGCAATATTGCTAGAGATGTTTGAGATGCTTTGAATAAGTATGTTATGAGCTGCTACTCAGAGTATCAGATGACCGATGATAGATCCGTAGAAGTTGAAGATAACTCATGAGATCATCTACTAAGGTACGTCACTTATGACATATTTAAATTAAATGTTGAAATTTAATATGTCTTACATGTTGTATGATTTTAATTTTTGACATGCTAGACTATGTGATGTGAACACATTTGATTTCAAACTTAAGTAACTTAGGTTTAATTCCAAAGTTATCTATGAATGATTTTGAAAAATGTGATTTTTGTAGTTAAGCTAAAATAAAAAATAGTTCACATAAATTTGTAGTTTGAGAATCTAAGTCTTTAGATTTATTACACTCTGATATATGTGAACATTGATGGGATGTTAATAAGAACGAAAAAACTTTATTTCATTACTTTTATTGATGATTGCTCTGACTATACTTTTGTATATCAAATGAAAAATAAAAGTGAAACGCTTGACATATTAAGGATCTTTGTAACTGAAATTGAAAATCAATTTAGTAGAAAGATTATGAGGTTCTAAGTATGATTATAGTTTGTTTAATGAATTTTATAAATTGTCTGGAATTATACATGGAACAACTGCACCATAATTGCTTAAAGTGAATGGTAATGTTGTAAGAAGAATTGAACTCTTATTGAACTAGTTGTTGCTAGTATGCTTGACTCTAGTGCTGCATCTCATTGGTGTGAGAAATATATATTGCTTATTTGCTATGTTTTGAATAGAGTTCCTAAATCTAAAAACAAAACATCTCCTTATGAGATAGAGAAGAAAAGACAACCGAACTTGTCTTATTTTCAAAATTGGGGCTGTCTGGCTTATGTCAGAATCCCTGATCCTAAGCGAATTAAACTCGCTAGTAAAGCCTATGCAATAAACAACAAAGCGAATAGGTTTTATGACCTAAATGCAAAAGTGATCATAGAGTCAAATGAGGTTGACTTCTATGAAAATAAATCCCCTGTTTGCACACCATTTGATTCAAGTGTGAAACTTTTCAAGAACACTGGTGAAGGTGTTAGACAAACTGAATATGCGAGCACCATTGACAACCTCAGGTATGCCACTGACTGTACTAGACCCGACATTGCCTACGTCGCGGGATTGTTGTGCAGGTTTACCAGTAGACCTAGTATGGAGCATTGACACGATATCGAAAGAGTCATGAGAAACTTAAAAGGACCATGAGTCTCGGATTACATTATCAAAGATTTCCTGCCGTCCTTGAATGATACAATGCTGATGATTGGAATATTTTATCAGATGACTCCAAAGCAACCAGTGGCTATGTTTTAGTACAACTAGTGGTGTTGTATCTTGGAAATCGAAGAACAGACGATATTGGCTTAGCCCACTATCGAGTCTGAAATGATAGCCCTAGCTACTGCTAGTGAAGAAGCGAGATGATTGAGATGCTTGATAGTTGAGATCCCTTTATGGGAAAAACCTATGACAGATGTGTTGATCCACTGCGATAGTACCGCAGCTATTGCGAAGATTGAGAATCGTTATTACAACGATAAGAGACGACAAATTCGTCGTAAGCACAACGCTGTTAGAGAGTTACTTTCTAAAGGAGTTGTTATAGTGGATCATGTACGCACTGATGAAAATTTGGCAGATCCTTTGACGAAAGGATTAGCTAGAGAGAACGTCATAAATACATCCAAAAGGATGTGACTAATGCCTATAGAGTCACTCATGATGGTTACCCGACCTAAAAGACTGAAGATCCCAAGAATTAGGTTCAATGGGTAATAACAAGTTGTGAAGTGATATGAGATGAACATGCTATTATAAATTAGAGAAGCATGATTCCTGAAGCGATGATAGGATGAGGTAATAGAAACTCTTAATGAGATCTATGCTCTATGTGGAGGGAGTACCTAGTTACATGAGTACTCTTGATAGACTCACTCACTTATGTGAATGTGGAAGTGGGGTCGCTTCCTATAGAATTTTGAGGCAGAATTCCTAGAGCGTTCACTATACTGGGATAGACGTGCAGTGCCATTAACGCACGAGCTTTTGAGAATACACCCTATGAAAAGGTTGTGTGTGAGTTTGATGTCAGAGATAGAGTTCAAGACTACGAGTCACTCTTGTTGAATCTGAATCTTACTTACTATGCAAAGGTTCAAGTCAAGAGACACATTTGTTTATGTACAATCTTATAGAAGCGTTTGACGCTATTTCAGAAACACTTTTTTAAATTCAAGTGGGGGATTGTTGGAAGATAGAGTATGTTATTGTGTGAATTTAAAAAATTTGTCGAAGTCCCACGTTGAAAAGAATTTGTTTTTGTAAATTCAAGTGGAAAGAAACATGTTTTTTAATTCAGACGAGATCAAATCAACTAACAAACTTATCAATTTTAATTAAACCGATTCGATCGATCCAACTTTTCAAACATTCATATTCAGTTTGTTTGCATTAATTTTGAGCTATAAGTCATTCATATGAATTATTTTTTTTAAAAAAAACCAAGTTCGCTCTTGTTTGACGTAGTACGATTTGATTTGGATCATATTTATATAACTTATATTACATCAAATAACTTACTACAAACTAAATAATATCAGCATATTAAAAAAAAAGTATTACCTATTTTAAACAATGACGTATAACTAAAAAAAAGTAAAAAAAATCAACAAATAATTAGTAACTAAATAATTCGTTTTTATTTGTTAGGTAAGTTAAATAAAGATTTGATTTATATTGTATGTAAATTAAAAAACTAACCTTGTAAAAAAATTATTTATTTTAAAAATTAAATCAGTATTCATATTTTTCTAATTTTAAATAATAATTTATTAGATTATTTTAAATGAAAAACGACTTTTATCATAATATATTTTTAAAATTAATTATTAATATTTCATTTTAACATTTAATATCAAATTCTTTTATTTTACAATTTATATTTTATTAAATTTTAATTTTATATGTTCTGAATTATATTTAATAAGAGTTAACTGAGCAAATTGTTGTTATTATTATTTTCTATTGATTTTTAACTCAATTCAAATTTAAATAAAACTTATAATTAAAGAGACAAAATATGATAGTATTTAGAAATAATTTATTGTATAATATTAGATTCATTAAAAAAATACTAAGTTGAAACACGATTTAATAACTATATCGTCCTATGCACCCGAACGGGTTCTATATGGATTCGAATGCTCTTGAGTATGAAAAATCTGAATCCGTTCTATATGGCAGTTTTTTTGTTTGTTTTTTTTTAATCGAATATGTGGATAGTCTTTGTTGGTTTACAATTCAACTTTATCAATGTGAATGGAGGTTTGTTCTTGTAAGTCTAATCATTTGTATTTTTTATATTAGTCAGATCATGTGTTTGAATTTTGAACGGATGCTACCCTTATATAAAGTATAAATTATATTACCGTTACTACTTATTTTGTGTAAAAATATATCTTCTATATCTTTTTCGATATTTATTAACTAATGTGCACACGTCCAGGATTTTTAACAAAAATAACAGAAGTTTTAATGTTTGTTTGATTATTGAAAAAATTCAATCGTTTGATTGTTAAAAAATGATAAATTAAGTTATTTAAATAAACAGTTAAATTAAAATAAAAAAGATTATAAAACGGTATGAGGTGGCCTATGAAGCATGATATTTCTAAAATGAGAAGATATTTCTACTAAGTACTTACTTTATATCGATTTTTATACCGTAGAGTACTCTATTGTGAGTGAAATTAATAATATATTTTTTTATATATTTAATGTATTTTGTTTTATGTTATTAATATAATTTACAATTTTTAATTATAATTATTTTTATTAAATTTTATTTATTATATTTAGAGAAAAAATAGGAGGAAGTTGTTAATAAAATAGAATTAAATAATTATTTTATTTATAAAATAAAAAATAATTGTTATAATAATATAAATTTATCTACAAAATATGAGTGGGTTGTAAATTATATTGATTAGGAATAATATTAAACTACTATCGTGGTTTTGATTTAAATATAGTGACAAATATGTTTTTTATGG
This sequence comes from Cicer yamashitae, assembly GCA_037974755.1. Classification (NCBI taxonomy): domain Eukaryota; kingdom Viridiplantae; phylum Streptophyta; class Magnoliopsida; order Fabales; family Fabaceae; genus Cicer; species Cicer yamashitae. The sequence goes on from JBBPBQ010000002.1 coordinate 2,473,427, forward strand.
TTTTGTTCAATGGTGTATTCGTCCAATTCTTTGTTTGACATTGTGTATTCATTCTTAAAATTTTGAGTTTTTATTTTCTTTACATTTTTTGTATTTAGAATTGTTTTTAATATACTTCATCTGATTACAAATATAAACAAAAATTAAAATATTTAGTCTGAATTTTATGTCAAATACATATTGACTTTTGTTTATATTTATAACCAAATATAAATCTTTTGATTGTTCCAAAAAAAAAATTATAAACCTTTAAAGTATTTTGATATTTTAAAAAATTGTATTATAAATTCATTAAAATTAAAAGTATAAAATCTTAATTGTAAAAAGTTTTTTTTTTTTGAAACAGATACATAATAGTCAATACATTTCTATATAGTCTGTAAAATTCTTCAAAATTATTTTTTTGTTAAAATAGTCTCTTAACATCCCAATTCAATATATCCCTAATTGTTTTTTAGGCAATTAATATTTTGAGTTGGATCCAAATTAAATGTATACTTTTCAAAGGAAGATTAGATGTATATAAAAATGTATAATAATTTGGGAGATCTAATTTGAAGTTTTAAAGGAGTGTTGTTATATGAGAGTAAAAATTAAATTCCAATAGAGCAAAAGAAAAAAAAGTAAAATTAGTAAAATTTTTAATAGTGAGATTTGATGCTCTTGTATGGTTCAGAGAATCGTTCTCATAATACTTTGCCTGATACATAGTGCTATACCTTTTCTATTTTATCAATGTACAGCACATTATTTTTTTGTACAATGTACCTTTTATAATCATATCAATATATTATCAGAACGAGGAATAAAAAGGCAAGAAAATATATACTTTTCAGGCCATTGCGTAAACAACCAAATAAAATTATAATGCATACCATTATAACAGAATGAATTTAATTTTCATTCACCGATATTGTCAAATGAATTAAAATTTAGAACCACTATTTTTAGAAATTTTAAAATTATTATGATGAATGTCAAAGTTATTAATAATCTAATATAGATATTATTGTCAATGATGTAACATTTCTTTATATTGACTGATTTATATGAATCAAATTCTAATTATCAATTAATTTATTTTTAAAAGAATAATTTTCTAATTGTTTAACTATTTATTAATGTATCACAAAGTTATAATTTTATAACTTTTTTTCTGCCACTTTGTCAAACAAATAAAAAAGTTTATGCAAAAAATAAACTTTTTTCTAATAATAACGTGTCAATAACAGATGTTTCAATGGTATAAATATATATATCATGCAACAATTCATCATTTACTATTTTTTTTTTTCATTTTGATTCTCTTTCAACAATTGCTAGAAAATCAATAATAACTTTCTATATAATATGTATTAACTTAATCTGCTTATTGATTTTGTAATTATTATTAATACATACCTATATTAACTCTAAAATATGTACAATGGTTAAATACTAATATTCTACTCAAAATGTCTATAAAATGAAATGATTAAATAGTAATGAACACTTTGGTTTTTTTCTTTTCACACATCAGTCAAAAAGTTATTATTTTATTTATAGTCAAAAAATAAAAATATAATTCGTTTTGAAATATTGATTTAATGTTTAAAGGAATATTTAATAACACAAAATCTTTTAGTACTATTATACTTTGAATATGAAACTATTTTTTTTTCTACAAAAAAGTGTAGGCAGATACTAAAGTGGATTACCATGTCATTTTGTCCACCATGGTCCAAGATTACTTTGCACAATAGATTTTGTTTTGAGGTCCTTTAACTTTTTGAAATCTGCAAATTTTACCATTCACTTTACAGAAATTCTATTTTTTTTTTTGTTGTCATTCCAACTTTTCCCCTTCTCTCCTTCTCCTCTGTCCACTATCATTACTATATTTAAATTTCAATAATTTGAATTATACTTTAAAAATAAAATATTTTTTAAATTATTTAATGTTGAATACCAATATTTTAAATGGGTGAACATAAGAGTAGAAAATTCAAATTAATTGCTCCTCCCACAATCTTGCTCTTCTATACAGATCAAACTGAAAAATGAAAAACTGACTGCAAAAAGTTGGCGAAAAATATGGTTAGTTTTTTAAATACAAAAAAAGAAGATTATAAATTCTAAAAATTAAAAGTCTTCTAACCAATATTGAATTTACGAAACTCTTTCGAAAGTTTATATATATTAACAAAAATACGATTGAATAATAAAAAGTTTACATTTATTTTTAAAAAACTTTAAATATATAAAGTCATAGAAAAACATTATTAAATTACATCTAGAAAAAGACCAACTCATAATTATATAAAAAAAAGACCGATCATAATTATTCTTAACACTAAGGGTGCGTTTGATGGACAGGATAACCAGATATAATACACGTATTTTATCCCCTTCCTAATCCTTTGTTTGATGCAGCCATCGGATACGATACGCTAATCAAATTTTTTAAATAATGTTGCAGCCCCATTATCTTATCCTTAATTTGAGTTAGGATAAAATAATCCATTCTCAACCGGATATCATTGTTCGCGTTTCTCTCTTCTTTAACCTCAACGATTAGTGTTTGAGTTCGAGTCTCCCATGTGGCACTCTTCCATTTTTTTATTTTTTTTCTCCAAGTGACTTTAGGTTGATTTCTTATGTTTTTGGTTTTTTTTCTTATTTATTTTATTCTATAACAATATAAAAAATTGATGAAAAATAATAATTATTTTCTTTTCGAGATAATGTTACGATAGTAAGGGCTTATTTGATTGTGTTTTACTTTTTAGTTTTTGAAATCTATTTTATAAATAAATTTTAAAAAATTGTTTTTAAAAAGAAAATTTTAAAAAAATTGTTTGCTAACTTTAATTTTTAAAACAGTATTTGACTAGAGAATTAAAAAAATTGAAAAATAAAAAGTAAAACACCATTTATCTGTTTTGCTTTTTTAGTTTTAAAAAGTATAATATTAAAAATAGTTTTACAAAATAGTTTTTAAAAATAAGTAATCCAAACAAATTGTTTAGTTTTTAAATTTTAAAATACTAAAATTACTTCATAGATTATTTACATTTTTATGATAGTGAGTCATTATTCAATTGTGATAGATAGAGAAATCATAATTTTTATGATAGTGAATCATTCTTCAATTGTGATAGATAGAGAAATAATTATTGTTAACACTAAATATATAAACGTAAATAAATAACTTATTCAT
>JBBPBQ010000002.1:2476977-2514028 GCA_037974755.1 Cicer yamashitae
GGTTACTCTAGTCTCATATTTATACAATATAATCATAAAATAAAATACCATTTTTTTAATTTAAAAATAAACACCCTATATTTGGTGAAAAAATGTAGTACTTCCTCAGTATGTACTTTAACAAAAAAAAAAAAAATCTCAAATTAAATGTTATTTAAAATTTTCAATGTAACTGTAATAATTCTTTTTATACTATTTTTAATAATTACCATATATACATTATTTAAAATATTATTATATTTTATATTTTGATAATAACAAAAAATACACCGGTAATTAAAATAAATAATTTAATATTTTTGAATATATATATACAAAAATATTAAACGGCCGTTATTGTGAAACGAGAGAGTAGCAACCAGCAAGGGGTTGTTGTAAAAAATAGTAGAAACATACGACGATTTTGTAAAAAGAAAAAAAAAGCGGTAAGTGGGTTTAGAAGTCCAAGGCAGCACCATAGTCAACATCACAATTATGTGAATAAAATCGCACTAATAATAATAATAATAATAATACTAATCTTGTAAAAAGAAAAAAAAATACTAAAAAATCCCTCTTTTGTGTTGTGGGTACTACTACTACTTCTCACTTGTGGGTATTATAAAGACAAGAGTTTTCCGCATCTCTCACAACCTCACTCATTTTGCATTTTTCAATTTTCCACTCCAATCCTAATCCTCATGGCTCTTTTTCTCTTTCACTGATTCATTTCTATTACCACCCCCCCCCCATAATTCCTTCTCCGCTTTTCAGATTCTGAAAAACAACACTCATGGCTGCCAACAAATCAATCTCCCTCGAAGAAATCAAGAACGAAACCGTTGATCTGGTATAAAATCACTAACCCCACTTTTTATTTTTCAATTCAATTTTCGTTTTTTAGCAGTTTCTGCATCTAAATCTTCGTAAAGTTTCGATTTCTTTTTCTTTTTACTATTTACGACTCTTCGATTGACTTCAAGGTCAATTTCGTAAAACCTCAGTGAAAGGTTTCGTAATCATTTAGAATTTTGCTTTTGATTTATAACTGGGTACAAAATTTTAATTTTTCTTCTTTTTTATGAGCTACTTTTTTTTTCTCCAGTTATTTCACTGATGATAAATTAAGGAATAAAGTACTCTGATTTAGATGAAAATATACGTGTTCTGAAAGAGACACTGGTTTGATTCCGAAAGCATTTCACAACTATACATATACATCGAAAAAAGGAAATTTCTGAAAGCAATTTTCTCTGATACCGAACAGATGAACTTTAGGTTATTTTAATTATTTTATTTTATTTTATTTTTTTATTCCTCCAGCGAATCAGTGGATCTAAACGTGATATCTACAGTTAGGTTACATTTTTCAATAAATTATATTATTATTATTATTATTATTATTATTATTATTTATTATTATTATTATTATTATTATTTGTCTAGATGTGTACCTGTTATTTTCTATGTCTAATCATCTGTCTTTTTCTCTGTCTACGCCTTGTTTGGCAGTAGGGAATATTAAGTACTTTTCCGTGGTACTTTTATTTCATTTTTTTCTTCTAGGTATTTTACCCTTAACTGATAAACGGTTTTCATAGTAACTCACATTTATGATTTAACGATCCTGATTTCTGACACAACAAGGTCCATCCCTTTTTTTTTACTTATTTTATTTGTCCATTTTGCCCTCAACCTCTTTTACAATTTTCGATAAAAACTGTTGTTTTTTTTAATGAAGATTTGTTCTCGAGTGACTAGTCTTTGGGAAGTGATTATATTATTTTTACAATTAATTTTTTTTATACCTTAAATAAATGGTATGAATTCATTGTGTGGTATGTTAACTGAGTCCTTGATTGAATTATTTGGTGCATGTTTGAATTAATAGTAAAATTGATTACATTATGATAGATCTACTTTATATTTTTATCAAAATCAAGTGGCACCTTGATTTTGTGAAAGTTACCTGCAATCCAAAGATGCAATTGATTGAGTTTGGTCAATTCGATGCTCTTCATGTTAAGAATTAAATAAAATTAAACAAAGGGGCCGTAAGATGTGAAAGGCACTAGTGCAAGGTGTCACACATGGGATGCTTGTGGTATTGTCTTCTCTGACATAAGACACTGTTTGGGCTGTGTCAAACGCGTTAGTCAACGCTTTTTGTGGTTGGCTGGCGTCTGATGTATGTGAGCCACAGAAGCAACAGTCAGGGTCATGGATCTCATCTCAAGGACCACTTGCTTTTACCTTTTTGCTATGTTACTGTTGCCAGCTTCACATGTCTAAACTTTTTCAATTTTGATTTCGATTTTAGACTTTTGAAATTTCACGCAATTTTGCATTCAATTCGTTAATGATCATTTAAAAGTTAATTTTTTTTTTACAGTTGACCGTCGGAATTTCATGCAATTATTCGGTCAATATATTGGTCATTATTTGAAAGTTAATTTTTTTACAAGCATACAAAATTGATGTGAAATTATAAATTTACTTTTTCAAATTATTGAGAATTGTTTTTTAGGAGTAAAATATATTTTCTTCTTTTGACACTCAAAAATTAAAAAAGAATCTGTTTGATTTGTTTCCTTAAATATTGTGTTTTTAAAAAGTAAATTTATTGCTTTAGAACTATATTTATTTCATTTATGATATTTATTGCTTTAGAACTATATTTATTTCATTTATGATTGATTGTTTGAGTACGACGTTTTATGTTAACAGGGATTTTGTTTTTAAATATTTTTCTAAAATATTTTTGAAACAGTCTTAGACTTCTAGCATTGATTTTATGAGTTTCTTTTTGTCCACGATCTTGGTATTTCAATAATTTGGGTGCACTTAGGAGATCTACGGACTAAACTCTCAAAAGCATGGAATTTTACTTAAGACGTTGACTTCTCCTAATAAATATTTTTTCGTAATTCAAAACCTTTTTTTTTTGAGATAAATGAACACAAGAGGAAGAAATAATTGCATTCATGAAGAATTGAAAAATAAAAAGAACAAATCATTGCTAAATTGTAACTAAAAAGTGACTCAATTTGCAATACCATTTCTTGTGGTGAGATATGCCAGTGGCTGTGTCATGTATTGGTATGTACGAAGGAATCAAGTTTTCTAATATCATTTGTGAATTTGCAGGAACGTATTCCTGTTGAGGAAGTGTTTGAACAATTAAAATGTACCAAAGAAGGATTGTCCTCGGAGGAAGGAGCCAACCGGCTTCAAATATTTGGACCAAACAAGCTAGAGGAGAAAAAGGTTAGTTCCTTTATGATCACATTAATGGATAACATATCTCCAATATGTATAATTACTAATGCATTGCTGATTGGTAACAATACAGGAAAGCAAATTTCTCAAGTTTCTTGGATTCATGTGGAATCCTCTGTCATGGGTCATGGAAGCTGCCGCTTTGATGGCAATTGGGCTTGCAAATGGTGACGGGAAGCCCCCGGATTGGCAAGATTTTGTCGGTATTGTTTGCTTGTTGGTGATCAACTCCACCATCAGTTTCATTGAAGAAAACAATGCCGGTAATGCTGCTGCTGCTCTTATGGCTGGTCTTGCTCCCAAGACAAAGGTAAGTAAATTGGATTTTGTATCTGTGTCCTGCACCGAGTAACTTAGGATTCATACGAATCATATATGATAAAGATTTGTGTGGCCAACAAGGCCTATAATGTTTTGCGATTTTAAGAGAATGTGTATATTTTAATGAATGGTTTGCAAGTGAATAAAATCAACATAAAAGTGTGTAGAGGTCTTATATATGTTACTTGTTGAAAAATGAAACTAAATGGTTATGAACTCTGAATTCATTGTTTTGTTCCAAGATTATATATGCTATTGAATTGTTTGGGCATTTAGAAGTAACAAGCTTGGTTTAAGGACTGACTCAAAATTGCCACGCTGTTGCAGGTTCTTAGAGATGGAAAATGGACGGAGCAAGAAGCTGCAATTCTAGTCCCTGGAGACATCATAAGCATCAAACTAGGTGATATTGTTCCGGCTGATGCTCGTCTTCTTGAGGGTGATCCTTTAAAGATTGATCAGTCTGCTTTGACCGGAGAATCACTTCCTGTGACTAGAAACCCAGGGGATGAAGTTTTCTCTGGCTCAACTTGCAAACAAGGTGAAATTGAAGCTGTTGTCATTGCAACTGGTGTTCACACATTTTTTGGGAAGGCAGCTCACCTTGTGGACAGTACCAACCAAGTTGGACATTTCCAGAAGGTGCTCACCGCAATCGGAAACTTCTGCATTTGTTCCATTGCAGTTGGTATGTTGGCTGAGATTATAGTCATGTATCCAATTCAGCACCGCAAGTACAGAGACGGAATTGACAACCTTTTGGTCCTTTTGATTGGAGGAATTCCCATTGCTATGCCTACTGTGTTGTCTGTAACAATGGCCATTGGTTCTCACAGGCTCTCTCAGCAAGGTGCTATCACCAAACGTATGACTGCTATTGAAGAAATGGCTGGTATGGATGTACTTTGCAGTGACAAGACGGGTACACTCACACTTAACAAGCTGACTGTTGACAAGAACTTGATTGAGGTATTTGAAAAGGGTGTGGACAAGGAACATGTCATGCTTCTTGCTGCAAGGGCTTCTAGGACTGAAAACCAGGATGCAATAGATGCCGCCATTGTTGGAACGCTAGCTGACCCAAAAGAGGTAACTTGTCTATAAAATTGCATCAATTGCTATACGTTGGTTTGTTGTTAGATATGACTAATTATTATATTGAACAAACATATGTCCTGTGCAGGCACGGGCTGGAGTTAGAGAGATTCACTTCTTACCATTCAACCCTGTTGATAAGAGAACTGCCTTGACTTACATTGATGGCAATGGAAACTGGCATCGGGCTAGCAAAGGTGCTCCGGAGCAGGTAAGCTCGCGATTCTGTTTGTTCAATACTTGTGATATTTCTAGTTACTCTATCAATCTAAACATGTATATGTGGTGAACAGATCATGAACCTGTGCAACCTTAGGGAAGATACCAAGAGGAACATTCATGCTATTATTGACAAGTTTGCGGAGAGAGGGCTTCGTTCTCTTGCTGTTGCTAGACAGGTTTGTTATAGCTAGTATTCATGTTTGAAGTTTGTCTTGAAAACTTATATTTCTTTTCACTCAGTCCCTTGGTCTCCTGTGCTACTTCTTCTGCAGGAAGTTCCTGAGAAAAATAAGGAAAGCGCCGGCAGTCCTTGGCAGTTTGTTGGTTTGTTGTCACTGTTTGACCCACCAAGGCACGACAGTGCTGAAACTATTCGGAGAGCTCTTCATCTTGGTGTCAATGTTAAGATGATTACCGGTAACTACTCTAATTCAAAGACTGACTCTTATATGTAATAGTAATTTTGTTTTCGAGCATCGTCAAGCTAATATCTGGATTTTTGTTTTGTTTTTAAGGTGATCAACTTGCCATAGCAAAGGAAACTGGCCGTAGACTTGGGATGGGAACTAATATGTATCCGTCTGCTACCTTGCTTGGTCAAGACAAAGATGCAAGTATTGCTGCACTTCCAGTTGAAGAGCTGATTGAGAAGGCCGATGGATTTGCTGGAGTATTTCCAGGTTCATACTCTACCATTTCATTTCACCTTGACGATTTATGTTTTTTCTTTGTTTTCCTTCTCCTTGCTTTCTATGAGATGGTCTACTTTCTATTTGTCTCCTTACCTTATATCTATTTACAACTGCAGAGCACAAATATGAAATTGTGAAAAAGTTGCAAGAGAGGAAGCACATTTGTGGAATGACTGGAGATGGTGTTAATGACGCTCCAGCTTTGAAGAAGGCTGATATTGGTATCGCTGTTGCTGATGCTACGGATGCTGCAAGAAGTGCTTCTGATATCGTCTTGACAGAACCTGGATTGAGTGTTATCATCAGTGCAGTCTTAACTAGTAGAGCCATTTTCCAAAGAATGAAAAACTACACGGTCGGTTACTGTTTGATTTCTTCATAAACAATATATTTTTGCTCTTGTAGGTTCCAAATTAACACTGTTTCCATTATTTTCTCTGCATTTCAGATCTATGCAGTATCTATCACTATCCGTATAGTGGTAAGTAAATAATAATGTTATGCCTATATGCAAATTCATTATGAAAAGAAATGAAAGAGTGTTCATCAGTTTGGGTTTTCATTCATTCTGTTTTTTTTTACCTTGAATGTAGTTTGGCTTCATGTTCATTGCACTGATCTGGAAATTCGACTTCTCCCCTTTCATGGTTTTGATCATTGCCATTCTTAATGATGGTAAAGCTCTTGTCAGATATTTCTTTGAATATGACTTGAATTACCTTCATGATAATGATGGTCTGACATAATAATTTTTATACTACTACCAGGTACAATCATGACAATTTCGAAAGATAGGGTGAAACCATCTCCCTTGCCTGATAGCTGGAAATTGAAAGAAATATTTGCTACTGGAATTGTTCTCGGAGGTTATTTAGCATTGATGACAGTGATATTCTTCTGGGCAATAGAAGAAAACAAATTCTTCCCTGTAAGAAAAAAAAAATTAAACTAGCCTAAATTCAAGTTCTTAATTTAGATCAAACATATAATTAATAAAACACCGTTGATTATCTTTTGCAGGACAAATTTGGAGTCAGAAAACTGAATCATGATGAAAAGATGTCTGCTCTGTATCTGCAAGTCAGTATAGTTAGCCAGGCTCTGATATTTGTGACTCGTTCACGTAGTTGGTCGTTTGTTGAACGCCCTGGAATGCTATTACTCATTGCTTTCTTCATTGCTCAGTTGGTAAGGATGATGCTCCAAAATTTAATCTTCCTTCCAAATAGGACCTGGCTAGTTTCCTTGTAAGGATAATAATGATATATTGAACAAATTGTCTTGCAGATTGCTACATTAATAGCAGTATATGCCAACTGGGCATTCGCTAAGGTGCAAGGAATTGGTTGGGGTTGGGCAGGAGTCATCTGGCTCTACAGCATTGTCTTCTACTTTCCCCTTGACATTATGAAGTTTGCGATCCGCTACATATTGAGTGGCAAGGCTTGGAATAATCTTCTAGATAACAAGGTATTGATTGGTTCATTAACTAACTCTTTCATGTGTGTTGTCAAATGGTGAATGAGAAGATATTCATGAATTGGTTGTTTCCAAAATGCGTTTCAGACTGCCTTCACATCGAAGAAAGACTACGGAAAAGAAGAGAGGGAAGCTCAGTGGGCACTTGCACAGAGGACTCTACATGGACTTCAACCACCAGAAGCTTCTGGTATTTTCAATGAGAAGAGCAGTTACAGAGAACTCTCTGAGATTGCTGAGCAGGCTAAGAGAAGAGCTGAAGTTGCAAGGTAAACACCCATTCATTACCAAAAGCAGAAGCTATTTTGTGTTTGTTTAAAATTATATAGGTGATTTTGTACTTCTCTCTTTCATTAAAAATGATTTTCTTTCAAAGATAATCAAAATAGTTTTTCATTTTCAGCATAAAAAATGATTTTTGAAAAAAAGCTTACGCAAACATAACTTAAACACCAAAAATGATTTTTATTAATTAAAAACATGATTTTCTCACTAAACAACCTTAACCAAGCTCTATATCCTTCAGTTACAAATATATAATCATTATCATCATTACTATCTATCTATACAAAGATTGATTTGATCTACGCTTTCGCTTACAGGCTTCGCGAGCTTCACACACTCAAAGGACATGTCGAATCTGTGGTGAAGCTGAAAGGTTTGGACATCGATACTATCCAGCAGCACTACACAGTGTGAGAAGCTCTCTTAAATTGTAGATAAGCTGAAAGGCCAAAATTCAATGCAAAAATCAGTGAATGATAACAATAAAGAGTCAAAGAGAAGGTCTAACTACTTTAGTGCTTATTATCACCAGGAAGGGAAAGGAGACTGAACCTTTTGATTTGATGTAGCTTAGCTTTTCCTGTGTACTATTTGTTCTTTGCCTTCTTTTTGCTTCCATGATAGGAGCAAATTAGTTTCAATTTCATTTTCTTTTTTTTTTTAAGCTACTAGTTTCAGTTTTCCCATGCTTCTTTTTACATGGTTTTGGGTGTTTCCTCATTTTAATTGTATGCTGCAACATTATGATCAGACAATGTCGATATTGGAATTTTTTAAGGTGGGTGAATAAATATATTTTGTAAGGTTTTATTGCCATACTCACTTAGTTGAGTTTCAATCTAATGTTTTTATTTGCTTCAATTTATTTAATTAAGTTCATGTTTGGATTGACGATGAGCTTAACAGAATCACAATATCAATGTAATTTTAGTAAAAACTACACTTTAAAGTTTCAATAAAATTACGGTACCATAGTGATTTTGCGAACTCATCGCAAATCCATACATGCAATAAATAAGGTAGGCATATGATAAAGAGGGATCTGTAATGCTAAGGCGCTCATGGTGTCAAATGGAATTACTTCTGATAAAGAGGGATATGTTAGAATATATATGAAATTGTAGTATATGATGGAATAATATGAATTGAATGAAATATGTTAGTTTTTGGAAAACTGACGATATAACACTCCACTCTTGCATATACCACAATTCTAAAGATACCTTAATATTTGGGTGGTTACGTCTTTTGTGCACTACCTTATATAGCAAAGATAATTGGGATTCCTAAAAATCTATTTCATAGGTGTGGGATTTTAAATTCATCATTCGGAAAATAGACAAGGTCATATCTCACATTTTTCAATAAAAGTATATAAATATAAAAATAATTAATAAGTACATTGGTTTTAATTTTTATTTTTATAAATGGAACTAGAGAGAGTATAAGACTGACATCCCGAGATCCAAACACGAAAATAATTTTCATATGCAGTTTATGTATTTATTTAGCGTGTTGCAATATTCTGATTTATTTGCAAAATTCAAATAGTAATTTCAGTGAAACAAACAATTTAGATGTTCAATGTAGCTATTGACTCTTCAATCATGCATGACTCGTCAATGCATTTTCTATAGTACTATAGTTCTTCAGCATTCAATAAATTCCATGTTAGCTTTTGAACTTTAACATGGCAAATGGCCCTACCAAACAACAAAACACAGCTGGTTATGTCATCCATATACTCAATACAAATGAAATAATAACATCACCACTATAGAACTATAGAAAGAATAACATCACCAGTATATACAAATAATCACAGTTCTGAGACCCTGCACATGCATACTTGTCCCACAAAATTTTCAAAGGGTGGTTGGCATTTAGTTTTACTTTTAGACTGATGAATCAATCCATCAGGTATATAATATATAATAGTAGTATAGGGTCCCCTGAAATTAACCAAAAAAAGGCCTTTTTTTTATGGCACAACCATAAAAGGCCTTCTAATCTAAATTTCTACTTCTTTTTCTCATCTTTAAATAGTTTTGATCATTTTATGTTTCCTCTTTGGATAAACCAATACATAAATGGGATAAAATATTCTCATAGGACAAGTAATTATATCTATATGACTTTTTTTGTAATGAATTATATATATATAATTATATTAGCAAGAAAGAAGGTCAAAGATTTGATGAAGTCTCCTTTTTGTTTTTTGCTTTTTTTTCTCTCAATGAAGACAAGATTTTGACCTTAATTACACAACACTTCAAGTTTGATCACAATTGATTTGTAATCATCACATTAGATCTAGTAGGGACATTTTGATTTGGAGTTTCAATTGTATTGCAAGTATCCATTCAAACTTTCAAAGTGTGAGTGTTTGTGTCAATCCCTATCAATCTATAAATTAACTTTCTTTTAAAGTTGTAATTATGGAAAGCTATTACTCCCATTTATACAACACCTTCTTGGTTCATTTGAAAAGCCATATGAATTCAGGAACTTGGGATCAATAAGTGTGTATTTTTGGTTCTGTAGTAACAACAGTTTGATTATGAATGAATTGATTCTAACGAAAATTGAGTTGAAGGTAAAATAAGTTATATTTAGATAATATATAACAGATTAAAAATCAATTTTAAAGACAAATTCTAACTAATACAAAAGTATAATCAAACATGATGTGAAACTTTCATATCAATGGTTGTGAAATTTTGAACCATGCAGCATGTTCTACAATTATATTATTAGCAACACTTTGTATAGAGAGAGAGAGACACACAATGTGTGAGTGGAAAAGGAGAAGGAGTAGGATGAGCTGGTTGATTTGAAATGAGGGGAAAATGTATGTAAATAAGAGAGAGGCAAGAAGAGCAAAGTGAAAGATTACCACTTAAAGAGGTAGAATCATGTGAGAGCATTTATAGTGGGGTTTTAGTGTTTTTTGTTTTCTAGTGGCACATGGGAAGAGACTCCATTTTCTATGTATAGTTGTGAAATAAAGCAACAAGCATGTGATTGCATGTGCCAATCTAAATAAATACACCACTCTCAACATCTTTTTTCTCACAAATCTTTGTTCTGTTTCACAAAACTACTCACTAACTTCCCATGTCAACACTCTCATCTTCATATCACTTTCTTTTCTTTGCCTTACAAGTTTTAAATTGCATTACAATTGCGTTGTAAAAGATTTTGAGGTTTCTGCAACTGTACTATTTCAACCATATCTATTAGATTACAATATTAGTATAATTTTTTAGTTTAACTAACTAGTATCGTATTAGTAACAACTGCAATTTAAAACCATTCTTAGCCACTTTATCCAACTACAACTTCCACTATCACAAATAACCCTTCTTCATTTTTTTTGAAATCCCTTTCACTATATTTTTTTTCTTTCAATTTTCTGATTAAATGGAGGCACAAAGTAATAAACGCAGACGTGTATACTCTTTGGAACCAAACAAAATAGTGCAAACTATATTTGCAAGAAACTATTTAAGTTATTTAGTTCCAGCATTGATGAAGATAAAGGAAAAAAGTTCTACAAAAGATAACAACAACCATATTGATGATATTAAGAATGTTGTTAAGTATGAAGTGGATATGGCAATGGTTTTATCAGCTCAAGGTTATGCATGGAGTAATGGTCTTAAAGTAAAGCTTCAAAAGGATGATGAGAATGAGAAAAGAGAAGGATCATCATCAAGGATTTATGAGCAAAATGATTTAGCAAAAGAAGATAATGAAGAGGATGAAAAGATGAAGAGGATGAAAAGATGAAGAGATTGAAAAGGTTGATACCTGGTGGAGAAGAGATGTGTGATGAACAAGTTGTTAATGAGCTAGAAAGTTATATAAACTGTTTGCAAATGCAGGTTAATGTTCTACAATGTCTTCTGGCAGAGACCTGTTGATTGATTTATAATTTTTTGTCTTAATTTTGCATTTCCACAAAATTCAAGATATGTTGTCTAAGAAACTATACTTTTTTTGCTGCTGTTCTGCTGTTTATTTTTTTGGACCTGTTTTAATTTGTTGCAACTAAAACAAGGAAAAGAAAAGTAGTTATTTCGCCAATTAATTATCTCCATTGCAATAAAGAGATTATATTTTAAAAATATTATCTTTTCATTCCTCTAAACCGCATAATATAAGATGAATGACAATGCACTTTGGTTTTAGACATCCAGAGATTTGTCATTTAAACTATCCGCACAAAGTAACTTTTTGATTTGTATTAAGATTGTTAATTAGTGCAAAAGGTTGTGGCATTGGTTGAAATTTAAATGTGTAGTTAGTTCTACGTTGATTAACAATAAAAAAAATATTTGATATATTTAATACATTAAAGTTGATGGAAGGAAAACTTAAATATGTTATGAAAAGAAAGACACACATGAATTTAAATGACATTACCCAAGTATTCAATTAATATTTTTCAAGAAATGCCCTTTCCTTAAATACAAATATGATTGTTATGAGAAAGCTAGCTTTGGTACCTCCATTTAACCTTATATCTCACAAGTTGTTAAAAACCCGAAAGTAGTACAATTTGTAAACAGCAAATTTGTTGGGGCAAATTTCCGGTACATTATTTATACCACCGAAAATTTAAAATTTTATAATACCGGAAATTTGTGCCTTGAAATTTCCGATAGTTAATTTTATAATACCGGAAATTGGTGCCTTAAAATTTCTGGTAGTTAATTTCCAGTATGTTTGTTGGACTAAGACTTATGAAGACTCTAACGTTGCGAGGGACATGTTTAGTGCGAACCCTCCTATTTTTCTATTAAATGTATTTTGATTTTCTAAAAATTTATTATTATTTTGTAAATTAAATTAACAATATTTTTTTGTTATTGTTATCTATTAGATCAGAATAAAAATAGGAGGGAGTTGTTAACAAAATAAAATTGTGTTGCTATTTTATCTACAAGATATTATGAATACGTCATTTGTTAGGTCATTTGTTTTGGCAGATCTAGTCAACCGTATTAAGTTTGATGTATTTTATTTGATTTTATTATTATTATAATTATTAATTTTTATTTATTATATTTATCTGCAAAACAGGAGACAGTTGTTAAAATAATTTAAATTTATCTACAAAATAGGAGGGAGTTGTTAAAATAATATAACACGTTAGTTGTTTATGCACATTTAGTCAACCCATTTTGTTTCTTCAATTTAATTTAATATATTTTTATATTATTTTATTAATATAATTTTCTTTTTATTATTATTATTATTATTATTATTAAAATTAATAATATTATTAAAATTTATAATATAATCTAATCATTTTAATTATTATCATTTTAATTATAATTATTAATTATAATAATTAAAATATAAAATTAATTTATAATTTATTAATGTATTTTATTTTAATTTATTATTAATATTTTTATTTTTTAAAAAATTTAATTAATTTTAATTTATTAAATACCTAATAACAAATATGAGTTTCAAATTTCTAGATGAAACTCCCGGAAATTTCAAAAATGAAATTTCCGATTAATAAAATTTGGGACCCATACTTACTTTTTCTGGAAATTCAAAATGAGGGGTATGCTGAAACTTTTTTATTTTTACTGAAATGTAAAGGCTATTTTAGTAATTTCAATTTAATTTTTTTTAAAATGGGGGGTATAGGGTTAAATTGGAGGTACGAAAGCCAGCTTTGCTCTTACTCTACTGGACTGGAAGTATAAGTTCTGATGGCTTTACACTATACCCCACATTTAACCTTTACCTCCACAAACGCTTGATGGCTTTACACTATATCCCACATTTAACCTTTACCTCCACAAATGCAAAGAAATGACCTTTTTGTTCTCGTATAAATCTTAAAATTTGTAATTTTTCACCATTCAATCATTTGACATTTCCGATAAAAAGTGAGTGAATTTTTTTTTTTTCCAATTTTACCAATTTTTTTTTAAAGTTTTCCGGTACACAACATAAAAGAAGTTACTTTTTACCAAATTTTACCAACGTTTTCCGGTAAAGAAGTTACTTTTTTACATAAAAAATTGTTGTATACCGGAAAACTTGTGAAAAAGTTTTCCAGTAAACTCCTACTATACCGGAAAACTTTTTTCAAATTTTACGGTATTATATATTTTTAAGTTTCTGTATCGAAAAATATTTTTAAAGGTTTTCGGTACACCTTTTTACTCTTATGTCCCGGAAAACTTTGAATAGTAAACCTTTTTGTACCGAAAGTTTTTTAAAATATTTTTTGGAAAGCTTTTTTTGATTGGTCTGGAAATGTTGGAATGGTAAAAAAAAAAAGTAAATTTTGAGTTGATAAAATAGTAAAAAAAAAAGAAAGTAAATATATATTTGACATTTTTAAAAATTTGTGAGGGTATAGTTAAAAATGCGAGGATAGGGTAGAGCAATCATAAGTTTTTATGTAAGCCCATTCTATTTTTGAGGCCCAATTTAGAATTGAAGTCCAATTGTACTAGAAATTTATATACCAAAAAATAAAAAAATAATTTCCCTTAATGGTAATTATGCCGCGTGGCAAGTGGAGAACCAGGAAATGGGTAAGGTTTGCGATGATGATAATAAACAAAACAAACGACAACTGAAAGAATTAAGAATCAAAGGTTTTTTTGGTTACAAAAATGTTGTCGTGGTCACAGCAAAGCTTCCTCATCCCTCCACCAACCCTTCTTAATCCAAATTTGAGAAGCAGCAGGACCATCGTAGTATGCTGCAGTTGTTCAGAGCCACAGCAAGAACAATCTCAAACTCCAATTCCAACTCCATTAAGGTACATACCGACATCAACACTACTCTAGTCTATTGTTAATTAATTTCATTATTATTGTTGTTGAGTTGATAATATATACAATTTTTGGATAGGAATAATGAGAACAAATTAGGGAAGTTAGCAATGGTTGCAGTGGCTGTTGGGGTGTTAACATTTGGGTCAGTTAATGTTGGTGATGCATCAGCTGCTAAAACTGGTGGCAGAGTTGGTGGTCAGGCCTTCAGGTCTTCCGCTCCTCCCCGCAACTCCGCACCAAGAATCAACAATAATAATTCCAGGTATATTAAATGTTTCTTCTCAATAACATTCACTTTTGTAAACTTGACTTACACGCATCTCAAATTCTTAGACTAACCAAACTAGTAATTAGGAGTGTTTTTATAATTATATTTGAATAAACAACTTAATTAAGTATTTATATAGTACAATAGCTTATCTTATAATTAAGTGCTTATGTATAAGCATTTTTTATATCAAAAGATATAATAAAATAAAATTATTTTTGTACAAATTATAAACTGTTTTCTTAAACTGTCATGTAGAGCGTATGAAAATAACCTAGAGTTTATGAAAATAACCTAGAAACAATTGATGGACATTTAGTAAGTTATTTTTACGAGTTCTCCCAAATAGTCTCCGGAGAATAGTGTTTTACATGCCTATCTGATTTGGTGATTGGAAACTTATTTGTGACAGGACCAACATCTATATAAATCCTCGAGTGGCGCCGCCCCTAGGTGGTGGATATGGGTACGGCGTGCCATACTACGGAGGCTATGGATGGTCTCCATTTTCTTTCTTTGCACCTGGTCCAAGTGTAGCAGTAGGCGTTGGAGGTGGATTTGAATCTATATTTCTGTTTATTCTTCTTGGTGCTGCTGCTGCAGTTGTCAGGAGATTCTTGGGATCAAGAAATGATGACGATGATGATTACTAGCACAAAGGAGTGGAAGAGTGTGTGTTACATATAGATGTTATATTGGAAGAACAAATTATGTGACCAATTCATTTGGTGTTTTGAGCTTTATATTATTATACTTACAAACTTGGAAGAGAAACAATCTAAGCTCAAAAATTGGGATTCCCCAGTAAAAGGGATTAAAAAAAATACACATTTTAATTTTATGATTGAAAATATTAAACTTAAATCTAGAACATTTGATTTCGATCAAATGACCACCAATATCTCATCTTTAAGAATGCAGGAAATCCCTACTATAGGAATTCGGGTCCCTCATGAGCTAAATTTCTCCACAACTAGTAAGGTGCAATATCAGTGTTCCGGAAATTAAATTAAGGACAGTTAAAAACATACAAAATTAAATTTTCTAAACACAAGTTTGAGTTCCATAATTAATTTTTTAGAATGTATAACCTGTGTTCCTTGAATAAGAAAGGTGGTTTGAGTTCAGAAACGGATATGGGAAGGTATTTTGGAGAAATTGAAAAAAAGGAAAGGGGTGTATAAGTCAAAAGTGGTGTGTAAAAGGTTATTTCTTTTTCAAGTGTTAAAACATTTATTTAGGTCATTTCCCTAAAGACTGATATTAGGCTCGTTTTTATCTTTAGATGATTGTTTATGCACCTCTCATTTTTTTTCAAAAAATGTTAAATATACTACAGAAATGTGTGATCTTGGTGGTGTATTTCAATCAATTTTATTCTCTTGAATTTCATTAGTTCATAGTGTCCACTATTTAGTTAGTTAATGGGTGTTGTTCATTTTTTAGATTTGAGTAAAGATAATGGTCCCTTAATTAAGTGTTAGTAGTAAATTAAGAAAATGACAAGACGTAAAGCTACAAGAATCAAGAACTAATTGAAGAGACAAAAAGGAAAAGAAGAGAATAAAACAGCAATTAGGGGATGATAAGGTGTATGTGATGAGAGCTAATTTGGATTTACTATCATGAGAATAAAAGAATATTTAATTTAATGGGTTTGGATGAGAATGATGAATTAATAGTAATAATAAAAAAGAATGATAACAGTAGAAATGAAGTGAATTTAGAAGGAGGGGCATTATATGCATTTGCACGGAATAATGTGTGGTGAGTGGGTCTAGTATCTTTACGGCTTGTGCCTTTGTAAGGCTACAACGCGTGCATTTCGAGAACAAGACAATGCAACTTCAAATCTAGTACTTATGTTCTTTCTTTAATCATCATGCATAAGGCTACCCCTCTTTTCTCTCTCTCTCTCAAAAGAAGATAGCTATCATAATTCAGAGTTTGATTGGAAATAAGTAAAATCTGATTAATAATTGTTTCAGTTAAAATTTTAATTCAACTCTTTCGAATGATTTGTTTTAAGAGTCACTTAGCTCAATCATTTCATTCAACAAAATTGAAATTTACTAGAACTTTGCAAAATAAACTGTGCTTGAAAATTAATCTCTTTTTTAAATGAACATCAAATTATTGAGAATTTATGCAGAGGCAAATTAAGGAGAAACATGTGACAAAGGATTGATTATCCTGCATACATGTACGGAAACAACAGTCAAAATTCCAATTGTTGAATTTCCAAAAACAATCAAGTTTAGATAAGATAGTGAGATTCTATTCTATTTCAATTATTACTATAGTAAAGATAAACAAGCAGTAACTTTCAATTCTGAAGACTTTGTCTGGAATATCTTGTTCCCTGCCCTACATTGGCTTTAAGTTAGGATTCTCATTTTTTTCTCTCTTTATTATTAATTATACAACATTGTGGTCCCTCTTAATCTCTCTCCCCTATCCTTTCCCACATTACAGTGAAGCATCAATATATAGATAACAAAATCAACTATATAATAAAACAAACACATGTCAAATACAAAATATAATTTAACATATAGGCAGACAGACACATTGCAACTCTAGCTTTTTCTCTGGCCTCCTTCCTTCCTTCACAGCCTGTCAAGACTGAATTATTAACCTCATGATTATAGTTTTAAATTTGAGCTGTTTTTCTTTGTTGTTTCTTAGTAAAGGCTTGAATGGTTCTTAATTAATTACCTGCCAAGATATTAATTTGTTGTTTTCTATGAGCTAGCTTTCTCATGTTGTTTGGAGAATCAAATCATGAGAGAATTGTAATATTACTATTGGACTTTAGTGTAAAAAATGGTGGCATGAAGGAGGAAGAAGATGTTCAATGATCTTCACCAGACAAAGATTCAATACAGGTACTTCTTATTACAGGTATTAGTCCTACACTTAACAAATATATTATGGTGTGTTGAAGTTCTGAGATTTAATGTTTCTCTAATCCATGGAATTCATATCAATTATCCATCCATGGTAATACATCAAAATTTCTCAAGATTAACATAAAATAAGTTCACTTGCACATAACCTTCACTTTGTAATTGTGAACTCCTAGTGATCTTAGTCTATGTGATGTGTGAAATGTAATATTTGAGTTTTCTTTAATTCTTAGCTTCATGGGATTATATAAAGTTGTGTCATATTTAGAATAGCTTTTTACTTTTCTTCGGGTCAATCCAAGGACAAGGTCAGAAAAGCCAAAGTCATTGCTTTAGGCCTCCGGTTACCAAACTCAACATCCGACATAGC
Organism: Cicer yamashitae; assembly: GCA_037974755.1. Taxonomy (NCBI): domain Eukaryota; kingdom Viridiplantae; phylum Streptophyta; class Magnoliopsida; order Fabales; family Fabaceae; genus Cicer; species Cicer yamashitae. The sequence goes on from JBBPBQ010000002.1 coordinate 2,494,695, forward strand.
TGACTAATTTTATAATTTTACATCCATTTTTTTTAGAAAAAAATTACATCAATTTGTATTTTCAAAATGGAAAGCAATTTTCTAATTTGTAAGGCATGGCCATACTTTTTTACTTGGTATAGAGGATGAATGAAATAAATGGTTTTAATTTTTGTTTTTAGGCATGGGAACCAAAATTGAATATTCCATAAATCTTCTAGCAACCTTAGTAGAGAGCAACAAGTTAGCTGTGGTTGGAGTGAATGTGTGGGAGCATTATTATCAGAACAAAGTTAAAGGTGGCTGACCAATAACCATCACACAGGACAGGAATCAATAAGTTGCAAGGTCCCATCATGGATAGGATGCTTGACAGAAACAATATAGAATCCATCAAAAGGACTATGCAGATGCATGAGGACATCTTCAAACACCAGGTAGTACCCTAATCATGTTACATACTTTTTTACGATCTGTAATAAATACTATGAGGGAAGCATACACTAATTCTCACTCATTAAGAGTAAACTTGTAAGACAATATCAATTATCAATAAAGTCAATACTATTACCAACTTTCTTAATTCTCACGATTTAGTCGACTATGTCCTATATTTAAGGACATTATGATCTACATTAAATTGAATCTTTACTAGTTAGCAATCATATGAATTTGGAATATTGCAGGTAAGAGAACTACACAGAGTATACAATGTGCAAAAGATGCTGATGGATGATCTTAAAAACAAAACTAGACAACAAAAGTTTTGGAATCCAATGAATGAAATAGATATAAGCCATGCTCATTCCATTGAACAGCAACATCATCATACAACACAAAGTTTGAGAGAGAATCTAGGGTCAATAGAAAGGAGTGGATACTACTTTGGAGACAGCATCAAAATACAAAAAAGTTTTGATCTTGAAAAGCCTGCTATAGAAAACACTTTTATTGGATCACTTGGAATTGATGAAGCTGAGGTAGGGACTAGTTCTTACAATGCATTTCAAAGTAATGAAGAAATGGAAGTGGATTTGACACTAAGCATAGGAGGTAGTAGCAAGGTTAAGAATTCCAATATGGAGATTCAATTAGCATGCTTAGATTCAACCAGTGGGAAAAGTAGAGTAGGAGAATGCAGTGACACAAATACCACCATTAACAGCAGCAGCACTGTGACATTTACTCAAGGTTTACAGCTTAAATAGTAGTTTAACTTGTTTCTTTGTAATTGTAACCTTTTAACTCTACATGGACCACTGAATTTAGATGGTATATACATTCACATTTCTAGATTAGTTTCTAATTTATTCTAATAAAAGGAAAAGTTTATACATGAATAAATAGACGAATTGGTCCTTGAAGTTGTAGATATCAATCAAAATAGTTCATGAATTTTACGAACTCATAGTTAAAATGGTTTCTCCGTTAACTTTTACCGTTAGAGATTATGACATGACATGCTAAATGAACATGTGATCTTTCACGTAGATCCACTTCAATGCCACATCACCATAGACTAAATTGCATATGAAATTTATGAGGTAAAAATTATTTAACATGTTTAGACTTCAAGGTGACAGTTCTAGAATTGACACGAAATACATGAACTTAAAAGACTGCATAAGTTCAATGATATGATATTGATGTGAGATCTACATGAAACGAAACATATTCATTTAACGTACCATGTCATGAAAAATTCAGAAACTTGTGAATCATAAGAACTAAAATCCCATATTTAGAAATAGGAGACTAAAATTTTGTTTTAGTTAAAATAGTATTACCAAAGATGCATTTAAGCCAACCAGAAATTTGAAGCAAGCATATGGATCAAATCAATTATCAATGCTTCCATTTTATGTTGGGAAAAATATTTATCTCTTTGTTTTGTAAAAACTTGATGCATTAATTATAATGTGATCTAGTAGCATCATGAAGCCAGGAATATACCTCAAAGAACTGAATCAATTATTAATACAACAATGAACTATGAAATATACAAAAAAAAAACTCATAAACCCTCCAAAAGAAAAGATGATGCCATAACACAACATAGTACTTTTCTAGTTTGGCCTAGTACAATCAATCCTAATTTCACCTTGATTTCCAGTTTTAACACCAACCCTTCCCAACTTAGTAATAGCATCAATAAAAGCACTTTCAAAAGCTTTTTCATTTGATGCAAACAAGTTGACTGTGTCCTTTGACCTTGAATCTGTAAACAACACTTGATCAGAAGTGAATAGACCTTTTCCTTGTTGTAGATTCTTGAAGTATTGATTATCAAACTTTTGAGGCGTGATAGGATCCATGTTTATGGCAATTCTAGGATCAACTTTTAAAGGACACATTTGTCTAAGCTGAAAAGCATATTGTAAATTTAATGATGGGTCAATTCTACTTCTTGGGCTGAATTTGTAGATTCTATTTGAGAAGCGGTTGCAATGAGAGAATCCAATTGTATGTGCACCTAAACATTCATATAGTATACACATTAAGTTTTTGATTAAAATAATAAAGTTCAAATTAAAAACTATTATTAATTACCTGATAATGCAACCAGATCTGTTTGAGAGAGTCCATGAATGCTAAACATGGAATTGAGCTGATTCAAATTGAAATGAGGGGCAGGAAGACTGTGTTGAACACTGGCCATTGTAGATATTCTTCCATCACGCCTTCCCAATTCAACATTATAAAATGGACCCCCTGCCTACATTATTATTGCATACCAAGATTACTATTACTATATGTACATGAATGTAATAAATTCATGTTCTTATTGCACTCTTTTTTTTCTTCTTTTTCTTTTAAGTGACTTACGGGTGAAGTTACTAAAATAATTAGAAAGAATGTGATGAAATGAAATGGTACCAAATTGACAACATCTCTAGTAGCCAGAGCAAGTATATCAGCACAAGAAACTTTGTTTCGACACCGAGAATCTCTATCAACAGCTGCTTTGGCCTTAACCACCGTGTCGAAGCCGTCTCCGGCTAGTGTTATATCATCAGGATGATCCTTCTCTGCCTTATTATTTGCAAGCAAAACCGAAGCATCACAACCCTGCACACACAAAATTATTTTACATGATTATTGATAATAAACATGCACAAATTTCATTAGAGTTTAATTAATTACTGACCCTGACAAAGCAATCATGAAAGAAGAGTCTAAGAGTGGCAGGAGCAGTAACAAATGTTTGTTTAAACTTTTGGTTCACAGCTGAACGAACCAATTGTTCAACATTGGGACATATATTGTTATAGAAACCACGAGTGAGTTGAGCTGATGAGGTTGTAGTTGTAGTTGTGAAGAGAAGAAAAAGCAAAGACAAGAAGACAAAGCTTGGAGCTTCCATCACTAATTGATGTTCTCTTTTGATGCTACAATTGTTGTTTGCAATATCTATATGTCCACTTTATTTATAGTTAGGTAGTTATATTAACATTATACCAACTTGAGCTAGCTTATGCAAAAAGAACAAAAAAATAATATTATAGTTGACATGTAATTAATTAATAAGAAATGAAATGGGTTACACTTAAACTTTTTGAACATAATTGGAGAATGATTAATTGATGAGAATCAAAACAAATTAAGGGACAGTCTGGCTAGTGATAATTAAGTATGTGTCATATTGTTATGGACTAAACTAAAGAATGATTGGGGTTACTATATTAATTGACACCATGCTAGAAGCCTTTAAAAATTAAATGTTGTTGTAGTAGTAGTATATAGTATAATAATTTGCATGAAGCATCTATAAACTACATGTGTTCACAATCTGTTAGGACTTGCTTGGGCAGCCAGACTTTAGTGTTATATAATAACAGTACTAAATACTGGGTTCAGCCGAATAATAATTAAAGTCTGATCAAATATTATTTTGATCAGAATTTAAATTTAAATTATTTCAAACGATTTGTCTTTAATTGAGTTTAATAATTTGTTAACTTTACTCTTACAATATAATAATGGAAAAGTAGGTTTGGACGAACCAGAAAACACATATGAACATATTTATTAATATTAAAATGTTTATAATTTTTTTTGTCTTTAAGTCTTCACTCAATATATATACTATATTCCCAATCCTCTCCTCTCAACCTTAGCTAGTTTAGGCTTTGTTTGTGTGAGACAGAAGGAAAAGTAAGGGAAGGATTTTAGAGGAAAAGAAAAAAAAAACAAAAATATAGAGAAATCTATCACTTTTAGAATATTTTTGAAAAGAATGAGATGAAAATACTATAAATAATATTCCCTCCTTTCAATAATCAACGGTGTATCCGACCATTTTGTTACGAATGTATCACCCTCATTATAGAGGAAGGAATGAATTTTAAAAGATTTACAATTTTGATCTCTCCTCTAAAATCCTCCAAATACATAAAAGCAAAAAAGTAGTTTAGGAGTGATTTTAATCACCTCACATTTTAAAAATTAAATTAAATAAACATTATCTAAAATATTATATCTCATCTTATACCCTCAATGAAAGAGAAACTTGTTTTTCTCTTAACCCTTTATATTATCTGTTAATTTTTTACTCATTATTTTCCTCTTCCACAAATGTACGATTTTCATCAATGTAATATAAATTTTTTTACTCACATACCAAATAATTTGAATAATTTGATTTGTGTAACCACTAGTTGGATTTTTCAATAATGATAATGAGACATTTTCATTAATTATTATGGAATATTATATAAGCTCACAAGTAAAAGCATTAGCATAAACATATTGTATCCATATGCACATGGAAGAAGATAACTTGACAGCAAAGGCAACAAGAACAGTAGAAGGCAGCTCCCAGCAAAAACGAACAACATATATGCCAATGTATTAATTATTATGCAATATGCATGGAATTCCACGCCATGACTTGCGCTTATCAATTTATCATCCCACTACCTATATACTATGACTTTGATCACACATGCTTTCATTTAGTTGTACAAATTTTAGAATGAGAAATTCACGGATCTGAGTCAACAAAAATTTATTAAACCATACACGTATGTGGTGTCACCATATTCAAACCTTATTTAGAAACAAGACTTTGTAATAGAATAATAACACTTCATTAATTTCATTTAGCGTGTCTGATGTTATTCTATAAATACTATAGTTTTCTAAAACATTCAAAACAGCCGTCTTAGCTCAGTGGTAGAGCGCGTGGCTTTTAACCACGTGGTCGTGGGTTCGATCCCCACAGACGGCGTTTATTTTGTACTTTACAGACGGTAGACGGCAGAAGCAAAAGGGGGGAGCAAGTTGACCAGAGCAGAGACAGACACTCTTCATCCCCATCTATCCCAAGTACTTGAACGTTCAATATATATATATAACCAAGAAAAATGTTGACATGAAACAAAAGGAATTTGAAGATTAATTAAAAAAAAAAATCATATTTTATTTCCAAAATAAATAATGAATTGAGTGCCTTTTACACTCTGCTGTACAAACTTCATACCTCTACTATCAATACAACCTTGGCATTGCAACTTGCAAGGCCAATTTCTTCCCCAAAAATATTTTGAATTAAAAAATGATTAGCAAGGAACCCCAAAAAGACAAGCTCACCAACAATCCTTGTTGCTCTATAAAAGTAATAAACAAGCAGCTATAAACAAAGAAATAATCCTATACATCAAATCACTACAATGAAAAATTTGTAATTAAGTGTACTCGACTCAGAATAGCTGAACAGCCATCTTGAGTTTGTTTTGTTTCCATCTTGGCAACTTGTAAAACTCATTCTTAGCCATCTTCAGTCTCTCTTTGAACTCATCAGGTGACAGATAAGCCTGCATGCATCAAGCTCAAACAAGTTAGAATGAAAACAAAATCACGCTTCAATTATAAGATGCAACTTGCAAAGAAAGGAAGAAAAGCAATAAAAAGAGAAGGCTACAGGTTGACTGTCTTTATATTATACCTCTCGTTTAGTCACGTCAATGCCAGGCATAGGATCTGTAGAAGCGGTGTTAACACGTTCATATGGGTAAACTGGAAGATCTTCAACATCTTCGGCTTCACCATCTTCCTGTATAGTATTAGATTCTTCTCTGCTGCTTGTAGAATTCTCCATGTCACTATTACTCTCTGGGTTCGATTTGGGGGTATCTGTACTCCCTTCACATCATAGCAAGCCAGAGAAGAGAATAGGCATTTTGATTTTACAAAAGTGCAAATTCTAACAACATAAAATAGAATCTCAATGAACTCATCTACTCCATACCTTTAAGTGACCGAGGAATCAAATTATCTCGTGCTGATGGTCGTTCAAAAGTGGACGTAAGGCTAGATATGGCTGAAGATTTAGGTGCAAGTGTTGCTGAATCTGGTGTCATAGATTTTGGATACAGTTTTCTAATCATTGGAGGTGGAGTTGAAAGGTTTCTAACATTTGAGCTCTCGAAAGTAGCTGCCAATGCATTGAAGGCTGGAGATCTTCCTCTCACACGAACACGGTCAGGACTAACAGACATACTGCGAGAGCGCTGAGATTTCTCTGGCAGACCACTAGACCTTCCCCCATAAGATACAGATGCTCTTCTTTTGGGTTTCTAAAAATGTACCAACCAAACAGATCAATGCAAATACAATTATGAGTAAAGGTCCAAACTTGTCCTTGAAAAAAGACGTCGAAACCTATTTGGTCTATGATAAAAGATCTCATATGTTGGTCAAATTTGTCTGGATAAGTCCTTAAAAATCATTGTAACAAGGACTAAGTCGAACCACATTTATAATTTTTTAGGGTCAAATTAGTACTTTTATTTTCTCAAGGAATAATTAGGTCTTTGTGTTTTTTTTTTCGAGTGTCAATATGGTTCTTTGCACTGCAATGAAAAATTATATGAAAACCAGGTCCCTACAATGTTATAAGTGGAGCGAAGAGTAACAATAGAATCATCTGAGGCATGTCCATAAGAGTATTTTTTTTTTTTTGTCTATATCATTAAATTATTTTTAATAAGGGAGGAAAATATTATATTATATATTTAAGGGGAGGGAGGAGGCACTGGGCAACATTCCTTAAGGAGGATTCAAACTCTCAGTCCCTTTAGGTAACAATATTCAGTCACAACTGCGCAAGCACCCACATGTTACATCATGCAAATTTATCTAGTTCCAACACAGACCAATATCCACCCTTAAATGAATATTCAAAAAAAGGGTTACTCAATGTTAGAATCAAATCTTAATATAAAGGAATAAAAAAAATCAAGCTTAAGGTTTTGTAAGCTTTAACTTGATGGGGAGTGTTAGAATCAAAGAATCAAATCCTAATATTTATTATTAGGATTAGAATTAGCTAATGGTACCAATTAGCATTTATTTATTTACTTTATATGTTATTATAAATAGAGGTGAGTGTGGTCTGATTCAGACACACATTAAAAACATAATACTCATGATTGTAAAGGTAGCATGGAAAATCCGACTTACAACCAAAGGTGCAGTGCCCCCATTTTTCATGATTGCAAGCTTTCTTTGAAATGAGTTTCCCAGCATCTACCAAAAAAGGAATTCTCAATAGTCAAAATTTTAAGACTGTTTGAAGTCATGTAAGTATGTTATTGCTCAGTAAAACTTACTGCAGATTTTGCAGAATCCCATTTAAAGAAGCGAGTGAAGAAAGGTGGCTCACTGCCTTCCATGACAATATATATCGGAGCAACATGAGATAATGTTTCTAGAAGAAAATCACACTCAAGAAATTTCTGTAAAATTCCAAGAGAATAGGTTAAGAATTGCACACCTGACTTCAGAAATACGAATACATGATAAAAGACATTGAGTGCACTAATTTTGAAACAGCAATTGCTTAAGATCTTTTAAAAATTAATTTTCCAAGAAAAAACTCTGCCAGACTTGCAGTTAAAATGCTTAATGGTGTTCTGACAATAAAAAAAGTTGTCATAGTTACATCCACATCATAAAAATTTAAAATACAGCATTTAACCAAGGAGTGAGTAAGTTACTATATACTTGCATGTTTATAAGTTTCAGCCAAAGAAAAACCAGTTATACCTCACCAATCGGTAGAGCCTGCATTCTACTTTTCGGGTCAACCTGCTGGCCGATCCATACAAAGATTTCAGAGTGACAATCTAAGACAAAGATATCTTCTGTCATCAAATCATCCTGGGAAAAGTTGTGTATCTCTGTCACCTGTAAATATAAACATTGCCTTCATACAATGGGATCAACACAATTCAAAAATCATGCATTTAAATAGATCAGGGGTGTACAAACCTTTAAATTTCCTGCACGTTGGTCAATGAGGCAGGTAAAGAAACCATCATAAACAAGTCAGTCATTTGCCTTCAAGAAAAGATGGGTATGGGTGGATGAATATCATATAAAACTACCCGGCTAACAAAAAATTGGTCCTTACCTTCTGAGAAATTGCAAGAAAATAGGTGAGGATCATTTTCACCATCGCTCGCAATCTTTTGAGTGGGATATTCTGATTTTCCTCCTAACAATTCCCAAAACTGTTCAGATTCTGCACCTTCCCTTTGTGGTTTGCATTGTAAATCCGGCTGCAGACAATTGGCAAGCATACGTGTTGATTAATAAACAGTGATGATATTAAAATTGGCATAACTTATAGGCTTAGTAATGTGGTTTGGGATAAATAATGCCTGCTGGGATCGAATCCAAAACCCTGGACAACTGAGGCAATTCAATATAGTCCAATAGCAAGTTTGGCAATAATCAGTATAGTTACAGAACTTTTGGCTAAACGGCTTAATTACCACTTAGCATGCGAGAGCTAATGTATAAGTTGTTTTTGTAAGTTATCTTGGTGATATCATAAGCTCTTTTTACAAGTTTTTCAAACACTTATACAAGTGTTTATGTCGTAAGATAAGTCAAATAAGCTCTTCTAAATATTTCCTTAACCATATTTAACATGCAAGCATATAAATTTGTTTGACATGAACATGTTGGTCAATTTAAAAACAAAACATTATGGTATTTGTTTGGACTATTCAAATTTTTCACATTAAGTATCTTGGGACATATCAGACCTTTATCAAATCCAGCATTCTCTCAGCGAGTTCCTGGTCATCTGAAGTTGTAAGGTTTCCAGACCAAGTAAAAACAGTGGACTCACTATGAAGTATGTAGCAATAAGAGGAATTCAAGGAGGATGCGATCTGGTTGACAAAAGAAAATGAAAAGAAAAATAGTGAATATATAAATTGGCCATACAAAATGAGTGGATAGAATGGCCACTACAAACAGACAAGATGACATACTGAGTCAACTTGTATAGCTTGCATATTTTCTGGTCCTGAGCCCTGGATGCGGAATAATGCAACACTGTTCTCACTGTATGTCTCATCTGGAATTTCGTTCTCCGCGGTGTAATTCTTGTATCCATCACTAAGTCCACCCTGATAGACAATTGAAATAAATGACCAGTATTAAAGAAAAAATAATCATATCTATAGAATATTTTTCCTTAGTTATGCCAATATCAGAATCCTACAAACCTTATAAACAATAAAGCTTTGGAGAATGGAATGAAATTGAATTGGTTCACTGCCTTCATAAATACGAGCCTTCAATCAATTACACACGGATAACATCGGTAAGGACATGAGAAATGAGCATAAATTATCTCTCAACAAATTGAAAATAACAATTTAAAAAAAAAAATACCATGGATGGTAGAAACTTCATCGACTCAACCATTTTTCTTGCTAGTGTAAGAGCTGAAGCTCTTTCTCCCTGATCTCAACAAAGAAAGCTTGTAAGCATTGCAGGTTAATGAAATTTTATAACAAGACCACATAGCTTATGCATTTATTCAACACTTTCTGGTCCCAAAACAGTTACCAATGTTGTGAATGGTGGGTGTAATGAAATTGATAAGCTATAATTCACTAGCATAGTTTTCAGCTCCGGATGAATAATTTACAGTCAGATTTTGAGTTTTTTACATAGAATACACATTCAAGAAGAACTAGAATAAAATGCTATAAATCTAAATTGTTCACCTCAACACTGTTCTTTCCAATCCATGTTCCTATAAGATGTTCCTCCCTATCTTCTCCAGGGTATGAATACTGAAAGATGTAGCAATCTCCGCTATAAAACTTTGATTGGTCAGTGGCTGCAAGAAGATTCTTTTCTTGACCATTCACACGCCAAACCTGAGCATTTATGGTATAACACTAGTCAACAATAGAAACAATTAAGCAAAAGAAAAATGCAGGAAATTAAGTATAGTCAAATTACAATCAGTCCATCCAAATAGTGAGAAGTACAGAAATAATATGGACAAACCCAAACGATTAGAAACTATAGGAACCAATCTTTTATGGAAACAAATGATTAGAAACTATAGGAACCAACGCTTTGTGGAAAATCAGGAACAATGGCTAAATGAGTAGAAACAATATGAAAAACCCAATTGATTGCGAACCAACACTTTGATGTATGGACCAAAACCCAAACTAGTGAAAATGTAGGTACCAATGTCTAGTAGGGATAAAAACACAAATGGATAAAACTACAGGACCAAAATCTAATTTAAATAACAAAAATTAATGTGATAATAAATTCACCAATGGGCTAATAGTTAGCAGATAAATCAAGTAAAATAAGATTGATATTTATACATCCATTTTGTGAAGGAACTATGAAGTCTCATGCGGCCCATTCTAAATGAATCTTGAAGTAGTCTTAATTTCATATATTTCAAGCATATGATATAATATAACTCTTATGCATTTAAGCCTCTCATTTTGGTGATCATGTTTAGAATGTGAGATGGATGGAGTTTTGAGAATATAGTGATTGTGATTCTAAAAGATTCTCCCACTATGAAAAATCAAATACATAGGGGATATAAGACCACTAAAAATTAAAAATAGTACTGATAAAAGTTTCATCAAGAGATATCAGTATTGAATCTATTGATGAATTACTATTTTTTTGAACGAAATATTTGAGTACCTGTAAATGTCCTGTGCAATCTATGTAGGGTTGAGGTTCTTCTTTTACTGGATCAGCTTTCAAGAGGCCCTTGACATCCAATCCTTGACGTTTAAGAAGTGCTAGAAGTCATAAACAAGACATAATATTAGAGGAATATAATAACAGCCAGGCAAATAATATTGACAATGCCAGTTTAAAGGTGAAGAAATATGCAGGCTCATTACACCAAAGTTTATTTAAAACTAACCTGCTACCTTGCCACGACCATCTTCAGACATTGTTACATTAGTTGTCTGAGGCCAAGAATCAAATTTGGACCTGAACATCACTGTCTCAAATCCTTCAATTACGCGGATTATCTGGGATTTTGGTCTATTGGTGCTACGGACTAGTTCCTGTTTTTTAACCATCAGAAATCCAATAATCATTAAAACTCCAAACAAATGCTCGACAATACCAAGAAACAAAGAAGAAAAGTTACATCTGAAGCTCCACTTGCGCTTTTTCTTTCTTCAAGAGATGTGTTTCTTCCCGTCCAAACAAACACCTCCAACCCACAATCTAAAATATAGCACTTGTTGGTGTCCAGTAATTCCTTTGTCAAAGAATCAGTTTCAATAGGTGTTTCCTTCCCATTTTCAACACTGGAAAAATGATAGTTTTATTATAAATGGAGCATTATAGAATCTAAAGTTTCAATATAATTTGATCAGAGTAGATGTCGCAATAATTAGCATTATTTTCAAGTCCTCTGAATTATCCACTTATTCAACTTCTGGCTAAAATAGTAAACTTACAAATTTGTACATTGATAAACAACATAGGTTTACAGATAATGGAACTAAAAAAACAGTGAAATAGGACATTACAAACACATTCAAACATAAATGAATTGAGTTCAAATATCATTGCTAAAAAATATATGAACAGATTGACAGTGTAGATGTAAATGAAAATACCAGCGGAAAAACTGAAACAACATATTACCAAAGCAACTTTGGAGGATGAGAAGCAACTGGCTTATCATCATCACTGACTGTTTTTCGTGGAAGAGGAGCAAAGCCACCAAACAAACCCCAGAATTCTCCAGATTCAGAATCTGCCATCAGCTTTCCATCCTCTTCATGGAAATTCAAGTGGATACATCCAATTAGTCATACTAAGAACTGGCCCTTAGAAGATTAGAATATACTAGTACACTTACCAATAGAAGCCACTTCACATTTCCCGTCATGGTAAGTATCCTTAATATATTGTACAACTTCCAATGCTTTAGCCCTTTCTTGAATAGATGAGTTGGAACCATTAAATTGGAAGATTTTGGACTCGGTATCCAGAATAAAAATATCATCATGGTTGAGCGTAGATCGAGCAAAAGGAACCTGTAACCAACACAAATATTTAAATAACAAGTAGAAATTAATGTTTATATACGTCTGATATCTGTTTAATTGTACATACTAATAATGTACAAGTCTCAAACTTCAACGAATCAATAACAGGGGAGTAATATCAAACTTGCCTCTTTGACATTTACAACATGTTTCCCTTTGCATACAAACAACCGTGTCTTATGTTCTTCTGCTTCAACATGCTTAAAACCAGAGGCAGCTCCACCTTCTTGTGGTATAATACATGGTTTGAAATAAGACAGGAACTTCTCCGTTTCATGACCCTGCACTTCACGATACTGAACAGCACGTCCTCCTAGAACTGCATCCAATTCGACTGTTTTGATGGCTGCAACACCAGCTTCATCCTATTTTATAGTTATGATAACCATTGAGCGAATGAGCACATTATAAAAAATATTGAACCAAAAACAGGTGAAAGGGGATAACATTATACGGACAGCAAATCTTACCTGAGTGGTGTCTTTACCAAGCCAATAATGAATATCATGGCGCAGAGCACCACTTTTTGATGCCGTTGTCTACATGAAGATGATAGAGAAAAAGAAAACATTGATACTAATTAAATATATTGTTGCACATATTATTGTGAAGGAAGTGCAAGAAACTCAAAAAAACTATAAACTACTGGATTAGCATTATCCACAAAACCAAATAACAACTAATAATGTGAATTTAGCCTAAATAAGTTGTACAGAGGTTGAGATTTGAACCAAAAATCTAATAAATTATATTTCTCACAGAGAAAAATAATGCTTTTCGAGAGAAGCCAACAATGTATTCATGAATATTTAAGACAAAATAATATATTTTTCAAATGCAGAAAATCATTCTTTCAACCATTTTGTCCTAAAAGCCAAAGTCCTAGCGAAATAAGTTCCTATTAAAGGTAAAACTGACTCAGGTGAGTTAGATTCCTATATGAATTATTTTATAAAACAATTTCCCTTTTGTATTTCTTAATACTTGTTGAATGGATTCCTTCAACCAGGATAGGCCCTTTTTATTTACAAAATAGGAAACAAAATGAGTTAGCACTAGTATAGACCTTAAGATGGATGAATGGTCCCTATCACTTTGTCTTACCCATCAAGGCAATAACAACCCTTGAAAAATTGATTGAATTCATGCTAAATCATTTTTTCCTGTCAGTGTATCTTTATTCTTATACTGAAAATCAAGTGGCATTACAGTGTGAAATGTATATGCATGAATGTAATCATTTAGAGTTACTCCCATCTTAATAGGAAGAGTTAATTCAGCAAGAGAGCTGGACACCCAGCTGGCCAGCTGTCAAAAATCAAAACAAAAACAGAGAGTTGTTTGATAAGATAGTACATATCTAATCCTCCTTAGACCCCATACTAAATTACTAGTAGGAGCCTCAAGCACTGGACCACCCTAATTTTTCACATAAACCCGGTCTTTGTTTTTAAATATGCAGGTCTTAAAAGCATAGAATTTTCATGTCGAATGTTTTAGAAAGAAAAAATGAACAAAACCAAAATTGATCTTACATGGTATTCCACATCAATACACAATATCATGATAGGAACAACTGGTAGGATTTTAAAATGTGAGTGAGTTCATATAACACAGTAGTAATAAACAAAATTACAAGCTTCTTGCATATGTGAGTACCAACATGAGGTTAGCATTATATGAATGAAAAACCATTCAAAACATGGGACTTACCTTCAAGATCACATATGAGTCTCCGGTGAAAAACTTTCCATAAGAAGACTGAGGGATAGGAACTGGATTAAAATTCTCAATTCGCCATATTTCAAGTCCACTATACATGGTTAAGGAGAACCCAAGAACATTGAAAAGGGATGAGCACATAATCGAAACCAAACATTCACAGCTAAATGAAGCATTAACCTTGAATGAATGAATTAATGTAGAATGAAAATATAATCAATTGTAAACAACGCAACACATTATTTTTAACTTGTGCAGGATACTCTTTTTGTCCAGCTCCCTTCAATGCAGGATCCAAATCTCTCATAGAAACACCCATATTGTTCTTCTATTATTTGGTCTTTCCTGATCTAGCTTGAATCTAGCAAAAAATAGCCCTGAAAGGAGGCCGCAAATCATATAATCAATCCAGAAAATGAAAGTATGCTCTGAATGGTCTATGGCTGAAGCTGACAATGATAATTGTTTCCACTAACTTTTTCCAAGCAGAAAAATCTGGCTCCAGATAACATAATTTGTAAAGAAGACAAATCAATTTATAGATGATACAGAAGGTACACAATATTAATTGATCCTTAAGTATACATAATTGATAATAAAAGATAAAGCTGTAAGCCCAGCCAACTTATGTATCCGTAGAAACAATAAAATACCGATTCTGACTTACAATTATGATAATTAACTAACATATTAAGGTTTTATAATCTTCTGGGCACATCTTCATCTGATGTTAATAGCCCAAATAAGCTCAAGTAAGGGTACATTGTTCACCACCACTTATGTAACCTCTTCACCATCATTCAAATCAGCAATCACAGTGAAGAACTCCAATTACAAAACTTAAAGACCTAATTTCCTTATATTCATGTTCCTCAGATTTTGTAAACAACTATTTACTTATGGTTGTTTACAAAAAATTAATATTGAAAACACAAATAAATAATAAAACCTCTAAAGTTTTCTGCCTCTATATGCCAAAATGCTCAAATTACCCTGTATTTTTCTGGTGTATTTTGACTATTTTCCTTCCTACACAATATTTGGCTTTAGAAATTGCATTTTCAATACTCATTCACATTTTTAAATATCTCTCCTCTCTTTTCAATTTTTCTCATTGTGTTTTTCTTTCGCATCCCTCAAAGTAAGGGAAACAAAACGAATAGGAACAAATCGAATATAACAGACAAAACAAAATTGTTGAAGCACATTTTCAATTCAATGCATTTCAATTCCAAGAGCATCGATATTTATAAATTTGAATGGAATTTGATATTTACAAAAGCAATGATAACAAAATGAAGATGAAATGGATTCAGCAGTACCTTTTTAGCAATCCGTGAAATTCACTGTTCGAATTTAGTCAGTGTTTGTTGCACATGCATGCATGTTTTCAGCAATACCTTTTTTGGGGGTAGATAGTGAAATTTAATTTTTTAATTTATTTGGATTAAAATTTAGAGGAGGAGAGAAGAGTGATGAAAGAAATGAATGAGGGGTGATGGAGGAAGGTTAGACCCGCATTGTGAGGATTGGATTTGGATGAAAGCGAGAAACAGAAAAAACCGGACTCATGCATATCATATATATATATATATATATATATATATATATATATATTTGCAATTGAAATTCTTATCAACTTTATACATACACTACATTTTTCATTCTCTCTATTTTATTTTTTTTCTTCGAACCAACGTTTTCTCTATTTATCTTTTAATATGTAAAGATGGACTTTTTTTTTTTACTAAATGTAAAGATGATAAAATTATAAATAAAATACTTTAAATAAATAATAAAATTAAAAGAAATAAAGTTACACCAGAATGTGATTATAATGTATTTTTTATATATCATACTATGTACTAGTAGACACTATTTGTTTTTCTTGATAAAAATAATACACGCTATAATATTTTATATGATTATTTAAAAAAAATTCAAATATTTAATTGGTAAGGAAATATAAAATTGTGACTACAATATTTTAAATAGTGGATAAAATTGAAAGAAATAAAATATTACACCTGGTAGTTGGTATCCTTTTATTTAATTGAATAAAAAATGAAAATTATAAATTAAATAGATTATATAAAAATTAAAATTTTAAGAAAATAAGTCACATCAAAGCTTGATATAATATTTCCTTTATATATAAATATAAATACATAATAAGAAACTTTATGCACAACATTACGTATATTAACATCTATCTAGTAGTTTTATAATATTAAGTTAAATAATCCTAACATTACATATATTAAACATAAAGACATTATACATATTTATCAAAACTATCGAATTAGTTTCATTTCCTCAACTATAATTGTAAGTGTTCTAATATAAATCCAAATTTTTACAATATTTTTTTAAAAATATATTCTTTAATTTAGAACTTCATTTTTATTTATCGTAAATAAATTGCACATACCATCGAGAATCAATAGAAACTCATATACAAACATATCATGTTAAATCACATCTCTAGCGGGGAAGCAATATTCCAATTCGTACATCATGCAATACTGTTCTCTTATTCTTTATTTGTAAATTTTTTCACGTTTGTTAAAAGAAAATATCTGTGTAAATATTTTCGCCTAAAAAAAAGTGTCGATATTCTTAAAATATTTTTTATATATAAATATATTTAATTTATTTTTTCATTTTTGAAGACAAAGTAATATAATTAACAAAGAGTGTGTTTAGAAAAATAACAATAAATTCCAATTAATTAATATTTATAATTAAGGGAGTAAGGAAGAGAGTACATCCACAACAACGACAAACAAGACTACAAGGCAACACATATAATGTTGAAGAAATTAATATGGTTTCCACGTACCAACATTCATATATTTAATTAAATTACCATCCTTATATTGTTTATGTTATTTATTTATAAATTTTAGAAGTGATCCAACTTATTTATCTAGTTACTGATTTTGCATATGTCATTCCCTTGAATATTCAATCGATCACACAATATCTTGATGAAAATGTCTCTTGAACGCATCCATATGAGCCTCTTGCAAACAAATAGCAACCAACAAAGATCCATCATTATCCGGACCAGGAAGAAGCAACGAATCTCCATCAAGTTCATGTGTTCCTGGCCCCATATATACCTCTTTCCCCCACCCAAAATCAAGTCCATAAATAGGCAAAGTTAACCAACTAACCACTCCTAAATTAGGGTTCCCATAAAAAGGTCCCTTATCACTCCCTATAGCATGAAGATCTTGAAACTTAGTCAAATCCTCATGTTTCTTAAAATACTCCATCCCCAATCTCACATACTCATTATTCACTTTCTCAATCGCTTCCCTTATCCTACTAGAAGCATACCCCAAAGGCTTACTCATCAAATCACCCGCAAGACTAGTAGCCACAACATCCAAAGTCGCATTCCCAAAATACCCTTTTGGTAAATTAGGATCCACACGACACCTCCAATCAACACAAACACCGAGCGCGGTTGGTTGGTCATTTCCATGCCCTCTAGCTTTACTTGCACTTCTCCAAATATGACCGGTTACCGTTTCATACCGTGTATAACCACGACCATTACTAGGTTTTCCCCAACTCTCATTCGCTGTTTTTCTCAACTTCTCAACTTGTGTTTTACTCACTTTGATAATAGCCAGAGTTGTTTTTTTCTTCCTTTCTTCAACGTTATCCGTATTTCCCAACAAAAAAGGAGGTTCATTATATTCCAGTTCACTATTGGAACATTCTTGTAACAAAGGAGATTGTGATTCTCCAGCATGCAAAACGTTTCTATCGAGAAACGGCGTCGTTTTAATAGGCTCGCCACGTGCAAGCCTGGCCCACTCAGAAGTGAAATGCAACGCGCTTTGTCCATCAGCAACCGCGTGTGAGACTAACAAACTAATGCTAACGCCACCGCATTTGAAGCTCGTGAGTTGAACGATAACCAAAGGAATGTCGTTAATCGGGAGTGTGTAGTCAACGCGCGGGATTAGGTAACGGTAATAATCCGAAGAAGGTGAAAAGTCACTGATATCGGTTAAAGTTAACGAGGATTGTGCTTCGATGAATTGAGCACCCAATGCGTTGCATTCGAGGTCAAAACGACCGTTGTTTTTGTCGTTCCATTGTAAACGACCAGCCAGTGGATAAAACGGCACAAGGACTTTGCTTAAGGAATCTTTCAAGGTGGTTGCAATTTTAGTGGAAAGCCAAGTTTGTGAGGGACCATAGAAGTAAATTGTTGGCACGTGAGTTATGATACCAATTTGATCCCATTCGGATAATGGTAAACGACCACACCATGTTGGTTCAATAGGTCTCACTGAGTAACAACTTTTCAATGTTACTAATGATGAAGATGATGACATGTTTGTTTTAATGTTTGTCTCACACGTGTTTTGTTATTATTACTTTAGGTTGTGAGATCAAAAGTTTATTGGAGGTGTCTTATATATAAGTAGGAAAATTGAATGAATCAAAAAATGTTTCTTTCTGTTGCCGTAAATAATGTATTCAGTTGGGTGAAATGAGATTGTTGTGATGGTGTTTTTGTTGCATGAAAGAGTTGGAATTTTAGTTTGAAATTAACTCAACGAAATGCATACATGATGATACATGCACATTTCATTTGTTTGTGAATTGTTCTGGTTGGGTTAGCCAATCAAACTTGGCTTCTATGTAAGTTTGTTTCTCACACGTAATTCACTTTTTCAATGTTTCTAAAAATCGGATTAAAGATCAAACTTATGAGGCTTGTGATTCAATCAAATGGTCCAATGATGACTGAACAACTAATAAATTAATAAATAAAAAAGTAAAAGTAAAACGAAACATAAATTTTAAAAGAGTCTTGTCAACAAATGACGCTTGTTAAAAAATTAAAATAAAAAATTTATATTAAAAAAAAAAAAGACTTTTAAATTTCGATTACTTAAAAACATAAATTTCACTACATTTTTAATTGATTTTTGTTATTTTTAGTTTCTAAAGAAATAAAATTCAAAATTTTATATTAAAAAAAGCTTTTAAATTTCGATTACTTAAAAACATAAATTTCACTACATTTTTAATTGATTTTTGTTTTTTTTAGTTTCTTAATAAGTGCTCTAAAATCACTTATTAATATTTGTTAATTATTTAATAAATTGACCAATTACCACTTTAAATTATTAAATTAGTCGGTTTATTTTGTTATTATTTTTTTCAATGTTCGGTTTTTAATATACAGTTAGTGTTATTTGAACGCAAAAATAAAAAACAACATGAAATTGTGCG